>JACEFZ010014697.1:0-28831 GCA_014155875.1 Cepaea nemoralis | reverse complement strand
GGGGGGGTGTGTCGCTGGGTGGTTGGGGTGTGTGTGTGGGTGGAGGAGGGTAGATGAGAGATGCATGTGTTGATGGGCGATGTGAGTGTGGGTGTGAGTGGTTGATGGAATGAGTATGTGAGTGGGTGGATGTGTGTGAGAGATGAGTGTATGGGTGGGGTATGTGTTTGTGGGTGGGAAGGCGGATGTGTGGGTGATAAGGCGGATGTGTGTGGGTGAGAAGGCGGATGTGTGCAGGTGGGTATATGTGGGTGATGGGTGTGTGTGGGTGGTTGGTGTGTGTTTTTGGATGAGGAATGTGTTGGCGGGTGAGGATGTGGGTATGGGTGGGGAGATGTGTGTGTGTGTGTGTGTGAGTATATGGGTGGTGAGATGTGTAGTTAAGGGATGTGTCATTGGGGATTAGAGATTAGAGATAGGGGGGGGGGGGGTGGTTGGCGAGTGGGTGGGTGGAGGATGTGTGGGAGGGTGAGTGTGTGTAGGTTGGGGGTGGGGGATGTGTGTGTGTGTGTGTGTGTGGGATGTGTGGGTGGGGGAGATTGTGTGGGTGGGCGATGTGTGTAAGTGGGGGATGTGTGGGTGCAGGATATGTGAATTGGCGGGAATATGTGTGTGTGAGTGTTAGATATGTGGTTGAGGGATGTGTGTTTGGCTGAGTGGTTGGGGGTGTGGGTGGGTGGTGGAGTATATGTGGGTGGGTGAGTGTTGGTAGGTTATGGGATGGGTGGAGGATGTGTGCGTGTGGATGGGGAGATGTATGAAGGTGGGGGATGTGTGGGTGGGTATGGATGGGTGGATGCATGTATGTGTGCCTGGGTTTGTGTGTGGGTGGGTGGGAGATGTGTGTGTGTGTGGGTAGATGGTGTATGTGGGGTGTGTGAGTTGGGGGATGGGTGGATGGATGGGGCAGTATGTGCCTATGGGTATGTGTGTAGTTTTGTGGTGGATGTGTGTGTGCGGGGGGGGGGGGGACACGCGGATGGATAGGGGATGGGTGGGTGGGGGATTGTTCTCATAACATGGTAACATGCATTGTTTATGTTTACAACATTCATTTGACAATGTTTTTTTCTTATGTGAATGCACTGATGAAAAAAGATGAGTGACTGGAAGGGCTGAATGTAAGACGGGCCTGCGTGCCCAATTTGTTATCCTTCGAAAAAAAGTTCGTTCGTTAGTTCGTTCCCTCTCTAGCGTCCGTTGTTGCACGGCGATATTTAAAATTCATTGGACGGACATGAGAACAGATCAATGCGACAAGAAGACTGGAAGATTTGACTGGGGATGAAGATTGGTTATTAATACAAATAAAGAGGAAACTGAACTATTTTGGACATGTAAAGAGACATGGCCGGTCTGTCTGGTCTAGAGGTTACACGACTTTCTCTGTGATCTCCCATACTCTCGTGGGTAGCGTGACGTTGCGCGAGAGTCGGTAGCGGTTCTCTCCGGGTCAGTGTCTTGCGGGGTATGTGAGCCGGTCGCTCAGAAAGCAATAGCAAACTACTGAGCGTGGTCTTGCGAGGAAATCAACAGTCAGCTTAAAGATGCTGATGTTGACAGCGATGTCCTGTGAAGGATATGCAAACAAAACAGACATAAAAATCTAGAAAAAATCATTTTGGAGCGAAGTGTACCGGGGAGGGGGCGAAGTGAAAGGCCACAATATGGACGCTATCTCGGTGTCATGGATAATTTGCATATGATAGCAAGACACGGAGACTATGGCTTATGATGGAGAGAAATTTCGAATGCGGGAGGGAGGAAGAGAGAGAGAGAGAGAGAGAGAGAGAGAGAGAGAGAGAGAGAGAGAGAGAGAGAGATGAAGTTCTATATAGTACAAGCCACTGGATGTTGATGATGACGACGCGGCACATACACCTCCTCCTCCCTTTTTCTTCTTTCTCCTGTTGTTAACCGTAACCACAAAAATGACGATTGGCATGTGATGGTGCGGATATCGGGTGTTTGTGAACTACCTCTCGTAGTACTCGGGTTTTGGTCTTCAGTAGGATTCTTTTCATTCTACATAGGGGACAACGAAGGAATCTGTAGCCGCTAGTTGATAACCTTGGTACTCAATGTCCATGATCCACGCTAGTACAGCTGGGCAGTGTCTATAAGACTCGCTTACTATAGTAACTTTATTCCGTTACTTCTCAATAGAGAATTGGTCCTCAACCGGCTCAGGCCAAGAGCTGTAGACTTGTTCACTATTGAATGGATGTTGTAGCTAGTTTTCTACGGGATGAGTTAGCCAGTCTCATATAAAGCTCTTTAGTCACCGCTTATTAGACGCATGGTAGGTTGCATTGTTACTGTGCTTTGTTTACCTTAGACAACACAGGGGCGGATTGTGATCAGCTACATAGATAATGCAACACAAGATGTTTAAACCAAACGAACAGTCGGCCTTTTATTTGTAACCTTCGGTGCATTTCTTAATCGTATTGGTAAATTAGAGAATAGTTTGTTTCCTAGTCAGATATGGTTGAGATAGTATGACAGTAGATGGTAAAAAAAAAAAAACAAGTTAAAGATTAAATGTTATGGCAGGGTAGATCTAGGATTGAAGCTCCGACATGCGGACATGCTTTGCTGATCCGGCAGCTTGTCTTGTTCCAGATGTATTGGTTGTAAAAACTAGACAACCTGGGAGAGAAATCATGGACAACACATGGACTCTTCAATTCAGCCCAGGCTTTGTGCTGTGGAGGTCATTCGCAACCACTTGGGTTGTAGTTATGCCTTTTGTGAAGCACAATGTAATGAATTATTGTCTGTCTAAGGCAGCAAGGTGCATTAGCACTTCGTCGTGTATTGTCCGTTCCCTCGTCTCTGTCTTTTCAGTCTGAAGGAGAAATGTATGGGAGAGAGGCTCTCTTTTTTTCATGGTCGGTTTGAAGGATTGCCCGTCTGTCCAACTACAACTGGAGCGTGGTACAAGCAAGCAATGTTTGATATCTGGGGACTGTAAAGACCATTCATGATAATGAGGACATGTCACAAATGGGCAAATGATTACAATGAGCCAAGCATCTCTTTGGTGAATGGTCACTGTCAAACAAGATTATCATCCAAGCCAGAGGATAATGACTGTGTCACAGACTTGTGCTAATCTCTAGTGCTGATGCCCCTCCAAAGCCTCCTGTAGAGGCTGAGCAGGGCAGTGAAAACCCTCTGTGTGTGTCACTCATTAAAATAGATAAGCTGCGAGACAATGCAAACATAAGCCTGTGGGTATTCTATAGAAGGTAACCTGAACCATTGGAAACTACTAGAAGTTAGCAGCAAAGAAAATGTTATATCTGGAAAGTGGAGGAATCCTACTTAGCAGCTCTGAGCCAAAGAAGATGACCTGGGAAAATTCTGAAACTGTTGTTTACAAGAGATTCCAACACAAGCAAAAGAAAAAGCAGCGGCTGCAGCAGGATATATCAATATGAATTGCAAACAATTAGGTATATTTAGCTTCTGCGAAAAGAAGAGACATACTAGACACAGACACGATGTACAGAGAACTCCATCTTACACAGATGAAAACAAAGTGTGACTTATAAAAAAACATAAACAATCAATAAACATATAATACTGAAGTATTAAAATAAAACAATAAGTATTATAGAACAACAAAGCACGATCAACGTTCGGTTCTATGACCTTTGTCAAGAACAGGGCAGCACAAACAGATAAAAAGCTAAATAAAACACAAAATAAAATTAAACAGCTTCTTGTTGACATGAGAAAAACGAAAATGGTGGTTTGAAACGGTTTAGAAAGGTGCTCTTTAGAAAGGTACCTAATTGTTTGCAATTCATATCAACACAAGCAAGAAAGTCACAGTTGCATTGGACTCTGAGATGCTTATGTTACTATCATGCTCAGTATAGTTAGTTAGCTAGTTGCATATCCTTTACAGGACATTGCAGTCAGCACCAGCCTTTTTTTTTGCTGTTTTGATCTCTTGGCAAATTTTATGTTCATTAATGCTCGGTATACACGAGTGAAAGCATAGATAGTAGCTGCCCTGGTGAAGTGATCTTGTTGCACTCCATGCAGCACCTGATCTTTTCAAATAATAACTTGTACTAATGTCTGTTTGACCCTTCTTCTTACATTTCAACTCTGACAAGACATTGAGACAAAGAAAGTCAATATGGCTAGTTTAAACTTCTTTTACTGGCATTCATATTGCTGTCTCAAACAAACGAACAAACATGATAAAATGTCATCCTTAGTCATAAAACATCTATTCACAGTTCGAACTAAGGTTAAACACAGAAACTCAATACATTCACAATTATATCAGCAAGCACCCCAAGGCAGCAAAGATAGGCACAAAAGACAACAACACAGATAATACAATACTTGCATCTCCAATTAGGACACTAGGAATGAGAAGGTGCAGGGAAGTCATATCAGTACATAGAGCGCTAGACATCTGTCTGTCTGTCATGTACTGCCTATATAGTACCTTGCGGTGTATGGCAGGGGGGTCCTGAGCCTGAGGAATTCAGGCCATGTCGCTAGTGCAGTCATCGTGAACTGTGCAGGTTAGAGTTTTCTTTTTACCCCCGACAGAAAAAATCCACACCTTACAGAGGACTTGAAACTGGGTCTCCCGAAGGAGAATCTAGCATTCTAGCCACTCTGCCAACCGCTCCTCAGCTATCAGCTAGACATCAATAGACAATAATAACAAAACAAACATAAGGCACACATTTTAAGAGTTAAAAAGAAAGGCAGCATATATTAAAATAAATAAAAACATTCAAAGCCTGGTTTTCTAATTAAAATTCGAAAACGGCTGTATTGACAATAACTGTTTAGTATGGCAATTAATTACAACAGACACAAATATTAATAGCACAATACAAATTACATGGCAGCAGAATGACCAGCAAATTGAAAACCTCATGCTGCCACCCAACCACTAACACACAAATATAACACTAAACATTCTTCACCTTGCAGAAGGAAACAACATAATCACACAAAGTGAATATAAGCGTGAATGTAAAATGATCCACATTACGTGTCTTTCAGCCCCTAGGATTAAAAGCAGCAAAATGATACCATCAGCAAAATTCTTACACAAAGAACACACACTGAAGCCTAGCACAAGTCGATCAGTGCAGCAAAGAAGAACATCCTGTGCTTAGAGTAACTATGTAACTGCGTGTCAGAGGACACAGAGAACAACTGTTACAGTCTGTAAATTTACAAATATTGTAATTATTACACAATATTCTGACATTTTGGATTTACAAATGATTAGCAGGCATGTGATTATAATCTGACAAGATCCTTTCTGCTACTCTTGTCTGGCACCTGGCCAGTTACTGCGACAATACAGCCTGGTAGCATCCTGTTTTAACAAACAAAGTGAGGCGCGTGTATTTTACAGGATGTCATAATCAACTTTTTTTCGAAAAAACCAGCACTGCTGTGTTTCAAACCTGGGTATACAGGATTACGAATTGTGTCCATAACCCCTTCGCCACAGAGCAGTTAGCACAGCCTTTAAGACACATTATGCCTCATTTTTGAGGATTTTGATGTATATACAATTTTGAGTTGAAATAATCCAACCACATACACCTAGACTAATGTCTTCACCTATTTTTATCTATTTAGCTACTTTTACTCAACTCGAATAAAATAAATAAGTTATGATAGATATATAGTTGTTGCTATTTCATAATATATCATAATCACTGCAAACATTCACTGCACCATGTTTCACTGTCCCCATCAATGTTTGATTTACCTAATATCTTTAGGAACAATTTCTGAGCCTCTCTGTTAGTTAAAGGAGACATTTCAATGTTTTACATGTTGAACAATAGTAAACAACTTGGTAATATATTTGAAACAATATTTAAAATAACAAACAAAAATTCCTTAACAATGTATTCAAAACATACTAAAAGTCATAGTTTGTGTAGTATTTCGAAAATATAGGACTCTATTGTAGCCAACTAGGATTTAATTTTACTTATTTTTATAACTTGGAGTCAGATATGACTGAGCTATCGTATAACAGCAGACAATACTACCTGCTTTCTGTTAACGCCAGAATGTTGGGCGGCACTCACCAAACCTGACACCCTCAGGTCAGCATGGTCAAATGGGTAGGAACACATGTTCTTAAACATCTGTTGTGCTGATGCCAAGGTTAGGGGTTCAACCCCTACACCAGACAGTTGGACTAAAATGCTGATCTGTCGCCCTTGACTAAAGGAATGTTAATTACAAGTACCTCTGAAGTTGGAATGGGTTCGCCTGTTGGTGAGGGACAATGTTAATAGGGAGAGCTAATCCACATGCAAAATTCAGTCCATCACTACTCTAAATAGTGTGTATGGTCTATCGCTTGAGTTCAAAGTGAGCGCAAAATAAAAGAATAAAATTACAACCTAACACCCCACATCATGCCAACCAACGCGGTCAGCTTCCAAATCGCCTGCTGCTTGTTATGAACGTGGCCTGTGGGATTTCGAATAATGTTTGCAACACCTTTATCCCAATTGTAATTTTTGTAAAACACACACCTACAACATCTAGTTAGTTAAGGATGGTTTGACATGACTATATCAGAGATTGATAAATAAAATGTCACTAACAAGTGGGTATTGCAATCTACATAGACATAAAAGCCAACACTCAGGACTTTGAGGAAAGGCCAGACAGACCACTACTGGTATCCTTAGTATTGGGACTCTTCACTGGCTGCAGAAGATGAGGATGGAACACTTATGAGAATGTCTAAGAGTGCTGTGATATCTTTTTTTTTTACCCAACTCAACACAAAGGCATAAATCAATTATTTGTCTAGTGGTGGCCTTTTTAAACACATTCTTTACTCAAAGTGGTAAGGATGAGTCTAACCTGCTTTACTGTATGCCCTCTAGAAGTATTTTTCATAACTCTTAGGCCCAAGTGAAATGTAGCATCATCTTATAAAACAGGTTTAAGTAAGCTAGCAGTGAGAAGAGACAAGATAGCTTGGGCATATTAAAGAGTCGTACCATCCTGCTAGAAGCCAGAGATGGCAGTGAGAAGAGGCAATTTATCTTGGGCATATTAAAGATTCATAACATCCTGCTAGAAGCCAGAAATGGCAGTGAGAAGAGACAAGATATCTTGGGCATATTAAAGATTCATAACACCCTGCTAAAAGTCAGAGATTGCAGTGAGAAAAGACAAGATATCTTGGGCATATTATTGATTCATAACATCCTGTTAGAAGCTAGAGATGGCAGTGAGAAGAGACAATATATCTGGGGCATATTAAAGATTCATAACACTCTGCTAGAAGCCAGAGATGGCAGTGAGAAGAGACAAGATATCTGGGGCATATTAAAGATTCATAACACTCTGCTAGAAGCCAGAGATGGCAGTGAGAAGAGACAATATATCTGGGGCATATTAAAGATTCATAACATCCTGTTAGAAGCCAGAGATGGCAGTGAGAAGAGACAATATATCTGGGGCATATTAAAGATTCATAACATCCTGTTAGAAGCCAGAGATGGCAGTGAGAAGAGACAAGATATCTGGGGCATATTAAAGATTCATAACACTCTGCTAGAAGCCAGAGATGGCAGTGAGAAGAGACAAGATATCTGGGGCATATTAAAGATTCATAACACCCTGCTAGAAGCCAGAGATGGCAGTGAGAAGAGACAATATATCTGGGGCATATTAAAGATTCATACACCCTGCTAGAAGCCAGAGATGGGTGGTAAATATAGAAGATGATGATGACTTATGTGGGAGGATACCACAAAGAGAAGAACAAGGAGGAAACACTGTCATGAAAAAGACTGCTGGAAATCTACTGAAGTCAAATATGCTGGTGACTAGTAACCAGATTTCCCATAAAGTATCAAGATCTTGCAAACATACTTGTCTACAAGCATTAGTTATAAGACTCACATAACTGACATTAATAGACTGATATGATCACTTGTCCATTTCCTGGTCTGGGCGTGTATCTTTACAGCTTGCTTTCTGATTGGTTAAGTTTGTAAAGAATCACTTTCATAGCACACAAATATCTCCAGTCTCCTCCCATAGATCACACAAGGAGACTCTCAGCACAGTGCACTAAAACTGCGGCGCAATCATACATGATTACGTTTTGTAGGTAGTGTTTCTAATCTGGAAACTGTGCCTGGGTAGCAGCCTATACGGCCTGCTCTTTTCAATTTCCAACTGGCAAAGAAATATTTCATGTGCACAACGTGCAAACAGGTGGATGTTTATCCTAGACGGCTAGACATTCGATCCACTACCCAAGGATGAGTGGGGAGAGCAAACCACTTTTTTCTTATTTTTGTAAAAATACACAACAGGTAACAAACACCATGAGACAAACTTGGTCTGCTTGTGCCACAAGTTGATACAGTGGCCTATTATTCACTCTGCCAACTTCCTTTGTAATATTTTTTTTTATTATTTTATATATATATAACAATGACAAATATCTTGTCTATAAGTCTCTTATTTATCCACCACCTTTAACAGTAAGTGTACAAAGAACAGCAAAAGTATGGTGTAAAATATCACCTTCCCCAAACACCACTCAAAGTAACAGTAATAAAACTAGCAATATTCAAACCTTATGTGTATGACATTAAATACAGCTTAGTAAAAATAGAATTAACTAGAAGCCAGGTCATGTCACTCAGGACATGTCACATGTACACACAACTTAAGATTGGTAAATCAGCCATGAGGAAATGACACCCCAGACAGCAGTGACTGCCGCACATGCAACATATCAAGACAAACCTTCTGGCCTAGAGAAAAAACAGTGGAAGCTAAGCTCTATGAACCACTGAGTTAACTAAAACAGACTGAAGTTTATACAAGAAACAGCATTGCAGATATATACAATTTATTTTAAGTAAATTAAAGAACTCAGGACAAACCTATATGTGATCCGTCTCCCACAGCAGACATGAGCGTAAGAATGCTAACTGCTCCTATCCTATCGTGCCAACAGTTTCAGCCATAATAATTCAACATCTGCGGCAGCTTGCCGGACTCTGTCATCATCATCATATTTTTCCTTTGCCATTAAGCAGTCGGGGAGGAATAGCTGACATTCCAGAGCCCAATGGGTGGCACCTGCATAGTGTCATTCCATGTGATTGTACACACAGTGTCATTCCGTGTGATTGTACACACAGTGTCATTCCATGTTATTGTACACACAGTGTCATTCCGTGTGATTGTACAATGTCTTTGATGTCATGTGTGATGGGTATCTTCTCTTCTGCGTTCATCCGGAGTGTTTTTTCAGACCTAATTGCGTTGGATCATTCGGCTCTTATTGTGGTGGTGTCGTCCAATCCCAGCTGATCAAGTTAGAATGGTTGAAGACTTCATGGTCGTTCCATTTCGTGTTAATTAAACTTTCGGACTTTCTGCAGGTGTTTGTTGACCGGGTTACCTTCCCAGGTGCTTCAAAAGACATTACACTCCCACTCGGACGTTTTAGCGTTGTGCATGTTTTATTTGGGCCCTTGGGCCAACACATCCGACTTCAGCGAGCGTTTTTTTAAAATATCAGGTTAACCTTCCTGGGGTTTCGAGAGACATTTGACTCTCACTGTTGTGGTGTCGTCCACATCTCAGCTGGTCAAGTTAGAACGGCCAAAGACATCACGGTCAACCCTCAGGGGAAGGTAGGGGTAGACCAAGGGCATTCCCTGCCATCCAGGGAGGCTTCCATAATTGCAGAGCCCAACACATACTGCTCTGGTACTGGGCTCACCCAAGGACATGTCCTGCGCATGGCTGCTTTACTTCATCACTTCCATACATTGTGCATTTCGTTCACTACTGGGCGCTCCCCACGCAAACCAGGGACAGTCAGTCTGCAGGCGACATCCACTCAGCGAGCTTTCAGTTCAGACTTTCTATGAATTGGTTTGCCATGATGGGTATTAAATGTCCCTATTCTCAGTATTCCCACACAGCATCTAAACCCAATGACACTGCTGTGAGAGATAGAGTATGTACAGGTTAGCCCAGTGTGCTATGCAGATTCTTAAATGAATCAATCAGTATTCCCACAACTGGTGCCCTTGAAGCTAGAAGCTTTCTTGAGATGGACGTGGATCCCTTCTTGACCTGGACAGTAAACCTTCTAAGGTCGCCAAGACATGACACATCCATATGACCAATCTAGCACTCGAAAGATAAGAACAAAAATTGTGTAGTAGAGGTCATCTATGTAAAAATGCATTAATCATACTTGAACACTCCTGACGAAACACAGGACTGGAAGTTGTTCTCCAGTTTATTAAATTCCTTTTTGTATCATTGCAGAACGCTAATTTTAGATCTGTCTCACATAAAATATTGATATTCCTGTACTATTCTGTGGTAAATAAAAACATATAACGCACAGTACCTGTAAACCAGTACTGAGACGGTCACATAATATTGGTGTCCATGGCAAACTTATAAAACACCTAGACAAGTTCACAAGGCCATTAACATCACCTTTATTCTTTCTTGAAATACACAATGTTCTCTCACAATTCTATTAATAACTGTATGTACAGGTCCATCTATCTAAATAAGTAATGGCATCCATTCTCTCAGTAAAGGCTACTACTTCATTGTTGTGAAAAGTCTTCTGAAATGAAAACAACAAAAGTAAGTAAACCTCTAGATGTATATATAATGCAGTTTACAATGTTTTAAACAAATAGCCAATACCATTTGACTTTTTTACATACAGAGACAAATGTGATTCTCAACAAGCATACATGGTGATTTGTTCCTGAAGATCTATTACACTATTCTCGCATACATAACTGGTAAAATTAACTTCATACATACAGAACCATACAAAGAACAAGAAAAATAAATAGTATAGGATCACATGGCAACTGAAAAGAGGATTATAAATCATCCATGTCTTGTAAAGATTAAATTACTTCTTTTCTATCTCTCTACCACTGGTTTGCCCATCGGCATTAGGTTAGATGAGGTATCTGGAGTGAGCGTAGGTGTCCTTCATACATGGTGGTAATCAGGTTTCTAAAAACATCTTTAGTGAGTGCTTCATACATGGTGTTGTTCATAGCCTCAGATATTCAATGAATCCATCATTTGCAGAAATGTCCTACGGCTCTGTTTTCATTGTCCAAATGCTAGAGATCTCTGTGAGGTGTTGGAAATCTAACTGTACTTCTAAATCAGTGATTCTCAACCGGTGGGTAATATTTCTTTTTTCTCCCCCCTTAAAATTATTTCAGGATTGCGTTAATACAAGAATCAAATACTTGATATTGTTTTTCAATCCATATTTTACAGTTCTGTACTTCTCGCCCTTCTGAAATTAATTTTATAACGTAAGAAGACCCGCAAACCACATTTTATGTAGATGTCTAGACTTGTCCTAGTATGTTACTAAATTCAGTTTAAATCAGTTAAATTCCAGTTTTATGTATACTGTGTGTGTGTGTGTGTGTGGGGGGGGGGGGGGGGGGGGGGGGGTGGGGGGGGGTGACATTCTGAATTGCTATTTTTATTTTAAAACTATAGCCTAATACAGGCACAGTTTCTCACAGGCATCATTGTTGCTACACCTGACACTTCTCACTTTATTCAGAATTTACCGAAAGCCAGGTTATTAAAAATGCTAAAGTAATGTAACCTAACTATATACAAAGCAAGTGTTTCTGTCATTTTTTTTTTTTTTAAAACTATATGACAACAGTTAGTTTCCAATCTTTATTTTATTTTACTCTCTCTCTTACATACACTCAAATGCTTGATTTGGGAACCAAGGAGAATGGAGCTTGTCATGGGGGAAAGGAATTTTTTTTATGTTCGCTTGCTTTGAACGGAATTGTCCATACACGTTACTACTTCTACTGCACTCACTGGTGTCTGCGCGTGAATTGGCTTTCCCTTTCACCAGTGTCCCTCATCAATGGCAAAGTCACTCAGATTTCAGGGGTGGGGGAGACAATAACATTCCATAACTTCGTGTTTTAAAACTCAAAACATATCTTAAGTCTTTTGGTCAAACAAATAATCATCTGATCTCTAATGTTGAAGTTGCCTTAAGCTAGCCACTAAAACCTCATCTGACAAGAGAAGTACAATTCTTACCTAACTTAGCGATGTACGCGTCTGTGAGAAACGTCTGGCACTGCATGATTTCTGGACTAAAATCTCCAGACCCACCAAACAAAAATAAAGAATCTCCTACAGCTACAGCACAGTGCTGACCTCTGGCGGCTGGTTTGTCTCCTTCTATCGTAACTGGGACCCATTCTTTCAGGTCTGCAACAAACATTACAAGGAAACAATGGTAAGCTATGGTTAATTGATTTTGTAAACTCATGTTTTATTACCTTTGAATATAAGTGTTATAGACGAGTTCTAAAAATATCTTGGGTAAAGAAAAGAACAAATGCATCCATACTTCAAGAGTTGAATATTGAAGAAGGTTGGCTATTAAAGACGATAAAACAAAGAAAATTGAAATATTTTGGTCACTTGAAACGTCACGAAAGTTTGGAGAGAACAATCATGGAAGGGTATATGCCTGGGAAGAGAGGAAGAGGAAGGCCAAAGAGAAGATGGGTGCAGGATGTGGCGGATGATCTCCAGATGGGTGTATCGGACGCGGGACATCTTGCTTATGATCGAGAGGTTTTCCGGAGGGTTGTTATGGGAGCGAGGTTCTGCAAAGGACATGCTACTGAATGAATGATGTTTTATTAGCTAATCCACAGCAACATTCCTTAGTCTTCATGTCCATCAAATCTGTTTTCATAATATAAAGTATATACTGAAAAATAAAGCATATATTGCACGCACAAAAGTATAATTTGTAAAATAAAATTAGTGCTGTATTATAAAATAATCACTAAAGATGATCACTGAGGCAGTTGAACTTAAAATTCATTCATTCATTCAGTAGCATGCCCTTTGCAGAACCTCGCTCCCATAACAACCCTCCGGAAAACTTCTCGATCACAAGCAAGATGTCCCGCGTCCGATACTACTCACCTGGAGATCATCTGCCACATCCTGCACCCATCTTCTCTTTGGCCTTCCTCCTCCTCTCTTCCCAAGCATATACCCCTCCATTATTGTTCTCTCCAAACTTTCATGACATTTCAAGTGACAAAAATATTTCAATTTTCTTTGTTTTATCATCTTTAATAGCCAACCCTCTTCAATATTCAGCTATTAGAGTATGGATGCATTTGTTCTTTTCTTTACCCAAGATATTCATAGAACCCATCTATAACATTTATATTGAAAAGCATTTATGCGCTGTTCAGCTTGTTTAGTAAGTGTTCAGGTCTTACAGGCATATGTTGCAATGGGAAAGATGCATGCTCTTAGCAATCTAATTTTTGTAGTTCTATCTGTCCCATTCCATAAATTATTCAGTTGTTTTAGTCTTTGAAGAGCAATTGATAGTCGTTTAATTTTTATCATTCTGTCACCATTGTTGGTAATCAATGACCCAAGATATTCAAAATTGTCCACCACATCCAATCTTTGCTTATTAACATATATTTCTTTCTCCATAGTAGTTTTATCTGAACTTAAAATGCTAACAACAAATTCTAAAATACTGTGGAACAAGTACATAATCACAATACTTGGGCATCAAAGAAAACTAACTCATGAACACTATTATGCCTCAGAAACTAAAATACTTTGGTAATATCATTCCATCCATCCATCATGTGCCATGCCGTCATATCGTTCCATCCATCCATCATGTGTCATATTGTTCCATTCATCCATCATGTGTCATATTGTTCCATTCATCCATCATGTGTCATATCGTTAGTGTTTAAGAAATAACAGCACTGGTAGGCATGATATCTGGGAGATGAGGCAGAGCCGACCTACACGACAGGGTACAGGGGAAATTAATGACACCCTGGAGCATGCAACAGGTTAGGGAACTGGCAATGGATCCAGAGCCAGCCAGCCAGTATTCTAAAATACTGTGGAACAAGTATAATCACAAAACTGGGCATCAAAGAAAACTACTCATGCACTATTATGCCTCAGAAACTAAAATACTTGGTAATATCATTCCATCCATCCATCATGTGCCATGCCGTCATACGTCCATCCATCATCAGGTCATATTGTTCCATTCATCCACATGGTCAATTGTCCATTCATCCATCATGTGTCATATCGTTAGTGTTTAAGAAATAACAGCACTGGTAGGCATGATATCTGGGAGATGAGGCAGAGCCGACCTACACGACAGGGTACAGGGGAAATTAATGACACCCTGGAGCATGCAACAGGTTAGGGAACTGGCAATGGATCCAGAGCCGCCAGCCGCCCCCCCCCCCCCCCCCCCATGCTGTGATAGAATGACATTCTGCAAACTACTTGCTACATGATGATAAAATATACATTGTAAATTAAAGTATATATTGCACAATAATGACATCATCATCATCAAATGCTCTGCCAGCTGGCATTGGCATTCATGGCTCTCTACAGATCTCGGTCTTTGATATTCTGGATCAACTGTGCTGATATTCCCCATGCTACCGTATCAATCCATCCAGTATAATTTCTATTGATCTGCCTCTCTTCCCCTTGATCTTTCCAGTTGTCACAATGTTCTCCAATGCCTCTCTTCCCCTTGATCTTTCCAGTTGTCACAATATTCTCCAATGCCTCTCTTCTCATCACATGATCAAAGAATGTTTGTCTCTTTCTTATTGTTGTATATAATGTTCTATTGTTGTATATAATGTTCTAGTTTCATTAGTCTCTCTCGGGCAATCATTGTTAGTTACTCCTGGCAGACCAAGGAATTCGCAACAATTGTCTCACGAACCACTTCTCTGACTTATTGCATAAGATACTCTTCAATTTTCTGGAATGCAAGCTTTTGCTTGCCCCATTCTGTTATGCATCTTCCATCTGATGTATAAATGCCTCTAGGTATTTAAAATTATCCAGTAAAGTATATGCTGTAATATATATTTTATAAAATAAAATAAATATTGCAAAATAAAACATGTTTGCCAAGTTAACATCTATCAATGAAAGTTCTCTCAGTGGGAGACAACTCATATAAAAACTACATTTTTGCAAATCAAAGTTTACTAATCAATTAAGTCTCATACCTAAATCAAAAACATCAAAATTGTCAAAATGCTTGTCGTCTCTGCCTCTCCCGCCAAATAAAACTGCCTTGTTTCCAGCAGCCGTGAGGGTATGGAAAGATCTGGGTGCTGGCACTTTGCCTCCAACCTGTAGATCTGTCATCCATTTCCTGGTATCTAAAAAGGATACATAAACAATTAAATGGGCTTCGAAGCATATGTAATATGTTATATTTAGTTTACTGGTGACAAATAAAAAAAAAGTACGAAATGCACAAGCAAATCAATTATGAAAAAAAAAAAAAACTTGAAAAGCAACGTCAAAAGATCTTCCCTGTAACAAATTATTCCAAAAATAACGTTTCCCATTGTCAAAGTGTCATTATTAGAGCTTTGTTTCTCAACTGCTTTGCACAAGTAAATTCACCATTAAATAAGCAAGAAAGAAAGGAGAGAACGATATAAACTGAAAACTGGTACAGATAAAATTAAAACCACGCATTTCATGGTAGACAGACATGACAAAAAAAATAAATACCATCATCATCATGTGCCCTACCAACTGGTATAGGCGTCCATGTTCCTCCACAGATCTTGGTCCTTGTGCACTGGAACAACTCTGCTGATGATATTCCCCCATGACACCGCCTCAGGCTATCCAGCATTATTTCTCTTGTCTGTACTTACTTGCCTCTTCTCCCACTGATCTTTCCAGTTGTCACGCCGTTTTCTACTACTACCTCTCTTCTCAAATGATGAAAGAATGCTGTTTGTCTCATTCTTATAGTCGTGATTAATGTCACACTTTAATTAAGCCCTACCAAGCAATCATTGATAGTTACTCTTGGCAATCCACAGTATTCACAACTTTTGTCTCAGGAACCACAACTCTGTTGCTTCCAAACGCTTTCTAATCTTCTTCTTCTGGAGTGTTTTTTGTGTGGACATAGTTGCGTTGTGCCTGTTTACAACAGAGCTGCGATACTTGCGCCTTTAGGCCGACACATCCAACTTCTGAGGGCATTTGTTGATCAGGTTAACCTTCCCGAGTGTTTCGAAGGACATTCGACTCTCACTGTTGTGGTGTCATCACCCATCCCAGCCATTTAGAACAGCCAAAGACATCCTGGTCAGCCCTCAAGGGAAGGGCAGACCATAGGCATTCCTCGCCATCCAAGGAGACTTCCATAATTGTAGAGCCGACACATGACACTCTGGTGCTGGGCTCACCCAAGGAATCGTCACGTACTGTATATAACTGCTTAGCCTCACTTCCGTATATTGGGCCCCCCGTTCACCACAGGCTGTTCCTCCGAAAACCAGGAGGGACCAGTATGCAGATGAATCCACACATTTGTGTTCAAGATGTCAATGTTCAATGTGCTCTGCAAGTCACATTAATTCACACAGCTGGCTGCGCTCTTCATCAACGCACGAGCCGAGTGATGCACCGCTCAGTTATATAATGCTCACATCGTTTTTGTCTTTCGTGCGCTGACCTCATTAAACCTCATGGCCGCTAAGAGGAGCTCCCACATAGACTCCCGAGAGCTGGGAATGATGTACAGGTACCCCTCTTTCGAATCTAAGTATAGACATAGTGTTTATTATTGAAAAACTGACATAGTGTTTATTAGTAAAAACTAACAGCACGAAGGAAATGTGGTAAGGTTACATATTAGAAGTCTGTACAAAGAAATTAATAGTATTGTAGTTATACATCATTAAAATGAATTGTTTTTTACTTTTATATTAACAAACTGTCCACTCACCAACATTAAATATATGCAGATCATTCTGCCTGTCTTCTATATCTCTGCCACCAAAGATGACTAGATTACGACCAATAGCACACATTCCATGTGCAGCTCTTTCAGTCGGCACCCCAAGGTTCATCTGCATTGGCTGTGACCATTTCAAATTTACTGAAATCAACATGAAAACATTGGCTTGTCAATTCATAAAATAGTGGGAGATGTGGCTGACAGAATATGGTGCCTGCCTCAGACTCAGAAGGTACTGAAAGTCCATCATCCGCGGGGGAGGGGAAGGAAGACACCATACATCAGCAAATATTAGGAATGGGTTCTGTCTCAACATAGGACTGGGAATTTTCCCAAGAACTTTATCTGGTGGTATCTGATGATATAGCACATTTCCCCTGATCTATAAGCTAGTGAGATCGGATACCTGGTCTTCTCGGATAAGTATGAAAAACGGGAGACCCCCATGTGCAAGTTGTGCACATTAAAAATCCCACCAACAGGACATCACAAAGCATAAGCCATAAGGACACAGCTTTGGCAAAACTGTTGAGAAAGGAAACCTATTCACGGGTAGACAGAGCCTGTTCACGGGTCGATGGAATCTGTCAACAGGAAGTAAACCTTACATAAATGAATGCCGAAGGTGGTTACGCTGACCTCTCAAAATATGAGGGTAAGTTAATAAGTCACAAATGGCTGTAGAAAAATAACTAACTATGATAACAACTTGAAACCAGTTTATTTTTATACATACATTGTCCCTTTATTTCTCAACATAATTTCCACCAACATTGATGCATTTATCCCATCATTTTATCAGTCCTCCCAAACCAGCTGCATAGAATAGCGTGCCTTGTTTTCATTTACCTGCCACCCCACAAAACTGTGTGACTTACTTATTGACTCACCCTCATACCTTTTTCTACCAAGCTATGCACCGCTTTACGGGAAATCGCTAGGGGCTAACTCCACTGAAATCTCACCTTGGCTGGAGACATTTCGTGAATGACGTCGAAGTTGAATTTAAAGTGAAAACTATACTCCTGATTAAAACAGCACACTGTCCTAAAATTCAGAATCATAGTTTCTGTACTCCTATGTCTCTATCTCATCTCATCTTGTTCCTCTTGTACCTTGCGGTGTCGAGGCGAAGTATAAACAGCGGGAGAGTGCCCTTGTATGGGCTTCAGGTAACAATATTCAATGGACTCTGCTATTCTCTGTCCATCGTTTACGTGGTCGGCCTCCTCCTCTGCTTCCATGTGGTCTGTACATCATTACTTGTGGTATACTGTTAACTGGTAACCTAAGCTACAAGGCCAAATCACTTGATTTGCTGCCTTCTAATAAAATCTAGTGCTGATATGATTGATTCATTGATTGAATGATTGTTCTAGGAACCGACAACACAGCATTCGGGGCATTCCCATAGGCGTTCCGTCCCCAACCTCAGCAGCCAGCGAAGAGTTCCAACACCAATAGTACCAGTAGCAATCTGATTATATGTCCGTCTTGCCTTGTCCTCTGAGCATCGAGCGTCGGCCAGATCCCCTCGTCACTCCTCGCTGCCTCATTCTTGCCAGACCATGATGATCCATCTGCTCCTCCGAGGTCTACACGTGCTTCCACAAGGCCGCAACCACGTCTGCCTTGTCATGCATCAACACTCCACCAAGTTTTCCAGAGCCAGCTAATCTGTCTGCCTGTTCATTCCCTAGCACACCGGCATGCCCCAGAGAAAAGATCCAGGCGATACTTGTCACCCGTGACCTCCGAAGCGAAGCAAGCAACTCTGCACGAAGCATGCCTGTCTTCACCTTCCTCAGCATGCTTTCTGAGTCAGTTACAATCACGATGTGTATGTGTATCATATTCTCGATCCAGCGGAAAACTGCAGTGACCACCTCCACTCTAAGCTAGATGTTGTGGTATCCATATGCCAGGCTCTCCTGCGCTGATATAAACCCCACTTTAGTCCTGATTTCTTCATTTCTGATTTTCTCTCTTCTTGATACCTTGAGTATTCTTCTCAGAGATCTAATTTCTGTTGTTTATTATTTCTTTTCTCTTTTTGTCGTTGTCCAGGTTTGGCATTGGTAGCACAGAGTTGGTAGGAAGATTGTGTTAATAGGGTGCTTTCTTAGTAACTATTGATACATGTGTGTTCTTTAGTATTGGTGCCAATTGTCCAATGAGTTGGTTTGCCTTATTGCTTCCGTTTTCAATCTCGTCTTCTGATTTGCCATTTGATATTACACTTCCTGGGTACTTGAAGCTCTTTACTTGTTTCAGGGGGTGTTCTTGTAGGTGAAACGTTTTCTTCTTTGGCTGTAGTCATTACCTTTGTTTTCTTTGTGCTAATGTCATGTTATGTACCTTCTTCATCTTATTTCGTTCTCTTGAAATGTCTATAACTGCAATGTTGTCTCTTGTATGAATTTAACTGTCTTTTTTTGTTCAGCAGTCCATAGAGTTTATTTTCCACTGTCGTCTCTCTAGGCCAGAAAGTTTGCCTAGATATGCTATATTTTGGGCAGTCTAGTCTTGAAGTATGTGATCTGCTGTCTGCGATGTCAATCCACATGTGCACATGGCTGATTCACCAATCTTGAATTTTGTATACATGTGGTTGCATAATCTATTGTGTCCTGTTCTGAGGCACAGAATGACTTGTTTCTGGTCTGTCCCTAATGTGGCAGTCATCTTGAGCAGGTTTTGGTGGCTTTCTGACTGATTTGATCATTCTTTTCTTTTGGTGGTATGTAATGGGCACATCAGGCTGTTCTTCTTTTGCTCTTTCCTTAGCCAATTGATCAGCTCTGTCGTTTCAAGGTACTCCACAGTGGGATGGCGACCTTACGCTGACTGCTAAGTTCAGAAAGTAGTGTCCTTAGTACTGGCAATTTCCCAGACAGGAGCGCCTCGAGTACTGATTGTGCGTCAGTCAATAGCACCACAGGTTGTGTACCATAGCTAGTATTTAGTAATTTCTCTGTTGCTATCTTGATTGCCTCAATCTCAGCATCATAGTTACGGCAGTCCTGGCCTAGAGGTCAGCGACTTTTCTCCGTAATCTCGTATACTCTCGTAAATAACGTGGCTTCGGTGAGAATCAGCAGTTGTTCAAATCGCGTCAGTAACTTATAGGGTATGTGAGCCGGCCACTCAGAAAGCAATGGCAAACTACTGAGCGTAATCTTGCCAAGAAATCAACAATCAGCTGAAAGATGCTGATGTTGACAATGATGTCCAGTAAAGGATATGCAAACATATATTTAGTTATGGCAGTACTTTCCTGTTGGTGCTCTGGTCGTGTCCCTAGTATTATTTGGGTATTCTATGTACACTCACTGTACACTGTTCTGTTCTTCCTTGTCAAATATTCCTCTCACTTTTGTCTGGATTTGTAGTGATAGTCTACGTTCATCTATCCACAGAGTTAGCTCTGGAATAGTTGTCAGGGGGATACCAACTGTGGGCAGATCGGTGGTTTCTCTGCAGAGTCGTTTGGCCTGGTGGATAAAACTACTTCTTTTCAACCGCCCCATAGCTAAGTTTTCAAATCTGTTCTTCATAGGGTGGCCTGGTAAGCTGAGGAACTTTTCTGCTTGTAGTTGTTTTTCTGCTTTTCTCATGTAGTATTTCATTCTGTCCTGTATGTTGCCATTTCTCTCGAATCTCGGGACTAATTTTGATTTTGTAACTTGTGCAAATGAGTCTGCAAAATGGTCAGCTGCTTGCTTTCCTGTTAAGATGTTTCTGTCTTTATGTAGTGCAATTTTTGAGTGTCTCCCTGTGCCCTCACTGTTAAGTTGTTTTATTAGCTTCCACAACTTCCTTTTGTCTCTTTCAAAGTTCAGTGACTGTTTTCTCCTGCCAGCTTTTCCGTCTAGCCTTCAGCTTGGCCCTTCCAAATTTGGCTTTTGTGTACTGGTATTTATTGTAGTGCTCTTGGCTGGGTTTGGCCCCTGCTTGCTTTCTACACACTTCCACATCATTATGCAACTGTTCCAGTTCACTACTCCAGCAGAGTTTATATTGTTTACGGGCTCCTCTTGGTAATGTATCTCCCGCTGCCTGTAGTATTCATTTCCCAAACTCTTCAACTACTTTATTTCTGTCTTTCTCAGTGTTCAGGTTTCTAACCAGTATGCTGGTGCTATGCTTGTACATTGCCCAGTCTGCTTTCTTGTATTTCCACCTCGAGAGGGTGCTGCTTTCACTTAAAAGCTCATTTTCTACAGTTAGAAAGACTGGCTGATGGTCACTGCCACCAAGTTGTTTCCCAACAATTCATTTAATGTTCCATTCCAAGTCTGGTGAATGAAAAGCCAGGTCAGGTGTAGTTGTAGTATGCCATGATCTCGAGTAGAAGGTATGTGTGTCAGACGGCTTGTTAATCAAGATGAATCTATTCTCATCCTGCCAGTCTTCTAGTCTTTTTCCTCACTGGTCCATGTGATCATAGCCCCAGCTCTGCGAGTAGCTGTTGAAATCACCACACAATCATTTTTTCTTTTAATGGTAGTGTGTCCAGTGGGTGGTAACTTGGACAATAGTAATTGATCAGATGAAGGTCTGTATTGCCTGTCTTAAGAATAAGTGTCTGATACTCAGCTCCTTCCATGTAAACTTCAATTTGGGAAGCAGTGATGTTATTTTTTTTACAAGGGTCAGTATCCCGCCCTGTCGGTAACATTGGTAGCCTCTGATTATGAAGGCTATATTTTCGTTGAGGTGAGTTTCTTGCAAGCAACATAAGCTAAATTTTTCTTGGTCCAACCTCTGCATTCCAGTGCATTATTTTTAGCCTTTGTTTGGTATGGCCAGACGCTCTATTCTCAGGTCCCCTGGCTCCACAGGAAATCTGAGAAGGACCTCCAGTAGTTGTGGTTAGACCCTTTCGAGGCATAGGGCCCGGCACTGCACCTGCCTGAGGGTCCAAAGCAGGGCGAGCACCATAATATTTAGCAGTAGTGGACATATTTCATGGCGTAATTGCGTGGCATCCTGATTTCTGTGGTGCGCCTCCCAGCTGGTTACCTCCGTCTTCAGCACCTTTCCTTTGCTAGAGCAGACTGTGGTCTTACTCGAGTTTAGATGTGTAGGCGCGCACACACGTGTCTGCGCATGCATGCACGTGCATACACATCTAAAGCGTACTGGTTATTTTTCAGCGCCAATGACACTCCCCCCCCCCCCCCCCCAAAGTTAAATCAGTTCCGCCACATGAAGACCAGGAGTTGGACTTTTGCTGCAGAGGTAGTGAAAGCACGAGCCATGTGGGGTATTTATGCAAGGTAGGGCTCTCACCCCAACTCTGCGCCCCGGCTACATAACAGCAACATTTGGAACCCGTTATGTACCTTACACGCTTCATTTAGACTATTCATGAGGTCTTGTAATTCTGCTTCTGATTTTGCTGTTAGTGCTTGATCGTCCGTAAATAGGAGTTCTTTAATGGTGTAATTTGCTGTTGGTTCATCTTTTGTGTTCTGTTCAGTTATGCGGCGTTCTTGAGATCTGTTTGACTAGTTTCTCTACATATGCTGTCTATATAGGTTATGAACTAGAGATGTCTGTATAAGTGTAAAAATATTCAAGTATTTTTAACAATAAATAACTGGCAAAACCAATTTAGACTGTTTGTTGCATGTTTCAAATGCAGAAATTTACCTTATAATTCAAGATGTTTGAATTAGCATGTTATATTTTGTAGGTTAATATATGTGCAGTGATGTTTGTTAAAGAGTTGGATCAGTCAGACTAACCTGTGTCCAGGATATATAGATCATTAAACCAGCCAAATTCTGCTGCATCTTGCTCATGAGCCTCTGGGATGTCTGCTTCATCATCATCGTCTTCCTCACCATCAAGCTAAACTGACAAAGAAAATATATATCGACTGTGTTGAGAAAATTCTGTAGAACTGAGTGATGTGCTCCTGTGCACTCTGATGTAATCAAGGGACTAGTGATGATTGTGTTCCACACCAGTAGACAATAAACACAATCATCCTGGGCAAACTCATTAACTTTTTACAGCAGATGTGCTAGGTTGATCATCAACCATCATTTTGGGAAATTGATTAACTCTCTTGCAATCTCTGTATATTTAATCCTTGACAAATTAAGCAAATCTGATCACCCTTGGTGAACCTCACTTGAAGAGTTAGAAGCAAACAGGTTAATTTGGATAACGATGGGGGAACAGAGATATTAAAATTAGAATACAGAAGGCAAGAGAAGCTTTCATAGCATTAGGAAATTTGTGAAGGTCAAAGGAAATTAAGCTTAGCACCAAACTTAGAATGTTTAAATCTAACATTAAATCGGTACTACCTATAGATTAGAAACATGGTGAACAACTAAATTATTAATAAACTACAAACATTCATTAATTGGGTCTATGGAGAACAGAACTATTATCATGGTATAATAAAATCATCAATATAGAGCTCAAGTACAGAACTAAACAAATACCAATGGATCAAGAGGTAAGAAAAAGACACTGCCACTGGTCTACATCATACACTGAGAAAACCTGATCATAGTATAACTAGAAAGTCCCCTGTCTATAACCCACAGAGCCAACAGAATAGAAAGTGATCTATGAGAAAGTGTAGTACTGAACACTGGCAAATAAGCCTCTGCACCTGTTTTGACAATTAAACTTGTTATAATACTCTTTCTAACTAGTATTTCTCAGGTTGTTTCCCCTGAAACCCATGTGTTCACAAATATTTATTTTCATTTGCAGATTTGGTGTTAAGTTTGGTTAGAAAGCTAACTGCATGTCTCATGTCTTAATTTACTTCCCACAAACAGCATTTTTTTAAAAATCCGGCACATAAGCAAAAAAAAAAAAAAAAAAGCTAAATACTTTCACATTAAAATCAAGAGTAAAAAATGTTGTCATAAACCTAGTATGTCTCAGGATTTTATAATAAAGTTTACAAGAGATGATTTTTAAAGTATAAGTGTCAAGTACTCACATCAGCTGCCTCTGCTTCATCAGTTTTTGGCCCAAAGCCACCAAAATAATATATATTTGAGTCAATGGCAACTGCTTGTAGTTTATCGCGAGCCCTTGGTCTGTTTCCTTCAGTGTCTGGGATGCTCCAGGAATTTGTGACTGAAAATTCAAGTTTGCAAGCAATAATGTTAACTTTATCATGTAGAATTTGGTTTATTTACCCAGTTCTACCGCTACTGGTCTAGCCACCCAATGTTAAAATGACAGGTCAAAAATCAAGCCACACCTTTGCTCTAGTGCACCAGGTTGTTAAACAGACACTTGATTTTGCTCTTTCTGTAAATGGCATGTTTGATTCTAAATAAGAGCATCTTCAGTTTGTAGTTTCAATGACTATTCTATCTATTATCTATCCCCACATGGAAAAATGACTTTTTGTCCACATGTGCCATTAAGTTGAGAATTAAGTTAAACACTTGTACACTTAACCCTTTACAGGGCAAAACGTCCATTTGCGGCCGATCGCTTAAACGAGCAGATCATCTGAAACCGCCCGATACTATTATGCATTGTAAAAACGCGATCTCTCGGCTTTCCGACACTTCCGACGGCTACTTTCGCTTTCGCCGATAGCTTGACAACGTGGCCGCCATTTGTAAACACCTACTATGAATTTGAACGGACTTTTACGGACTTTTTAAAAATAGTTTTCGGGATTTTTACGCTTAGTTTTTCAAAATGGATTTCGGCGATTCTTCAAGTGATAGCCGAAATTTCGCTAGGTTCAATTTAAGTGACATTAAAGGGCACGAAGTTTACTATTAATTGCAGCTAGATATCAGTGAAAAGCGTTACTTTGCATTAGCAGTCATGAGTCGGACTTTGATTATGATTCTGAAAATGTGTTTGTAAATTGCAGTATAGATGGCGGAAAATCACAAACAATATTCTGTATTTCGTAAATATTTGTGTTCATATATGGATTACCGACAACAATCACATGAGTAACATATTCTGCATGCTTTTCCCTTCATTGTGTTGTTTATTTAACTAAAATCGGTTGACTAACATCTTATTTGTGATGTTTTTACTAACGCAACCTGAAATTTTACCGAACCTGAAAAAATCTTGCCCGTTCAGGGCTAAAAAACAGACAAGTGTCTGTAGCGTTGTGGTGTTCTGTTGTGAGAATTTGGTGTGTCCAGTGTGTGCCGCGTGGTTACACACCCGCTTCACACGCGTGATCCGGGACTGTTTCCGGATCCGGTCAGGGATATGCACTACTGACGAGCTCAAACAAGGGCGAAACTCGAGTATAGTGCTTCCATATTGACGTGGATAGGCCTTAGGTTCATACCGGAATGCGATCGGCGTTGCCAGTAGTGGGTTGTGCTCAATATTTAAATTTCAAATCCCGAAGCAACCACATAATCAAGACAAGTGTCTGTCCTATAAAGGGTTAAATCAGATAAAATGACAGATTAATTCTTGATGTGGTGTGACAGAGACACCCTTATCTGCCTCTGGCTACAAACTCCAACATTTTACTGAGAATTATTACAAAAAGTATTGGTATCTAATATTACACATCCCCTTGATCTCTTCAGTAGTGAGATTGGATACATAATCCTTCAGATAAGGGTGAACTTTTGACTTAGGTGCATAAATAGGCTCCCTCAAAACAGGAATGAAGATGGATTCTGGTGAGTAAGCCAGATATACATGAGGGAATCATAAACCAATAGCTTCTAATGTTCATATTCAAGTAGCAGGACCTTTACAGAAGGCTGTTATAATCACCCATGGACAGATCTTTTGCCAGTTTCCTTTGCCTCTTGCAATTTTCATGCCCAAGGTGTCTTCAATGCCCTGTGTCCATGATTCCATCTTCGTGCTGATCCAATCCTGCTTCTTCTCTCGGAAACCACTGCCTTTCATCACCATTCTGTCCAATTCGCTGTGACATTTAATATAGCCAAAGTATTTCAGTGTCTGAGGCATATTGTTGCATTTATGAGCCTGCAATACCCAACCAAGTATTCATGAATTGTTTAACTAGTTCTTGGAGACCTTGTCAGATTGTGCTTCTGTATGTAGGTTAACCAATGAGACAAAACATACATTTGTCCTATTTCTCTCTGTAAACCAATACATGCTGAGTAATTTCTGGCTGATCTTGCTGTAGAGTTTGTTTCTAATATAAGTTATTATCAGCAAATCAAAAGGTAAGTGACAGATGGTGGCATTGGATTTTTTTTTGGTGGGGGGGGGGGGGGGGGGGGAGGTGGGGGGGGGGGAGACCTGAGAAAACAAGTAATAGTATATCCAGGTAGTCCTTTCACTGGAATGCATTGCAAACAAAATAGAGACCTAAAACGGAGAGGTGAAAATTCATCATCATCATCCAGTGCCTTGCGGGCTGGCAAGGGCAATCATGCTTCGCCACAAATTGCAATCTCCGACGGCTTGTTGGATCAACTACCTTACACGCCATGACACAACACTATCAAGAATCTTTTCACGCTGTCTTCCTCTATCTGTTTCCACAAATCTTTCTGGCTGTCACATGTTCCAGTTTTTGTCTTCTCATAATGTGGCCAAAAAGTGACTGCTTCTTCCTGATGTTTGTGATAAGTTGTCTTTGCGACTAAGCTTCCATCAACATATCCGGATTGCTTATTTTGGCTGCCCAATTAATTTTCAGCATTCTTCTATAAACCCACATCTCCAAGCAACTCTTTCACCTGTTTCGCAGCCTTGCATTAAAATTTGTTCTATGTAACATACGAGGACGTATTGCACAAAATGTTTATTTGATATGAGAAATGAGAATCTGAGCAGAGAATTAGAGACAATTTAACCATATAGGGAGGACATGGAGCAAGCTGCAGGATTATTGGACTGCTTAGCATGAGTTGGTTGAGGACATATGCTTCAATAGGGAATAAAGGGCAAACAAGAGAAAGTTACAAAGGGTTCTGATGTCTTGTCCATCAGTACCTATTTCACCTACATATCTTATTAATTTGTAATCAATGTTGAACTTTGTAAAAATCTTCTGATGGAAGTGACCGAATTCGTACAAAACTAGCCCATGGTGCTATTATATGACCAGCTCTCCTTTCATAGCAAGTTCCCAGGGAACCAAAACACAAAAAACTTACCTGTATCAAACACAAACAAGTCATCAAACCAGCCAGACATGTGGCTGAGGCCTCCAAACAAGTACAACTTTGTCCCTACAGCAACTAATGATGCAGCAGATCGTGGTGGGGGCAGAATGCCTGCAACTCGAGGCTGGGACCACTTAGAAGATGCTGTAATAGACACACACAGAAACATTTTTTGTAAAAGTATGAAAATATAACACCAGAACTAGCATCAGAAGCATTTTTAAAAATGCTACATGTCTCTTATTTTTCATTTGTCACAGTGACATCAGCATTACCCAACGGATAAGAGCGCCTGCTCCAGTGTACCAGTTCAATCCATACACCGGTCAGTTGGACTAAAATGTTGACTTCTCATCCTTGTATTTCAAGTACTTCAGAAGTCAGAGTGGGTTCGCCAGATGGTGAGGGACATTGGTAATAAGAAAAGCTAATCCACGCGCAAAAATCAGTCCTGTGCACTAGAAGTAGCAGCACATCTACGGACTATTGAGTTCCAAGCGAACAAACACAAAAAAAAAAAAAAAATACTGTGTCATGGTGCTGCTCTCAATAACTTCCATTGTTTTATCCAAATCTATGCAGTAACCTCTCTTTTTATTATCTTCCAGTTCATAAAGTGAATTATGTTGCACTGTTACAATAGGTCTGGAGCATAATGCATCTAATGTTGACAGGCAACTTTGTCTTATTCATCTTTACAACTATTTAGAACTATCTACGCAAGAAGTCTATTTCGTGGAGACATAAAATCCTATAAGGTGGACTGTTCTAGTCTAGTCAAATCTTGTAGATTCGAAGATAATTCTATTCTAAGATTCATTTTATTTCAAAGTTATGTTCACATATTTTCTTAAATATTAAAATTTTCTCTATTATGAAGAGACACTATTGGTTTTTTTATGAAACAAGTATAACAGTAAAGTAAAAGACCCTTTAAGAATGCCCAGGTTACAGTGACCTACAATCTTAGACCTGATAAAAAGGCTGGAGCCAGAAGCCATTAAAATGTGCTGGTAACATGGCAAGGAAATATAATGGCAACAGACCTGCAAATACAGCATAGGCAAATTACAAATATTGCAGAATAAGGATGTGTGGGGGAGTATTCTATTACTGATGAAGGCACTAAATGCAGTACCTACTGATAGAATTTAAAAACACATCTTTATCAACTTTATGTTGACCAAAAGAAATTAAGCACTTTAATGATTACTGTGTGGCACCACCAGTGATGAAAATAGATAAACAGATGCTGATATGGAATAAACCAGCGTAAAATAAACAAGTGAATCTGTATAATTATCTCGAACAGTCATAATATCTAAAAGGAGATGCCTTGAAGAGATTAGAACAAGAATTGCCATGGTGAAGGTAGCAGTCGCAAAGACAACTTATCACCAAAACCCGAAAGAAATAGTCATTATTTTCTTTAAAAAAACTGTTTTTTTGGTCTTCTCATTATGTGGCCAGAAAATTATGATTTAAAAAGTAAACGTTTTAAAAATTGTTATGTCTTGGAAATACTTTGACCTTATTAAACATTATAATCCCCTCTGAAGTGCCTCCACCTTGTCATGGTAGAGGGGTTTGTTTGTCCCAATGACCCCAAGAGCTTGCCGACGAAAGCACAATACATGTCAGACAGGCTTGGGGGGAAAAAGGGAAACCCCCAAAACTTTAAAAAGGGGAAACCACAAGTTTTTGGCTGCCTTTTTGCAGGGTTAGGGAAAAAATTTTTTGGGGGAAAAAAAAATAAGGCCCCGGGGCCAAAGGGCCC
>JACEFZ010014696.1:0-54800 GCA_014155875.1 Cepaea nemoralis | reverse complement strand
ATTCAGTTCTCAGCCGACACACTTCTCTGCTTTCGTGATCTGTCTGTCATGGCTTCCCAACTCCGACTGACTCCCTTTGTCCGTTCCCCTGCTCGACCCTCCTAATCACGTGGCCTCCTCCTCGCAATTCTATTGGCCACTATCTTTAGCCCGTTACCGGTGTCTTTTCCCTTATCACTCTCCGTAATTATTTATCACTATTACTGTTTCAACAATCTATGTTGCTGTTAACCAGATCTTAAGTAATCTGACTCATGGCACACATATTGTCCAGAAGTGGGAATCTATGTCCGGGAGGTATCTTGCCTATGCAGTCATAAGTAACCAGATTACGTTGCATGTCTTAACTCCTCCTTTCTCACTTCTGGTGAGTATCAGGGACAGTGTCTTAAATCAGCATAACAGACATTTGTTCCACGTTTTCTCTCTGGGATTAGTCAGTGGTAATTAGTCCCTTCTGACAGAGTTAGGGGATCTCAAACTACATCCAGAACTAACCACCAGTAGAAGAAAATGATTTTGGCTGAGTGGTTGCCCATCTGGGATCAAACTCAAGCCTGTTGGTGACAATGATGTTTGATCCGTTAGACTTGATGATGTTTGATCCATTAGACTTGATGATGTTTGATCTGTTAGACGTGATGATGTTTGATCTGTTAGACTTGATGATGGTTGTCTCTTTTAGACTTGGTGATGTTAGATATGTTAGACTTGATGATGTTTGATGTTAGACTTGATGATGTGTGATCTGTTAGACTTGATGATGTTTGATGTTAGACTTGATGATGTTTGATCTGTTAGACTTGATGATGTTTGATGTTAGACTTGGTGATGTTAGATATGTTAGGCTTGATGATGTTTGATATGTTAGACTTGATGATGTTTGATCTGTTAGACTTGATGATGTTTGATGTTAGACTTGATGATGTTTGATGTTAGACTTGATGATGTTTGATGTTAGACTTGATGATGTTTGATGTTAGACTTGATGATGTTTGATGTTAGACTTGATGATGTTTGATCTGTTAGACTTGATGATGTTTGATCTGTTAGACTTGATGATGTTTGATATGTTAGACTTGATGATGTTTGATATGTTAGGCTTGATGATGTTTGATCTGTTAGACTTGATGATGTTTGATCTGTTAGACTTGATGATGTTTGATCTGTTAGACTTGATGATGTTTGATCTGTTAGACTTGATGATGTTTGATATGTTAGACTTGATGATGTTTGATCTGTTAGACTTGATGATGTTTGATATGTTAGACTTGATGATGTTTGATATGTTAGACTTGATGATGTTTGATATGTTAGACTCTATGATGTTTGATATGTTAGACTTGATGATGTTTGATATGTTAGACTTGATGATGTTTGATCTGTTAGACTTGATAATGTTTGAACCGTTAAACTTGATGATGTTTGATCTGTTAGACTTGATAATGTTTGAACCGTTAGACTTGATGATGTTTGATATGTTAGACTTGATGATGTTTGATATGTTAGACTTGATGATGTTTGATGTTAGACTTGATGATGTTTGATCTGTTAGACTTGATGATGGTTATCTCTTTTAGACTTGGTGATGTTGGATATGTTAGACTTGATGATGTTTGATGTTAGACTTGATGATGGTTGTCTCTTTTAGACTTGGTGAAGTTGGATATGTTAGACTTGATGATGTTAGATGTTAGACTTGACGGTGTGTGATCTGTTATAGTTGTGGTTGTTTGTTTTCTCTGTTAGAGATGATAATATTTGATCTGTTAGACTTGATTATGTTTGACTGTTAGACTTGATGTTGTTTCTCTTCTGCTAGACGTGACGATGTTTTGCTCTGCTAGACTTAAGGCTGTTTCTTGACCTTTTCAAACAGCTTGATGATGTGCGACGGTGATGAAGATGATGAGATGAAGCAAGGTGATGATTGTGATGTGAATCACTTGATGATGAACGGGCGACCAAAGTCGAGGTCAAAGATGTGGCCTGATCTGCAGGTGGAATTGTAGAAGGCTTGACTGTTTCATCGTTAGTATGTGGCTGGCTGACCACCGAGTTAACGGTCGTTTCTTTTATATGTTCCGTGTTGACGTTACTGCAGGTGCCAGTTGCCGCCGTGGAGGACTTGTTTTGTCTAGGTGGGGAGTTGTTATGTGAAGACAGAAGAGACTTTGCTTCCGATATTCGTCTATACGTCGACTCGTCAAGTTCTGCTATCCGCCTCGTTCTTCTGTTACCTGGGAAACAGAGACGTGCAAAGCTTTTGCGGAATACCTCGTTGAATGCACAATAGATGAGGAAGTTCGCGCCGGCGTTGACGGTCAAAAGAGCATCGGTGAACTCTCGGATCACCTTGCCCAAGTAACCAGCCTCGTGGTACCCGAACCCAAACACAGTTGACAATATGGCGTCTGGTGTGATGCAGACTAGAAACACCAGGATGACCACAAGCATCATGATGGTGACACGATGGCGGGAAGATTTCCGCTTCTTGGCCTTCGTTCGCCTGAGTGCCACGATAATTAAAGTGTTGAGAACGATCAGAAGAAGTAGAGGGATGATTGAACGTAGGAGATTCTGTGCCCAGCCATAGGTCATACTGAACAATTCGTTCTGCCACATTTCTGTCAATTCTACCTCGAGTCTAGACATGTTGGTGGAGTTATCCACACAGTGGATGGTACGGTAGCGCAGAGCTGACGGCAAGGCCAGGCAGGACATGACTAAGTAAATGACTACACACAGATGGACAGCCCGGGTTCTGTTCCACAGTGACCTGGCTCTGGTTGGGTGACATACAAGAATATACCTCTCCACGGCCACAGAGACGGTCAGCCATGAAGACACACACACCGACATGGTCAGTACGAAGTGGGCGTAGGGATACAGGTAACCATAGGCCCGGTTGCCTAAATCTGTGGAAGTTCTAAGGAAGACCATGACGAAGAAATAGAGCATGTCGTTGACAAGCTTGATGGAGTCAGACACGGCCAGGGCGCTGAGGAAGGCATTTGTGGAGTTGCGCATGTTTCTTCTAGACAGGAGAAAGATGGTCAGTATGTTGCCCACAAGTCCCGGGAATATGGCCATCGGGTAGATTATCAAACCGGTAATAATCTGTCAAATACACACAATATAAGAAAAATGTTACGTGACTTTAGCAGTTATTTTCTTGTGGGAACAGGCCAAATGAGGACTTAAAGTATCACACTGAAGTGGTGGCTACTGAATGCACTAAAGTGTAAGGTGCCAAGGGACCCGGAGCAGAAAATTCTATTCACACTTTTTCAGCACTTGATCATTCCAGTGGTAGAGTGTGAACTAGGAATACGCACTGTCTCAAATAGTCAGCTAGTGAAATTGAGCGCATACATAATGAAGCCAAGAGGGTGATTCTGTGGTGTACAAGGAACATCCTAATATACGATACATTGTGGCGCTACCGACCATTGCTGACAGACTCAAGGTGTTGCAGGCAAGGTCCTACCTCAAGGTGGCTGCGGACAAGGACAACCTCCTGCGTGATTCCCTGGATGCAATCAATGGCCACAGGCTGTTAAGAGGAAGATCATGGATGGCTTAGACAGAAGATACCATCAGGGAAGTCTGCCCACTGGAGAAGACTGGCAGAGGCAAGTGGTGTGTGTGGCTGTTTGTGATTCTTTGGCAAGTTTACGTTCAGTAGTTTGCCATTGCTTCCTGAACAGCTAGCACTCATACCATTGTATGAAAACCAACGCGTGGCGTTTTGCTTCCAGACCATCCGCAGCTGTGATTCGAATGTGGTATGTGGGAGTACGAATTGCGTCGGTTACCCCTGGCCACAGACTTGTATGGGACTATAATCACATTGAGAAGTGACTGTAGGGAGTAGCCAGATGGTGCTACGGAAGTAGACATTCTGCAATGAATTCAGGAATATTCTCGCCCTGGCGAGGTGATTATCTATACGGATGGCTTTGTGTTCAGAGGCAAAATAATTCTCGGGATTCATAGCAAAAGCCAATGACCAATGTTTAATAAAGGAGAGCTTGGTATATGACGCCACAACTTCAAGTTTGAGAATGGAGGTGGAGGCGGTTACTGCAGCTTTTCACTGGTTACAGAACAAACTGTATACACATGTCGTGGTTGCGGCTGATTAAAAAAGCATAAAGCATGCTGACAAAGGTGAAGATTGGCATGCTTCGTGCTGAATGGCATGCATCAATTCAGATGTCACGGGTTGTGAGCATTCGCTGGATTTTTTCTTCAGGACACTCTGGTGTGGCTGGAATTAACAGGCAGGCAGATTGGCTAGTGCTGCATCAATAAGGGGTGATTTAATGCTCGATAGGATTGGCTAGTGCTGCATCAATAAGGGGTGATTTAATGCTCGATAAGGCAGATGTGGTGAAGACCCACTTGGAGCGCATAAACACTGCAGAAGAAAAGATAGACTATCGTGGTCCAGACAGAATACGGCGGCAGAGGGTAGTCAGAAGACCCCAAATGCGATATAAGGATGTGTGTAATAAAGATATGAAGACCCTTGGAATAGATCCAGACACGTGGGAAAGAGTTGCAACAGACAGATGCTCCTGGAGAAGAGATGTACGAAAATGACTGGTGCTCTTTGAGCGCAATCAGATCCAACAAACTGGGGATAGGCGGCACATGCGAACAATCCAGTCACTTGCCAAGGGACCTCTCTCGTCTTACAGATGTGGACATTTCAGGACTGAAAGAGTCCTACCACTAATACTACAGACGCTGAAGACTGTAATTTTATTGGAGTTTTCATTGCAACAACAATTAAATAACGTAGTTATGGTGAGCTATGAAAACAGTAGGCAAATTAACACAACTAAAACAAAATCTATGTTGTTAACAACCAGACAAAGACTTCAGGCTCTAAATTCACACAGATCACGTCAACTTCACATCCATAACAGTGTCCGGGTAGGAGAAGCAGAGGCTGGTGTGATGACCAAACAGTGTCCAGGTAAGAGAAGCAGAGGCAGGTGTGATGACCAAACAGTGTTCGGGTAGGAGAAGCAGAGGCAGGTGTGATGACCAAACAGTGTTCAGGTAGGAGAAGCAGAGGCTGGTGTGATGACCAAACAGTGTCCAGGTAAGAGAAGCAGAGGCAGGTGTGATGACCAAACAGTGTCCGGGTAGGAGAAGCAGAGGCAGGTATGATGACCAAACAGTGTCCAGGTAGGAGAAGCAGAGGCAGGTGTGATGACCAAACAGTGTCCAGGTAGGAGAAGCAGAGGCAGGTGTGATGACCAAACAGTGTCCATGTAGTAGAAGCAGAGGCAGGTGTGATGACCAAACAGTGTCCAGGTAGGAGAAGCAGAGGCAGGTGTGATGACCAAACAGTGTCCAGGTAGGAGAAGCAGAGGCAGGTGTGATGACCAAACAGTGTCCAGGTAGGAGAAGCAGAGGCTGGTGTGATGACCAAACAGTGTTCAGGTAGGAGAAGCAGAGGCAGGTGTGATGACCAAACAGTGTCCAGGTAGGAGAAGCAGAGGCAGGTGTGATGACCAAACAGTGTCCAGGTAGGAGAAGCAGAGGCTGGTGTGATGACCAAACAGTGTCCAGGTAGGAGAAGCAGAGGCAGGTGTGATGACCAAACAGTGTCCAGGTAGGAGAAGCAGAGGCAGGTGTGATGACCAAACAGTGTCCGGGTAGGAGAAGCAGAGGCAGGTGTGATGACCAAACAGTGTCCGGGTAGGAGAAGCAGAGGTTGGTGTGATGACCAAACAGTGTCCAGGTAGGAGAAGCAGAGGCTGGTGTGATGACCAAACAGTGTCCAAGTAGGAGAAGCAGAGGCAGGTGATAGACAAATTGCTGGTGTTTCTAAGACGGTAGCTTGGATGAATGAAATGTGATAAAGAACACCACAGACCGAGAAATGGGGGAGAGTCATGAACGACTACGCGATTTGGAAGGCACGTGATAATGATGACTGTAGCTGCTGAGATAGGTAGAAAGGGAAACATACCTGAGCGGTCTGATAAAACTCTTTATAGTGGGTATCCATCTGCCGGTCAAGGGGACACCACTTGACATCAGTGCCGTTGAGGGAAACGATGACAGCAAGCCTGTTGTGTGTTGACCAGTTGCCGGAGGTCATGCTGCTATCTGACATCCCTCTCCTCTTCTACCGTGTATGCACGTTGAGGTCCTCTAGCAGACGTATTCATCCATATTCAGATATCAATTGACAAAGGTTTGTGTATTACGTCATATACTGCAACTTGCGGTTCGCAGACAAATCTGTCGAAGAAAAGAGTACATTAGAAAGTGAGTAGTTCCAGGCGTCAGCTACCTGGCCTATTATTTTTTTTACTGTGGTATATCGTTTACCTTTATCATTATGTCGTGTTGTCTCAACTGTGGTATATCGTTTACCTTTATCATTATGTCGTGTTGTCTCAACTGTGGTATATCGTTTACATAGAAAGAACAGATGGTTCAATCAAAAATGTGAAGAAGCAGTCATTAGGAAGAAGAATGCCAGACATTTATGGTTAAATGACATCAACAACATCCAAAAGGAAGAGCATTATATAAATGAATGTAAAGAGGCTACAAAAATAGTCCGACAGCAGAAGCGAGAATGTATGAGTAATATAATCAAAGATATGGAAACTAATCACCACAAAAATGAATCCAGAAAGTTGTTTAAAGAAATGAAGTCAGTGAAACGAGGGCACCAACAAAACACATATGGTTTAAAAGACAAAAATGGGAATAAGATAAATACCAATGAGGAAATGTGCAACACATGGAAAGAATATTTTGTTGAATTACTAAATTGTGAAGCTCCAAGTAACATTTTCCCACATGAAGAGGTTCTAACATGCGAACCACAAATTGAAGAACCTACATTTGAAGAAATCCTATATGTAATCACACGACTTAAAAACAATAAGGCAACTGGGACTGATGGAATTGCTGCTGAATTTATAAAGGCAGGTGGCCATGCATTACATCTAAAGCTATACGAACTAATAATACAAATCTGGAGGACAGAAGAATTACCCAATGATTGAAAAGAGTCATTATTGATACCTATCTTTAAGAAAGGAGACAAGTTCCAATGTGGAAATTCTTCTTCTTCTTCTTCTTCTTCAGCATTCCGAGCCATTGAGGTTCTTTGCTGCAAATACAATCTGTCTCCATTCGTCTCTCTGGTGGACCTTCTCTTGCCAGTCGTTGATTCCAAGTGCTTGTAGGTCTGTATGTATATTATCTCTCCACCGCCTTCTTGGTCTACCTCGGGGTCTACGGTCATTTATTTCCTGAGTGTAAGCGAGTTTTGTTTCCCTATTATCTTCCATTCTTTCTATATGCCCCAGCCATTGTAGTCTATTAGCCTTCATGATACCAGTGATTAGCGGGGACTTAAACAAATCATAAATGTCTTTGTTACTTCTTCTTTTCCACTCTCCACTTTGTGTATCCCTAATGGGTCCAAAGATGCGTCTTAAAATTTTGTTCTCAAAGGTTTGTAACAAGGCTTCGTCTCCTTTCGTTGTACTCCAGGTTTCAGAGCCATACAGCACAACTGGTCTGATCAGTGTTTTGTATATTGTGATTTTGGTGTTACGAGATAGCGCCTTTGATTTTAGTAGATGTTGTAGTGCATAGTATATCTTATTTCCAGAGTTGATTCTAGTTTGTATTTCTTCCCTTATGATGTTGGAGCAGTTGAAGATTGTACCCAGGTATTTGTATGTTTCCATTCTTTTAATGGTCATATTATCTATTTGTATGTGGCCAGAGTTTTTAGCCATTCCGTCTCTTGAAATTACCATATATTCTGTCTTATCTTGGTTGATAACCAGCCCCATCTGTTGGGCTTTTTCCTTTAAGTGAGTCAATATTTCTAATGTCTTTTGTTCACTTTGCCCTATAATATCTATATCATCTGCATAACCAAGCAGCTTGGATGTTCCTCCAATATCACATTCCTCCTTTACCTTCCTTACAACTTTCTCTAGAGCCAGATTGAAGAGTAGCGGCGATAGTGCATCACCCTGTTTCAAGCCAGATGTTATTTGGAAGGGGTCTGATTTCCTGCCTTTATATGTTACTATATTATAAGTATCTTCCATGCATAGTTTGGTCATGTTAATTAACTTCCTTGGTATTCCAAATTCCTGCATAACATTCCATAGACTATTCCTATGGACACTATCATAAGCCTTTTTAAAATCCACAAAAATGTTATGGAGATCTCTTTTATATTCCCAATGTTTCTCGGCTATTTGTCGTAAGATAAATATCTGATCTATTGTTGATCTGTTTTGTCTAAAACCCGCCTGGTAGTCACCTAATATGTCTTCTGAATATGGTTTTAGTCTATTTAGTAATACTGCGGATAGTATCTTATAGCTTGTGGACAGTGGAAATTATAGAGGAATATCACTACTGTCCACAAGCTATAAGATACTATCCGCAATATTACTAAATAGACTAAAACCACATTCAGAAGACATATTAGGTGACTACCAGGCGGGTTTTAGACAAAACAGATCAACAATAGATCAGATATTTATCTTACGACAAATAGCTGAGAAAAATTGGGAATATAAAAGAGATCTCCATAAAATTTTTGTGGATTTTAAAAAGGCTTATGATAGTGTCCATAGGAATAGCCTATGAAATGCTATACAGGAATTTGGAATACCAAGGAAGTTAATCAACATGACCAGACTATGCATGGAAGATACTTATAATATAGTAACATATAAAGGCAGGAAATCAGACCCCTTCCAAATAACATCTGGCTTGAAACAGAGTGATGCACTATCGCCGCTACTCTTCAATCTGGCTCTAGAGAAAGTTGTAAGGAAGGTAAAGGAGGAATGTGATATTGGAGGAACATCCAAGCTGCTTGGTTATGCAGATGATATAGATATTATAGGGCAAAGTGAACAAAAGACATTGGAAATATTGACTCACTTAAAGGAAAAAGCCCAACAGATGGGGCTGGTTATCAACCAATATAAGACAGAATATATGGTAATTTCAAGAGACGGAATGGCTAAAATCTCTGGCTACATACAAATAGATAATATGACCATTAAAAGAACGGAAACATACAAATACCTGGGTACAATCTTCAACTGCTCCAACATCATAAGGGAAGAAATACAAACTAGAATCAACTCTGGAAATAAGATATACTATGAACTACAACATCTACTAAAATCAAAGGCGCTATCTCATAACACCAAAATCACAATATACAAAACACTGATCAGACCAGTTGTGCTGTATGGCTTTGAAACCTGGAGTAAAACCTGGAGACGAAGCCTTGTTACAAACCTTTGAGAACAAAATTTTAAGACGCATCTTTGGACCCGTTAGGGATACACAAAGTGGAAAAGAAGAAGTAACAAAGACATTTATTATATGTTTAAGTCCCCGCTAATCACTGGTATAATGAAGGCTAATAGACTACAATGGCTGGGGCATATAGAAAGAATGGAAGATAATAGGGAAACAAAACTCGCTTACACTCAGGAAATAAATGACCGTAGACCCCGAGGTAGACCAAGAAGACGGTGGAGAGATAATACATGTAAATGATAATACAGATTTGTAAAGCTACCAAACTTCTGTGAGAAACCGTATCTTGAAGAGATTTGTAGAGCTATCAAACTTCTGTGAGAAACCACACCTTGAAAAGATTTGTAAAGCCATGAAACTTCTGTGTGAGTAACCGTATCTTGAAGAGATTTGTAAAGCTATGAAACTTTTGTGAGAAATCGTATCTTGAAGAGATTTGTAAAGCTATCAAAATTTTGTGAGAAACCATATCTTCAAAAGAGATTTGTAGAGCTATCAAATTTCTGTGAGAAACCGTATCTTGAAGAGATTTGTAAAGCTATCAAACTTCTGTGAGAAACCCTATATTGAAGAGCTTTGTAAAGCCATGAAACTTCTATGTGAGAAACCGTATCTTGAAGAGATTTGTAAAGCTATCAAACTTCTGTGAGAAACCCTATATTGAAGAGCTTTGTAAAGCCATGAAACTTCTATGTGAGAAACCGTATCTTGAAGAGATTTGTAAAGCTATCAAACTTCTGTGAGAAACGATATCTTGAAGAGATTTGTAAAGCTATCACACTTCTGAAGGATGGCTAACTCGATGACCCCGGTGGCATCCGAGAAAAAGTTATGAAAACTAATATCTGAGCTGAATAACTGCATACATTATTTGGTACAATCTGGAGACAGACAATGTCAGCAGATTGAGATAAGGATATCTAGTAAAGAATTGAGACCTACAATTCAGCAGATTGAGATAAGGATATCTAGTAAAGAAACGAGACCTACAAGTGAGCAGATTGAGATAAGGATATCTAATAAAGAATTGAGACCTACATGTCAGCAGATTGGATAGGGATATCTAGTAAAGAATTGAGACCTACAAGTCAGCAGATTGAGATAAGGATATCTCTAGTAAAGAAACGAGATCTACAAGTCAGCAGATTGAGATAAGGATATCTAGTAAAGAATTGAGACCTACAAGTCAGCAGATTGAGATAGGGATATCTAGTAAAGAATTGAGACCTACAAGTCAGCATATTGAGATAAGGATATCTAGTAAAGAATTGAGACCTACAAGTCAGCATATTGAGATAGGATATCTAGTAAAGAATTGAGACCTATAAGGTAGTCGACAATGTAGAGGAATGCTGTGAGTGTCATGTACTTCAGAAATATGGAGCATGATTATTCTGAAGAGACTAAGAGATGCCATTCACAAGCAATTAAGCGATGAACAGGTAGGCCTTAGAACAAACAGTTCCTACATAAATCAGAGAGGTACATTATACTTATTAATAGAATAAATTATCGAACTGAACTCGTCACATTAAATTGGATTTGTGGACTATGAAAAGGCCAGTGGCAGCAGATACAGGGAATCTCTTTGGAAATTGAATGGAGTCCGCATAAAATAACTTATTGAACGGACAGTTCCTTCATGAGGGGAAACAGAAACAGTACCAAGAGGAGCCCGTAAACAATATAAACCCTACTGGAGTAGTGAACTGGAACAGTTGCATAATGATGTTGAAGTGTGTAGAAAGCAAGCAGAGGCCACACCCAGCCAAGAGCACCACAATAAATTCCAGCATGCAAAAGCCAAATTTCAAAGGGCCAAGCTGCAGGCTAGACGGAAAAGCTGGCAGGAGAAAACGGAGTCTCTGAACTTTGAAAGAGACACAAGGGAATTGTGGAAGCTAATAAAACAGCTTAATGACGAGGGCACAGGGAGAAACTCAAAAATTGCGCTACATAAAGATGGAAAAATCTTAACAAGAAATCAAGCAGCTGACCATTTTGCGGACTCGTTCGCACAAGATAGCAATATCAAAATTAGTCCAGAGAAACAACAAGAGATTCGAGAGAAACGACAACATACAGGACAGAAGGAAATAGTACATGAGGTTCTGGAGGCACCCATCACATTCAGCGAACTGGAGCTAGCCATATCAAAACTGAAAATGAGAAAGTCACCAGGAGCTGATGGTATCTCCAATGAAATGATCAGGGACCTAGGAACAGAGGCCAAAACAAAGCTGTTGCAGATCTTCAATAACAGCTGGACCTTAGGCAGTGTTCCACAAGCCTGGAGAGAAGCAATCATGATACCCCTCCTAAAATCAGGGAAAGATCGTTCCATTGCCTCTAGCTACAGACCAATTAGCCTCACCAGCTGTCTCTGCAAAACACTGGAGCGCATAATCAATCACAGACTGCAGTGGTACATTGAAAGTAAAAACATCCTTGTGCCACAGCAGGCTGGCTTTAGGCAGTGCTACTCTACGGAAGATCAGACAACCTACCTCTCTCAAGAAATTGAGGATGCATTCCAAGAGAAGAAGCTGGTGCTTGCGGCATGGATAGATCTGAAGAAAGCCTTTGACAAAGTCTGGAAAGAAGGTCTGATGAAGAAACTGAGAAACTGCAAAGTCAATGGAAGAATGTACAAATGGGTGAAAGCATACTTGCACAACAGAAGAGCCCGAGTACAGATAGACGGACTCAAGAGCAAGAAAGTACTACTGCGTCACGGTGTCCCCCAGGGCGGAGTCTTGTCCCCCACACTTTTTCTAATCTTCATCAATGATCTTGTTGCTCACCTACCGCATGGAATTAAAGCGGCAATTTACGCCGATGACCTGGTTCTATGGAGCACAAATGAATATGCATCAGTGGCCACCAGATTGCTACAAAGAGCTGTAGATACATTTGCTGCATGGGCAAATAGATGGTGTGTCAGCATAAACACTGACAAGTGCAGCACCACCCTATTTACCCTCTCTCCAAAACAAAAGGCAGGGATCATCCAGATAAATGGAACACCCCTAAGAGAAGATAAAGAACCAACATACCTTGGAGTAACATTTGATGGCAAGCTGACATGGAGAAAGCACATCAACAAAGCAGTAGCAAAAGCCAGAAGGAAAATAGCCATCCTGAGAAAGCTAAGTGGAACCACATGGGGAGCCAGTACGAAAATACTTAGCAAAGTTTACCAACAGAGCATACGACCACACCTGGAATATGGGTCAACTGCGTGGTGTTCAGCATCAAAAACCACACTACAAGAGCTGGACAAGGTGCAAAATCAAGCACTTAGAGTCACCACAGGAGGGATGAGATCAACCCCTATAGTGGAAATGGAGAAGATGGGGAGGACACAGGCATTGAGTGAGCGCAGAGATACGAAAACGCTAATACAAGCAGAAAAGTTCCTCAGCTTGCCAGGCCACCCTATGAAGAACAGATTTGAAAACCTAGCTATGGAGCGGTTGAAAAGAAGTAGTTTTATCCACCAGGCCAAACGACTCTGCAGAGAAACCACTGATCTGCCCACAGTTGGTATCCCCCTAACAACTATTCCAGAGCGAACTCCATGGAAAGATGAGCATAGACTATCGTTACAAATCCAGACAAAAGTGAGAGGAATATTTGACAAGGAAGAACAGAACAGTGTGCAGCGCAGAACAGCCACTCTCAGCTTCCTTGATGAAGAATACCCACAGGATCTCTGGATCCGAGTCTACACAGATGGGTCAGCACAAAATGCTGTTCGAAATGGAGGAGCGGGAGTGTACATAGAATACCCAAATAATACTAGGGACACAGCCAGAGTACCGACAGGAAAGTACTGCCATAACTATGATGCCGAAATTGAGGCAATCAAGATAGCAACAGAGAAATTACTAAATAACAGCAATGGTACACAACCCGTGGTGCTACTAACAGATGCAAAATCAGTACTCGAGGCGCTCCTCTCTGGGAAATTGCCAGTACTAAGGACACTACTTTCTGAACTTAGCAGTCATCATAAGGTCACCATCATACAGTGGATACCATACCACTGTGGAGTACCCGGGAATGACAGAGCTGATCAATTGGCTAAGGAAGGAGCCAAAGAAGAACAGCCTGATGTGCCTGTAACATACCACCAAAAGAAAAGAATGATCAAATCAGCCAGAAAGCCACCAAAACCTGCTCAAGATGACTACCACGTTATGGACAGACCAGAACAAGTCATTATTCTGCGCCTCAGAACAGGACACAATAGATTACGCAACCACATGTATACAAAATTCAAGATTGGTGAAACAGCCATGTGCACATGTGGATTGGCGTCGCAGACAGCAGAGCACATACTCTAAGACTGCCCAAAATATAACATATCTAGGCAAACCTTCTGGCCTAGAGAGACGACAGTGGAAGATAAACTCTATGGACCACTGTGTGAACTGAAAAAAACAGTTCAATTCATGCAAGAGACGACATTGCAGATATAGACATATTTCAAGCGAACGAAAGAAGAAGAAGAATGAGGGGAAACTAGCAGAGACGTTTGACATAAAGACAAGAGTGAAACAGGGATTATTTTTTTTGGCCACCGTTATTATTCTCACTGATTATGGACCGGATTATGAAGACAACAACAAGAACCACAGAAATGGAATCTATTGAACTCAACTGGCCAAGTATATCTGTGACTCTTCAGTATGTGTGATGTTATCTTGCCACTTAAAACGAAACATTCTTCGCAGACACTGCATATGAAAATTAATTAAATGTTTCTCTTGATGTGAGTAAGTTGACCCAGCTTCATTGCCATAAAGAAGGCACTAAGAAGACATACTTTTGTTTTGACAGAAAGCTTTCTGTTTCCCCTGACTGTGACGACACGACGCTTTATCTGTCGTTTGTCTACGGGATTCCGCACTATTTTGGCGCGTCATCGGGGACTTTCCCGGTTATAAATAGACCAAAGGAAGCCGATGGGATTTTACGTCTAGAAGGTTCTCGAAACACCGGGATTTGAGTGACCCGGGTTGCCGGGTGCTCCAACAAATTCCCGTGCAGAAAGATCTGGAAATTCTAGTGCGTGGAATGAATGTTGTCCGAGAAGTTGACTTTCATCATGACGCACACATTTCTCGTGCGCTTTGGTACGCACATTGGGGAAATGAGGCAGGAATAGTCATTCACTTTCTGTCTCTCAAGGTGAGCAGACGCATGGCTCTGTTAGGCCAAATTTATAGCGTCTCACCCCAACCAAGTTGCAGCTGACTGTTATCACATTACGGCATGCTTGCCCATGAACAGTTCTGGTAGCTGACTGGAGTCTGGTTCACGCAATTCAGGTATTTACTTGGTTAATTAATTTAACTTTATAATGGATCACAAAAAGCGACCGTTCTAATCTCATTAAATATGCGATTGTCTTTGCATCGCAATTGAGAAACCGATCAATAACGTATTTGAGAAACTAGGGCGATCTTCATCGGCGTGTGTCGCGTTTGTTGACAAGCGTGTGTAGTTGCGTTACCTGCTTGAAAGGCAGGCCTGTGATATTGGCGTATTGTGTTCAATTAGTATTTACCATCTGTGGCAAATCTTTGCATATATTATGTGGCTGTTCTTTAATAGGACACAGTTACTAGTGTATGATTTGAACCTCACTTATGTCAGTCAGGAGCTGAAGCTAGAAGAACTGTTGAATAGCAAGGTAAGTTGTTAGTTGGAGATTCAGACAGTGCTGTGCTTAGTACTAAGTAAAGAGAGCACTTAGTGCTTAGCCACAGGAAATGATGTAACTATTGTGGGGTAACGTAATAGTGAATTCATTTTGTGGGACTGTGCTGTGGAATTCTGTGAGAAGGTAAGTTCTTCATTGGTGATATATATATATATATATATATATATATATATATATATATATATATATATATATATATATATATATATATATATATATATATATATATATATATATATATATATATATATATATGATGTGGCATAATGTATATATATTAGGTCATGTTATGTGAAACTTCTAGGAGCGATACCGAACGCCGAGTGGTTCGACGCGTGATAACAATGCGTTACCTTCGCGATGTAAACTTGCGTTCTCAATTCTTGTCTTTACTGTCCTGTTCTTTCATGCTTACATAAGTACGATTCAGTGCAGATGTGATAGAAGTATGGAAGGACAAAAGGAGGTTGTATGAGGCACGGGGACATATGAGATATGGGGATTGACAGCAAGTTATGAAAGTATGGGACTGGCAGACCAGGCCAGCTGTGAAGTTCGGCCCAGGCCAAGGCTAATCCACTTGGAAGGTCAGAACTGGATCAGAATCATTGGAACATGTGTGGAACATGTTTTACCTAGAAGACTTCTTGACTTTAGGGAAGAGTCTAATAAGAAGAGTTCGCTTTAGGGTGGGCAGGATGTCCCACCAGCGAAAGGGAGTGTGTAAATACTTTATGTGATCATGTATTATTGCTATATCCCAAGTGATGGTACATTGATCGTTATGATGTTTACTATTGAATGTATAATGTAAGGAACGAGTCCAGGGACTCTTTACCTTAATGTTTAGTTCTGTTAACTCTAGAACTAGGGTAACTGATTACTATAACTAGTGACGTTAGCGACAACTGGTAGATGAATAGGGATAGGTGAGACGTACGATAAGACTCATCATTCTGGTTACTTACTCTGTTTGATGGGCTGTTCTTTTGAGGCCATCTGACATTGACGGAAACCCATGCTTTACTACTCTAACTATAGAGATAATGCTATAGTTAATTAAATAACTAATTAGCATGACTGAAGGTTGAGTAGTCAGTGATAGGATGCATGTGGACCAATGTTTGGGCCAGAATACTCTCACCGATCGCTCTTCCTTTCAGGAGTTGCCTGTTGAGGAACCAGCCTACTACAATTGTTGTTTGCCTGAAACCATTCCGTGTACCATAGAGATGGGTAGAACCACTTACTTACCTCGCCTTACTAAACCACACCATGCAAAAGGGTGAATCATCCTGATTGAATGTTTATCACCAAGTTGATTCCAGTGCTCTGAAATTGCACATGTGGGACGTGAGGGTTTGTTTCTTTTTCTGAGTTTGAAGATGCTCTATTTCAGCAAGGAGATGTTCAGCAACCTGAGCAATCACGCTTACGTATGAGACAATAAACTGTATACGGAATGATGTGGCTAGGTTAACCCAGTGTGGTGTATCAAGTTGGGGTACTCTCAGCCCTTGGATCTCATCAAGTCCAAGTTTATTGTGGCTCTGCCTAAACGTCGGAGTCTTGAAGCAAAGATTAGCACATAACCTTGTGCGGTTCCTACGGCAGCTCTTGTGGCAGGTCATGATGAGACCTACACCAGCTTACGTATAGTGACTTTTGAAAGTGTTATCAGGGATATAGGACAACTAATTATTGTCCACATGAACATTGTTGCCACTGAGTGTGAAATACGTGCGTGATCCAAATGGTGTAACCATAGAGTCTATGAACTGTGAACTGTTGTTCTCCTAGGACTCTAGTGAATTATCAGCAGAACTATACTATTACCCAACCAGGGGTACGTGCTACTACTGAGGGACCATTAGATTGGTCATTGGCTACAGACATCTATTGAAGTCGAGAGCAACTGGGGTAACTCCAGGAGGAGGGTCTCCCAGCTAGGCTGACTACAGAGAACTGTGTAGTGACTTTAACAGTGACTCAGTAGGAAGTGATAGAATTGCAGTTCGTCCAGTGATTGTGGTCAAGTGGTTAAATCCTCTTGTTGTCGATCCAAGCTCTGGGGACGGAGTGGTCTCCAAAGTTCTAGTCATCTCACGGGAAGGAAGCCGGGTGAGTGGCGGATCGACTGGACGGAACCTCTGCATCCAATCTACTTCTCAGCCTAATGATGATATATATATTTCTGATTCTGTCTCTACTCTATCCTTTACTTGTGTAAATAGACTATTCTATCAGGTTGTTCAATTCAGTTCTATATTTTCAAGGGTAGAATAAACTTTGTGTATGTTGACTTACTCTTTGTACAATTATTGAGTGTGGTCTCGGACGATGCCTCATTGTTCATTGTCCCAAGGGAGTAAGTAGATAGTGGGGGTCTAGAATCTGGAGGGGCTTGTAGACTTAATTAACTAATCTGAGGTCAACAGTAGAGAAAACAGTGTATCTCCCTGTCCAACCCATGGGGTTAGAATACACGGGAGTGCTAGAGACACCTCGGGTGTGAATAACTCTCACTACCCAAGGCGTTCTTGTCACACTGACTCTCATTGCCTATTTGTCCTTTGATTTTGGGGCTTTACCAATCCTGATGTTGATTTCCTTGTCTAGGAATACTTTGTTTACGTCCGATCCTAGATACCTGAATTGCTTTAATACCCATCTCTTCTTCGACAATAATGCACATACGACACACATTTCGAAAATGTGAGTATAGCAAAACAAGAAAAGTGTTTGATATTTACAAGACAAATGCATTATAGGAAGAAGCAAAACACACGTAAACGAGATGCAATGGCATACATGAATAATATGGGAAGGAACGAATGAATAAACGAAGAAACTTTATTTTTAAAGGGGTAAGAATTGGGTACGCAGACTCGTCTGACATTCTGTCCTTGTTCTCTCTTTCTTCTCATACGTTATTTCATTCAACATCACTTATGAAGCTAATCTTCGACAATAAAAGAACAATATGCATTAAAACACATGGAAAATAATCAATAATACATGAATGCATCTCTTATAGATCACATGTTGTCTTTTCACTTCCTGCTCTCTACCTCTCCAACAAAAGGTTTAATAGTTTTCTCTAAGTGACCCTTCCTCGTCGAGGCAAGTCTCCTGCAGGCCAGTAATATCAATGTTAAGACGGTTAAGTTCGGCATCAATCACAGCCGCTTTGCTCACATAATCATATTTATTAGATCAGTGGAAAATCTCAGACATATGGTTCTTATAATCCAGCCGTCCAGGGGATGAGGACAGTGCAATTGATCTGGCGCTGGTTTCTCCTTCGCTCACTACAGTGTGTAGATGGGGTGTCCTAGGACACCACGGCAGCGACCACCACCCTTGCAGCATATTGGTGGAGAAAGGCAGAACCAGGCAGCACAATTTAACGGTCAAGACATTCCAGTATGACAGTACAGGGCAAGATGTGGTGAGCAAAATAAGACGTGACAAGCGCAGAAAGCTTCAGGGCAGGAAAAAAAGCTGGGAGCAGTCACCGTGGTGGAATCTTGAGGTGGACAAGGCGTGGTTGGAGAAACGTGGTGCTGTAAGGAGATGGCAAAATGCCAAGAAAAACAGACCTGGCCATCCCAGTCCCTGCATGCATTTAGAAAGAGAGATGCACACAAAAGTAAGATATTAAAACAAAAACTGGTCAAGTTGGTTAAAAGTGAAAAATTGGCAGAGGTGTGTCAAAGAGTAAGCACAGACAAGTCACTGAAATTGTTCTGGCGACTACATAAAAGCATGAGCGGGGTAGTCAAGAATAAGAGCATTTCTGAATTCCAAGGTACTGACCTCATCTGGCAGAGGACTGACGAGGACAAGGGCAAAGCCCTCTTTGAACGTTATCTATAGCAGAGCAACCAGACAGACATGAGAGGCCGAAATCTTGCCAAGGAGGTCACGTCAGACAGGTGCAAGGCCCAGGACACTTCGGTTGAAGACACAGTAACAGTGAAAGAAATCAAGACTGTGCTCCGACGATCAAAAAACAGCGCTCCAGGACCAGATGGCATAAGATACGACGACATCAATAGGTGTACCGACAACGAGCTAGAGAAACTAGCAGACTTGTACAACAACAGTGTAGGGAGTGCTAGCATCAAGGAGGAATGGTTACACAGTTATCTGATTCCATTGCCGAAGCCTGGCAAAGACCACACACAAATTCAGGGATATCGAGTTATAACCATGCAGAATACAATAGGCAGGCTGTTGGAGAAGTTAATTGCCAGGAAAATATCAAGCCAGCTAGAGAGGCAAGGTGTTTTCCCATCTACCCTGGGTGGGTACCGTCCAAAAAGAGAAACATGGACCAATGCAGCAGTTTTTGTCCACGATGTCTATGAAGGTTTCCACTCAGGCATTGAAACCTTTGCTGCAGCGATTGATCTTGAGGACGCGTACAACAGAGTACCATTGGATATTTTAATGCTTCAGCTTCTTGAACTCAAAATAAGTCCATTCCTCCTTAGTTGGATCGCTGCAGCCCTCTTCCAAAGGAAAGCAGTTTTTAGATGTGGCAGTTGGATGTCGGAACCAACAACAATATATTCTGGCCTACCACAGGGATCACCATTATCTCCGGTATTGTTCAACGCCTACACTGTGAGAATCACCAGTGAGCAGATCACTGGACCTGGCAGGACATTGTCATATGCCGACGATGTTTTAGTGTATCGCCAGGGTAATGATAGAGATCAGGTTGCTGTGGAACTACAAACCGAACTCATAAGTACTTGGTGTGTTGAGGCTGGGGCAATGGTCAACCCAACAAAGGCAATAATGACTTGGTTCTCGTTGAATAATCATATTGTCAACACTCCAACATCAACTGTAAATCTGTGTTCAGAGACGGTGGAAAGAACGCAGGCAATGAATTACCTGAGGATACCGTTTGATCGAAGCCTTGCTTATAATGAGCACATAGACCAGGTGATAACAAAGGCCAAGAGGGGGTTGGCTACGATGTGGGTGATGGCGGCAGAAAACTGTGAGCAGCGCCATCTATGTCTTCTATAAGGAGGGCTGGTCATGTGTGTTTTTGAGTATGCGATGGAAATCCTGACTCTCAGCCGTAAGCAGATAGAAAGGATGGATAGGATACAGAATGAAGCTATGCGCATTATTCTTTGATGTACAAGAGATACAGCATGCAGGGCGATGCGCTACCTTCTTGATTTTCCAACCATTGAAGACAGAATACAAGTCTGCAGAGCTCGCGCCTATCTCAGAGTTAACGCAAACACACAACATGTACTGCATAGTGATGTCAGAGTCCAGAAAGGGTACAGTGATGCAGCGACATCGTTACGCCCGCCAGGCGACTTAGCTCCCAGTAGGGATGCAGCAACTTCGTTACGCCGCCAGGCGAGTGGTAGTTACCGGCCTGCAAGATTGCTGGCTGACGAGCGACCAGCGGTCAGGCCAGGACGACGCTAAGCGCACGCATGCCTCGTGAAGCCACCTGAGGTGGGAGGCAAGTGGCGAACTAGCGGCAGACAGCTCTGGGACACGGACTTGGACGGACGCAAGATAGAGAGAAAGGCGTTGTGTGGTTTCTGTGCTGAAAGTCGAGTGTCTGGACATCTTGAATGTTAGACTTGTGAGCTGTATTGTGGATGCGATGGAAATCCTGACTCTCAGCCGTAAGCAGATAGAAAGGATGGATAGGATACAGAATGAAGCTATGCGCATTATTCTTTGATGTACAAGAGATACAGCATGCAGGGCGATGCGCTACCTTCTTGATTTTCCAACCACTGAAGACAGAATACAAGTCTGCAGAGCTCGCGCCTATCTCAGAGTTAACGCAAACTGTCAGGCATTGGTAGCACCTTTGGTAAGGATGGCTCTCATGTCCTTTCAGGACCCATCCCCCACTGGTCCAAGTCTGACATACAGCTCGTGCCTGTGGCTCCTAGTAGCTGTCAGCATGCGACAGCGGCCACCCCCCGGGCAACAGCTGTGAGAGGCTGGCTAAACCAGGCATGGGTATCCGATTTGGTGTCAAACCAAGAGGTAAACTAGGGTATGCCTACCCAGCATGTGAAGACAGGATTCAGCAGACTGCGCGGAAGAAATCATTCCTGATTCAACGGGCAAGACGGCGTTTACCTGCAAAGCGTTGTGGAACGTAATGAGCACGGCAAGGCACGTAGAGCGCCCTGGTCATCCACTGCACCTGTATTCGTCTCCAATCGTCTCGACTTGTCTTGCCACTGGACTCAGATGGACTCAGGCGAGAGAGTGAGGTCGACGAATTGCGCAACTCTTCCTCACTTTAATCCAAGTCATCGCGCAAGTCATTCTTCATCCAACTAGCATTCTTTGTCCACATTGTCAAAGAACATTTCGAGCCAAAATAGGCCATATCAGCCATCTTAGAACCCATGGCTCCACACCTTCAACCCCACTGGATGAAATGAATGGTCATCATCATTCTTGATGGACAAACAACACAATTGTGGATGTAAGTGTATTGAAGTATTAAGTATATATTGTTGTGATCATCGTAATGTATTTGATCCGTGAATAAATCCATTGAACGGTGTGTCGTTGAGTCTTACGTCAAATCACGTTGTACTTGTACTGTCTCACATGTGTTAGGTTAGCGAGCCAAGTTTAAGACCCTGACATGTGTGAACGTGGTGGCATTCGTCCGGCTTTGAAATGAACGTGCTTATGTGATTAACGATTTAAAACTAGAGTTTGTGAACTTAGAATTTTTGTCAAACTTTATAGTACATGTAAATGTGATCGTGGAAGGCTCATTTTGATTTATTACTACATTATTTAAACATGTGTAAGACTAGTTGTAAACGTACAGTGCATACATATTGTTTGGTCTTGTAATCGTGTAAAACATTTGTGATTTGTGAAACTTGTCACCGTTTTGACCTTGTCGACATTGTGATCTTGTCGCCATTTTGACCTTGTCGCCATCTTGTAAACTTGATGTCTATGTCCTTACTGAATGTCATATTGATGTAAGTGATGTGTCATCAATGTTGTAAAGTGTTGAGATATATGTAGATTGTCTTTATGCATTGAGTTTGTGGAACGCAGAAAGTTTTGGAAAGAAAGTAACTTGTTTTGAAAAAAAAAAATTGTTGACGGACAAACTTACGACCTACAACTACACTCAACGCCATACAAACCTAATCAACACTTAGTGACAAGCAGGCACACACCAACAAATAGACGCTAATTTATTTTCCTCCAAAAACAAAGCAGGATTTCCGTACCATCCGAAACCTTGCCGTAGAGGTCATTTGTGTTTCGAAGTAGCGACCCTACAGTTCCTAGCCCGATTTCCAACAATTCTTCACCGCATCCAGGGCACTTGAGTATATTTCTCTTTTTCTTTTACTTTAAGGATGCAATTTTAGGCACGTATTGTCAATAGAAATCAATTGTAAATTGTTCATTACTAACCACTTATAACATATGTTGTGTGGCTGGTATTTCATTGACATTCTTCATCATGTCTTCATTGAATGATTTCATCGATATGGGGTTAAAATTAAAGTTAACAGGTGATGAGTTAACACAGTGGAGTGAGAACAAATACTCTGAACACCTTCGCGAGAAAGCTACTGAACGCGATGAAAGAGCAGCAGAACGAGCTGCCAAGCAAGCAGAAGCAGAACTGGCTGCAAAGACAAAGCAAGCCGAATTAGAACTGGCTGCAAAGCAAGCTGAGATAGACAGTGAACTTAAGAAGACAGAAACAGCCTTAAAGCAAGCTGAGATAGATAGTGAGTTGAAGAAGGCAGAAATAACAGCTCAGAGTAAGAGAGAAGAACTGGAGTTACAGTTGAAGATGAAACAACTTGACACTGAGACTGCGATTAACAAAGAGTCTAAGAAATCTGAGAGACTGGAGAAAGAAAACAAGTACAAGAAATATCAAGGTATTGTACGTAATTATACCTCGGGTGACTGCTGTAGCCAGTTGTCCCTAGGGGGAAAGTGGAGTCAACAGGCACACTGTTTAAAATCCTTTTCCTTATTGTGGGCCTCGGCCAGACCTTTGTCTACATACCCCCTGTAAATCTTAGGTACCCTGTCCCTCTCTTTCCTCTTCTTCTTCTTACCACTAAACAATACCCTTCATATTGTTTCAGAACATACCCACACAAGACTGTATTTTAACAAATGCTAAAATAAAACATTTAATACAGAAATTGTCACGTGTGTGTGTGTGGACTGTTTGCGTGTGGAAATATGTAGTATTTTCTATGGTGTCTGCGAGAATAGATTGGTGAGCTCAGGGTCGTTCTTCATCATGTTAGGCCATGCCAAATCACACCACAGTAAGTTCAGAACAGGTCTCACCGAATGTCGACTCAATCCGGACAATGGTTGACTTCTTGGAGTTAATCATATATATATATAGTCTGAGTGACTGTTCTCCCCCACTGAATATGGTATACCAAAGTCCACAAGTTCAGAACCCCCGATGTATTTAATGTGTCTATAACGATCCTGGAACCTAGGAATCTCGCACAAGTTTAAAGAAAACTTTCTGTCCTATGGCAAAATGTTGCTGAATGAATGTCTTTACTCTGCAACCTCTCTACAACCTATAGTGATGGTCACTAGACATAGTCACAGTTACTTTAAAATCACTGTTGTTTCACCTCTCTACCTAATATTGTCATTATCCTTGGAGGTGCCATCGTTTCATAAAACCAACTGCCCTGAGCACTCAATCACTGCTACACTGGACCTTTCAGGACAACACTCCTGATTTCTATGAGTTTATAATTTTTGGAACGTTATCCCATTTCCGAGGCCATTTCGTATAACTGCCCTCAGTGTGACTGCTATTTTTCTCCTCTCTCAGCTGTCCTTAATTTCTCGGGTACAGTAAAATATCACTCAGTGTGACTGGCATTGTCCACACCTCGTAGTAATACTTTCTTTCTGTTAAACAGTTGAACCTGTAGAGAATAGAACATTCTGTGAGAGAAAAACCCTATTCCAATCCACTATATGTGATTATAGGCCAAAGGCCACTTCAGACATGTATCCTAGTTAATCTAGAACTACCCTCTGGCATCAAGGCAGAGGCGTTCGTCACATTTGGGTGATAAGGGAAAACAAAGACCAAACAGAAAAACACAGGAGCCCCAGTGGGCCTCACTACGGGAATATCCCACCCTGTACATTTCCTTTATCCCCCCAGCCATCTCAAATCTCAACGAATATCATCCCATTACACTGGTCTTACCCTGCCGAGTGAAATGATATATAACTCTACTTATAAATTAACTACCTTATGCTAGTGTTCCGAGTTTGAATTCACAATTCACAACATGAAAAACAATGTCCCTTGTTTCCAGACAACATGAGGACACTGTGAATCCATTCTCCATTCGAATTGGAACACACAAACACTCCCGTTATCTGTAATTCGTAAACAGACTGAACACAGATTCCGTAAATTCCTCCAACTAAAATGTTGACCGAGTGACGTTCTTTTGGTGTTAACAAAGGTGGTTCAAGGGCAGATTATCCATGTCTGAATAAATTCTCTTCCTTGGGTTTCATCAATGTCACAATAGTAGATTACCTCTCCTTTTGGACAATCCATGCACAAGTCGCCTCCCCCTTTTTTTCAACATATGCCTACAATTTCCCATCTTGTGGGGATTGTCAAAGACGATTTTCCTGTTTGATGCTGGAGAGCGGTGTCTTTGATCTAACTGGTAAACAACTGCAGCTGTGCAGTCAGACTTTATTGGTTTTTCTGTCCTGGTTTCTGTCCTGGTATCGCTCCTGTACGTTCAGTCGGCTAACTTCCGACTTGCGTAAGCGATGGCTCACAATACAGACGGATCGTTCCATCCTGACTGTAACATTGTCTCCATATCCGCCTGGTTTCCTCAAGTTTTGCATCCTGGGATTTGCGGTATCGTCCTCGTTGGACAGAATTGTCTTCCCCAACGCTCCTGGATTTTTGCTTCCAGGACCATCTCGGTCGATGTTGGATCCGGTCAGCCAATCCTTGGTTGGAGTCTCGGGTATTTCGCGCCGATCCCGACGTTACCCACCCCTTCTGAACTGGGTTACTAGCGAATGGTTCACTATTGGCCTCTTCCTGGCGTGTGATTTCCCTCCTCTCTTCGGCTGGAAAATCTGACCTACCTCGTACGTTCCCATAAGCCTTCCTATGTAGTACTTGGGATCTCTGGTCTCTGTCTGGACCTGTAACCTTTTTCCCAATGGCTGCCATTACCATAAGGTGAGGGGATTTGACATCGAATCTCTCCTCATACTTCTGCAGGAGATGCCTAGGAAGACGGTTCAGTTCTCCCCCGATCCGAATTTCGTAGGTGTTCCTGGACACAACCTTTACCACAGGATAAGGTCCATGCCATCCTGCTTGCATCATGTTGGTCTCGGCTGGTCCCCACACTACTACTTTCTCTCCCACCTTAAGAGCTCCTTTACTCTTCGTCCGATTTTTGGGTGGTGCCTTCTGGCACTCTGGACAAGACTTAACCAACCGGCGTACATCACCAGTCATTCCTGGCCAGCAATAATGGCCGGAAATCTGCTGCAACGTCTCTCTGACACCCATATGTCGAGTTCCGGATATATGACTACCGGATATGGTATGCCCGCTCTGAAGAATGTGAGGACGGTGGGCTTCTGGGACCACCAACTGCTCATGCAGTTTGTCTCCCCTTCCAGCTCTCCGATAGAGTAGTCGATTCCTCAGAAAGTACTGCCCCCGTTCTGATGGCTCAGCACTTCTTTGCAGCTTCTTGTAACAAGGACGCAACGTTGTGTCCTTCCTCTGGGCAGTATGCAATTCCCCAGGCACTGGGTTGTGGCATATCGTGTCTGCCCTCTTTTCCTTCCCTTGAGATCCAGTGGCTGATGTTCCCCGGTGGGCAGGTTGTTTGGGCATCCCCAAGAACACGTATTTCGTACCAAGGATCACGGGAAATAGGGAATCCGATAACACAGCCGCTGGAATGATGCCTGTAACGTACCTGGATTTAATCTCCACCTTGGCGATTGGCAGCGTCATGGCAACAGCACTCCTCATTGCAGGCTGTATCTCAATAGTCTCCCCTGTGAGTTGGTCTGGGCGTACCAAGCTGGCATCAATCACAGCTTCCCCGTCCAAACCAGAATCATAGAGACAGGTAACCTGCTGGCCGTTGACTTCAATCCGTTCGACCACAGGTGGCCTCTCTTGGTCCAGAGTTCCTTCAACAACCTTGACCTTTTCAGTGACACCCACCTTTGGAGCCACGCGGCAGGCCGCGAAGTGAGAGCTTTTCGATTTCGATTTGCAGTCTTTTGTGTTGTGAGAGGGTGACTTGCAGATCGAACACCACTTCTCAGACCACTGTCGTTTCGGTGGAGAGTTGGGTGGGCTCTGTCTCCCATCCTTTGTCTTCTCTGGACTCTTCTCTGAGTGTTCTGCATAAGGTTCAACTTTCTTTGTTTCTGAGCCCTTGATTTTCTTTCGGTCATGTTTCTCCTGACCTTTGGTGGTTGGTGTACAGGTTTCTTCCGTCTTCCCATGGACTTCAATGAATCTTTCCGCCAGCTTATTCACCACATCAAGCCGTTCCGCCCCTTGTTCTCCCAAGAATGTCTTCAGAGGTTCTGACATTTGCTGTCGCATCTGGTCGACAATCATGAGCTCTTCCAGGCTCTCATAGTCATGCTTGAACCCTGCCAAATTCATCCATTTTTGGAGGTAGGATTTCAGGCGCAAACTGTAGGCGGTGAATAGCTCTCCTGGCTCTCGTTTCGCTGCTCGAAACTTCTTCCTATATGTACTTGATGTGATCTCGTAATGTTTCAGCAAGGCGGCTTTCAATTCGTCGTAATTGTTCTCGTGTCCTGGCGGCAGGCGAGAATAGACCTCGTAACCGGTTCCAAGCAATCCCTGGGATAGCTTAAGATTCCATTTGTCTCGGTCCAGACCCATAGCAACGGACATGGCCTCGAAGCGTTGAAGGTACTGGTCAATCTTCTCTTTGCTCTGATCATAGACCGCTAGAGGAAACTTCATAGCATGGTAACCATGTCCACCTGCTGAAGTTGAGCCTGGGACTGAGGAACCTCCAACTGCACCCTCAGTTTCTCCATTAGATTGTCTCTTCAACTCAAGTTCCCTCATCCTGTACTCGTGCTCCCTTTTCTGAGCCTCCTGCTCTGCGTCCCGTTTCCTGGCAGCTTGCTCACCTTCAAGTTCCATCCTTCTAGTGGCTTGCTCAGCTTCAAGTTTCTTGGCTGCCTGCTCAGCTTCAAGTTCCATCCTTCTTGTGGCTTGCTCAGCTTCTATCCTCTTAGTTTCTAACTCCATCTTCCTCAATTCCAATTCAGCCTTCCGATCGTCTCTTTCTGCTTGACGATACTCTCTCTCCACTTCCTGTATGTAATCCGTTAAAGCTAAACCAGACAAGCCAGGTCCTTCCCCCTTTTCCCTTAGTTCTACAGTGGTTAATTTAAGGGTGGCCATATTTCAAAGAGGTAAGTCAGCAGGTTGAGTCTAAAACCCCCAAGCAATATAGATAATTAATATCTAAAATTAATCTATATATAAGACACCACACCGTACACCACAACACAATCTCTCAACGACAAGAGTAGACTAGGACCAAGACCTATGTAGACTTGTAAAGTGTGAACAGGAAAGTTATGTGCCTTAACACCTATCCACATTCACTATAAACTTGATCTTTAACTGTCCGGCCCTACCTCTATCACGGTAATGTCACCCACAATAATGTAATATCACCAACATTAAGGTAATGTCACCTTCCCGTGTGACGTGCCCATGTAAATGTCGCTATCCTTAATGTGATATCACCATCCCGGAAGAGCCCCCATAAATGTAGCCAGTTGTCCCTAGGGGGAAAGTGGAGTCAACAGGCACACTGTTTAAAATCCTTTTCCTTATTGTGGGCCTCGGCCAGACCTTTGTCTACATACCCCCTGTAAATCTTAGGTACCCTGTCCCTCTCTTTCATCTTCTTCTTCTTACCACTAAACAATACCCTTCATATTGTTTCAGAACATACCCACACAAGACTGTATTTTAACAAATGCTAAAATAAAACATTTAATACAGAAATTGTCACGTGTGTGTGTGTGGACTGTTTGCGTGTGGAAATATGTAGTATTTTCTATGGTGTCTGCGAGAATAGATTGGTGAGCTCAGGATCGTTCTTCATCATGTTAGGCCATGCCAAATCACACCACAGTAAGTTCAGAACAGGTCTCACCGAATGTCGACTCAATCCGGACAATGGTTGACTTCTTGGAGTTAATCATATATATATGTAGTCTGAGTGACTGTTCTCCCCCACTGAATATGGTATACCAAAGTCCACAAGTTCAGAACCCCCGATGTATTTAATGTGTCTATAACGATCCTGGAACCTAGGAATCTCGCACAAGTTTAAAGAAAACTTTCTGTCCTATGGCAAAATGTTGCTGAATGAATGTCTTTACTCTGCAACCTCTCTACAACCTATAGTGATGGTCACTAGACATAGTCACAGTTACTTTAAAATCACTGTTGTTTCACCTCTCTACCTAATATTGTCATTATCCTTGGAGGTGCCATCGTTTCATAAAACCAACTGCCCTGAGCACTCAATCACTGCTACACTGGACCTTTCAGGACAACACTCCTGATTTCTATGAGTTTATAAGTTTTGGAACGTTATCCCATTTCCGAGGCCATTTCGTATAACTGCCCTCAGTGTGACTGCTATTTTTCTCCTCTCTCAGCTGTCCTTAATTTCTCGGGTACAGTAAAATATCACTCAGTGTGACTGGCATTGTCCACACCTCGTAGTAATACTTTCTTTCTGTTAAACAGTTGAACCTGTAGAGAATAGAACATTCTGTGAGAGAAAAACCCTATTCCAATCCACTATATGTGATTATAGGCCAAAGGCCACTTCAGACATGTATCCTAGTTAATCTAGAACTACCCTCTGGCATCAAGGCAGAGGCGTTCGTCACATTTGGGTGATAAGGGAAAACAAAGACCAAACAGAAAAACACAGGAGCCCCAGTGGGCCTCACTACGGGAATATCCCACCCTGTACATTTCCTTTATCCCCCCAGCCATCTCAAATCTCAACGAATATCATCCCATTACACTGGTCTTACCCTGCCGAGTGAAATGATATATAACTCTACTTATAAATTAACTACCTTATGCTAGTGTTCCGAGTTTGAATTCACAATTCACAACATGAAAAACAATGTCCCTTGTTTCCAGACAACATGAGGACACTGTGAATCCATTCTCCATTCGAATTGGAACACACAAACACTCCCGTTATCTGTAATTCGTAAACAGACTGAACACAGATTCCGTAAATTCCTCCAACTAAAATGTTGCACGAGTGACGTTCTTTTGGTGTTAACAAAGGTGGTTCAAGGGCAGATTATCCATGTCTGAATAAATTCTCTTCCTTGGGTTTCATCAATGTCACAATAGTAGATTATCTCTCCTTTTGGACAATCCATGCACAAGTCGCCTCCCCCTTTTTTTCAACATATGCCTACAATTTCCCATCTTGTGGGGATTGTCAAAGACGATTTTCCTGTTTGATGCTGGAGAGCGGTGTCTTTGATCTAACTGGTAAACAACTGCAGCTGTGCAGTCAGACTTTATTGGTTTTTCTGTCCTGGTTAAAACCAAATGTGGCTTTGCACACAGGCTATGAATATGACCGTCTGTATTGTCATAATCTGGATCGAAATCCTTCAGTATTATGTGACAACTGCATCGTAGCCTTTACCCAAAATTTTGAAACTTTAATGGAACATTATCAGGTTCCACTGTCTGAATGGAATATTGTTTATATGAGGAGTTTATCAGGGGAACCTCTTAAAGTCATTGAAACCATCCCCAAAGACCTCAGAAAAGATTACCATTATCTGAAATCTAAGATTATGGCACATTTTATGTTAGATGAGGCAGGTTACAGAGAACAATTCAGTAAGTTGAGCCCAAAACCGACTCAAACGTTCTCTGATTACCTCTGCTTAGTCCGAGATATATTTACCAAATGGACTTCAGCAGCTAAAATTGACAAAAATTATCAGAGACTAGAAGATCTGATCATTAGAGATAAAATCATTTCATCCATTCCATCAGCATTTTCTAAATTTTTGCAAGAGAATAAATGCACTAGTGTAGATGAGATTGAGAGACGTGGTTCGGCGTATTACACAGCCAACAAACATTGTTTTGCCACTGAAGCTACTGACATTAATTTTGTAGCAGCGGCTAACTATGACAAACCCTACAGTAGGCAGAAACCTCATAGGCCTACCTCTGAGAAGTTTAATCACTGCACTTATTGTAAATTTTCACATCATCAGAATGAAATGTGCGATAAGCACCCAGGATACCATACTTACCTATTAAACATGGTAAACAGACAAGATAAGGAGCGTAAATCCTTCAGAAGTTTGCGTAAATGTTTCCTCTGTAAGGCGTAAGGACACCATCGGAAAGATTGTAAAGGCAGGCAAATGACCAACAAAGCAAATGCCGCCTTGTTTGATAGTTCGTCGTCTGATGAAGAACAGCCAGAGAAACATTCTGTGAACTCAGCACAGGCTTTTGACATGTTTAGCGCAAATAAATGTTCTGTTTGTAACACCTTTTATGAAGATGGTATTTTAACATGCGGTCACGCCATCCCTATTGCCAATGAAGAAGCTAATTTGGTAGTAGATTCAAAAGGCAAGATAGTCGTCCATCACGGATATGTGAATGGCAAGTCAGCTACGGTCCTTCGTGACACGGGCAGTTCACTTATTGGTCTGAAGAGAAAGTTCATAATGCCTACAGACTATACAGGCAGGCACGTAACATGCAGAACATTCTCAGGCAATATTGAGAAATACCCATTAGCATGGGCATATATTGAAACACTTTTCCTCACTGGGAAAGTAAAGTGCGCTGCATTAACAAACCCAGTGTGTGATGTAATTATTGGAAATTTACCAGAGGTGAATGATAAACCTCATGACATAACATCTATGTGTATTGATGATAACATAACATCACCATCCAATGTCATCATTGAAAATGTCACACCACCTATTGATTGTATGGTAGCTAATGTAGCACTAACATCTCATGACATCATTGATAACATTGTTCCATCACCATCTGATATCATTGAATGTGTGAACGCAGTAACTAGATCTACTGCTAGAGTGCAAGATGAAAGTAATCAAACTGAGGCTATACAAATGCTTAGCCCAGTATCACTACCTACTAACACCATGAAGGAAACGTTTGTAACAGCTCAAAAAGCTGATCCTTCATTGTCAAAATATTTTAACCTGATCGGCCAAAAGCCAAAGGTAACCAAGAATGCAAAATGGCATTTTGCTGTGAAAAATGATATACTCACCAGGTATTACACCAGAGGTGACAACACCACAGAGCAAACTGTTTTGCCAACAAATTATCGCAAGCAAGCCTTACATCTTGCCCACGATATACCTCTTGCAGGGCATATGGCATACATTAAGACCAGATCAAGGTTACTGACACAGTTTCATTGGCCAAAATTTTGCAATGACATTAAAGAATATTGCAGAAGTTGTGACACCTGCCAGAAACTGGTAAAAAAAGGTAAACACCCACAGGCAAAGTTGCAAGTTACTGACTTAGCCAGTCGACCTTTTGAAAAACTATCTGTCGACATAGTGGTACCTCTTAATCATACAACAACTAGAGGGAATAAATATATTCTAACTGTCATTGATCAATGTAGTCGCTGGCCAGAAGCTATTCCGCTAAAGAACATTACTGCCAATGATATAATGGAAGTGTTTTTCCATATATTTTCTCGGATAGGTTTTCCAGATACTATCCAATCTGATAGGGGCACTCACTTTATTGCCGCATCTACCCAAGCTTTCACCAAAATGTTGGAAGTGAAGCAATGTTTCAATTCTCCGTACCATCCTCACAGTAGTGGAGTAATAGAAAAATGTAACGGGGATCTAAAGCACATGCTTGCAAAAGTAACGCAAGAGCACCCCAATAACTGGGATGTATATCTACCAGCTATTCTTTTTGCTTATCGCGAGGTACCACATTCAAGTAACGGTTTCTCTCCTTTTGAACTTATCTATGGTGTCAAACCACGTGGCCCATTGACCATTTATCACCAAATGTTAACTGACTCTACTCCAGTACTTAAACCCATATCATCATACGTATATGTTACATCATTGCGTGAAAGAATCATCAAATCTTGTGTTATTGCAAAGAATGCACTAAAATTATCTGGTGCTACGTATAGACAGTATGCTGACAAAGGTAACAGGACAATAACGCTGACACCTGGACAGGACGTTCTTCTTCTACTACCTAGTGACAGACACTTACTGACTGATTCTTGGCAGGGACCTTTTAAAGTGACGAGACAGATTTCACCTGTAGACTACGAAATCCAAATAAAAGACAAACACAAAATATTTCACATAAATATGCTAAGACCATACCATAACAGAGACAACGAACAAGACGATACGACAGCTTGTACAGTGATAATAGATCATGAAGACGACGATGCTAGTGACGAGATTCCAACACCTGCATTAGACACGACAACCTGCTTGAAGGAGATCAAAATCAACCCAAAGTTGACTCAAGCAGAGACAAACAGTTGCAAACAGCTTATACAACAGTACAACACCATCTTTTCCAACAACCCAGGACAAACAGAATTAGTACAGCATCATATCACACTCACATCAAACACACCCATAAGATGCAGACCATACACCATTCCATTACATTACAAAGAGTATTTACATCAGGAGATCATCAACTTAGAGAAAAACAACATCATAAGACGATCCCAATCAGACTTCTCATCTCCAATGGTGATAATACGCAAAAAGGACAATACAATAAGACTGTGTATCGACTATCGAAAGCTAAATAAAATAACTGTTCTAGATTTGGAGCCAATGGCAAACGCTGACGATCTTCTGACAGAACTGACAGACGCTAGGTTCTTCACGAAGATAGATATGACTAAAGGATATTATCAGATAGAAGTAGACGAACAGAGCAGACATCTGACAGCATTTGCCACACCGTAGGGACTGTACGAATGGTGCAAACTTCCATTTGGGCTAGTCAATGCCCCAGCCACCTTCGTACGTATGACACGACTTCTTCTTGTAGATATCCCTAACAAAATTTGCTATATAGACGACATCTGTGTTCACACAGAGACGATGACAGAGCACATTAAGACGTTAGAACAGACATTTGAACGTATTAGACAGCACGGACTGACAGTAAAGCTTGCGAAAGTAGACATAGCCTACCAGGAAATATCTTTCTTGGGGTACAAAGTATCCAATGGCTTTGTCATGACAGACGATAACATTGTGTCCAAGATACTAAAACTCTCACTTCCGACTACAAAAAAACAAGTCAGAAGTTTGTTGGGACTGATAAACTATTACCGGCAGTTCATTCCTGATTTTTCCGAACTGACCGAAGTGTTTACTAATTTACTAACAAAAGATAAACCAGATAAAATTGTACACAATGAATGCCAAAAAAATTGCATTCCATAAAGTAATAACATGTTTTTCTGATAACAGTTCAAATAAGCTCATCCTGAAATTGCCCAACCTCCATTTACCTTTCAGATTGCGTACAGATGCTAGCTCCGTGGCGATTGGAGCAGTCTTGTTGCAAGAGTACAATAACATCCTCCATCCAGTGTACTTCGTATCCAGAAAACTAAAGCCCAGAGAACGGGCGTGGTCTATCCCTCAATTGGAAGCCCTAGCTTTAGTAGTAGGTATAACCAAATTGTCCAGATTTCTTCTAGGACGGCATTTCATCGTGGAATCTGACAGCAGCCCGTTGCGTTTTATAAATTCAGGTTTACCGTCAAACCATATGGTAGCGCGCTGGTCTTTGAAACTTCAAGATTATAGCTTTGAGGTTCGACATATCCCAGGCAGATCCAATTCAATTGCCGATCTTTTGTCCCGTTGTCCGACCGACCCAGTAAGCACCAATGTCTGAGTGCAGTGTGTACAAATACACTCAAACAGACACAGCCATTTATCAGTGAATATATTTTTTCTATTCACAAAAAGCTGTGCAATGTCTACAATATTGTGATAGGGGTCTACTCCCATTATATATAGTGTTCTTATTTTACTAATTCATGTAGTGATTGTCGTGTATAATTGTGTAGTGTGTGGTAGAAAGCGAACTTTATTAATTGTATATACCAAGAACAAGAACAGTGTCACATTCGCTCAAAAACTTACCGTAAGCGAACTATCCAATTTGACTGTGACATCTACGTGTGGAACATTCCAGGGATATTTTAGAAGACGTGTGTGAACGTGTAAACTAAACATTGACAGCTACACCATTGCAGTGAACCGAAATCCATAATGTTCGGTAGTGAAACATCCAACACATGAACAGTCAATCGTAATCCAGAAGGTTTTGTAGTCAAACATCCGACACATGAACTGTGAGAACATGGTATTTTCCGTAACTACATCAGACCGGAACAAGTGTGCTCTGCAAGCTTAAACATCAGCTGATTTTAGTGTTCGTGTGTACTTCCGGATTAGTTAGAAATTTAGAGAAAAATTAGCAGACGACAAATAAAAATTTAAAAATCTATGACGATTCTAAAATCTTTAGGAATCAACAAAGTTAAATACACGAATTGTGTGTTTATATATTTAAGTAGTGTGTCAGAGCCTAACATGGGATAGCTATGCAGCAACATCGTTACGACACCCGGCGGACAAGAATTGTCGGCTGGCAAGATTGTTACCTGACACGCGACCAGCGGTCAGGCTGACGACAAGACGCACGCATGCCACGTGACGCCACTAGAGGCGGTCAGCAAGTTGCGCGCTAGCGACAGACCGAGCTGGGACCTGAGACTGGACGGACGTGTGCGGTGAAAGCAAGGCGTTTGTGTGGATCTCTGTGGTTGAAAGCCGAACGACTGTCATCTTGAGCGTCAGACTTGTGAGCTGTATTGTGGTTGTGAGCGTCGTGAGTTATATATTGTATATTGTTGTAATCATCGTTCTGTATTTAATATGGCAATAAATCCATAGAACGTTGTGTCGCTGAGTCTTACGTCGAATCACGTTATACTTGTACTGTCTCACACGTGTTAGCTAAACGAGCCAATTTTAAGATCCTGACATGTGTGGACGTGGGTTGCTCGTCCTTGTTTAAGAACCTAATATATGTAGACGTGTGTTGCTCGTCTTTGTTTAAACCATACGTCATTAACGATTTAAAACTATAATTCTTGAACTTGTAAAATTTGTCAAGGTTATAGTTATGTAAATGTGATCGTAAAAGTCTCATTGTGATCCATTACTACATTGTTTAAATATGTGTAAAACCATTTGTAAACGTACAGTACATATTGTTTGATCCTGTAAGCGTGTAAAACATTTGTGATTTGTGAAACTTGTCACCGTTTGACCTTGTCGACATTGTGATTTTGTCGCCATTTTGACCTTGTCGCCATCTTGTAAACTTGATGTCTATGTCCTTACTGAATGTCATCTTGATGTAAGTGATGTGTCATCAATGTTATTGAGTGTTCAGATACAGATAGATTGTCTTTGTGCATTGAGTTTGTGGAACGCAAAGAGTTTTGGGAAGAGTGTAACTTCTGTTGAGAAAAACACTGTTGATGAACAAGACGATACGACAGCTTGCACCGTGATAATAGATCACGAAGATGACGATTCTAGCGACGAGATTCCAACACCTACATTAGACACGACAAACTGCTTGAATGAGATCAAGATCAATCCAAACTTAAGTCAAGCAGAGACAAACAGTTGCAAACAGTTGATACAACAGTACAACACCATTTTTTCCGACAACCCAGGACAAACAGAATTAGTACAGCATCACATCACACTCACATCAAACACACCCATAAGATGCAGACCATACACCATACCATTACATTACAAGGAACAATTACATCAAGAAATCATCAACTTAAAAAAAAAAACATCATCAGACGATCCCTATCAGACTTCTCTTCACCCATGGTCATTGTACGCAAAAAGGACAACACAATACGACTTTGCATCGACTACAGAAAACTGAACAAAATAACTGTTTTAGATCTTGAACCAATGGCAAACACTGACGATCTTCTGACAGAACTGACAGACGCTAAGTTCTTTACGACGCTTGACATGTCTAAAGGTTACTGGCAGATAGCTGTACATGAAGACAGCAGACATCTAACAGCGTTTGCCACGCCTTGGGGACTGTACGAATGGTGCAAACTTCCATTTGGGCTAGTCAATGCCCCAGCCACATTCGTACGCATGACACGACTCCTCCTAGCTGACATTCCTAATATTATTTGCTATATCGACGACATCTGTGTCCATACAGAGACAATGACGGAACATATAAAGACACTAGGACAGACACTAGAACGTATCAGACAGCACGGACTGACAGTGAAGCCTTCAAAGGTGAGCATGGCTTACCAAGAGATATCATTTTTGGGGTACAGAATATCCAATGGCTTTGTCATGACAGACAACAAAATTGTCTCCAAAATTCTAAAACTGTCACTCCCGACTAATAAGAAACAAGTCCGGAGTTTGTTGGGACTGATCAATTATTACAGGCAATTCATTCCTGATTTTTCAGAACTGACCGAGGTTTTTACTAATTTACTAACTAAGGATAAGCCTGAAAAAGTTGTACACGATGAATGCCTACGAAATGCATTTCATAAAGTTTTGGCATACTTTTCTGATAAGAATTCGAATAATTTCATCCTTAAATTGCCCAACATCCGTTTACCTTTCAGATTGAGAACAGATGCTAGCTCCGTTGCAATTGGGGCAGTCCTGTTGCAGGAATATAACAACATCCTGCATCCCGTTTGTTTTATATCAAGAAAACTAAGGCCTCGAGAGCGTGCATGGTCCATTCCACAATTAGAGGCACTTGCCTTAGTAGAAAGTGTGACGAAACTATCCAGATACCTTCTAGGACGTCACTTTATCATCGAAACTGACAACAGTCCATTACGGTATATAAATGCCGGAGTACCATCCAACAATATGATTGCTCGCTGGTCCTTGAAGCTTCAAAATTACAGTTTCGAGGTTCGACATATTCCAGGCAGAATCAATACAATTGCCGATCTTTTGTCCCGTTGTCCGACCGACCCAGTAAGCAATGTCTGAGTGCAGTGTGTACTAATACACTCAGACCAACACAGCCACCAATGAGTGAATTTTGTTTCTATTCACCTACTGTGTAAGGTCTATAATTGTAATTGTGATACGGTTAAAAACCGACATGTATAATATACTTATTTTAATTAAGCCATGTAATGAGTGTAGTATAATTGTGTAGTGTGTGTTAGAAAGAGAACATTATTAACTGTAAATATACAACAAGAACAGTGTCACAGACGCTTAACCACTTACCAGAAGCGAACTTTGCGGGTTAACAGTGACAGCTGTGTGTGGATTTCTTCACCGTAATATTTTAACGACGTGTGCAAATGTGGACTGAACAGTGACTTCTACACCACTGCTGCAGCGAACTTAATCCAAAAGGTTCGACTTTTGAACATCAGAAATAACAACAGTCGATCATTATCCAGAAGTTGTGAACACATCGGAAATAAGAACATTCCATCATAATCCGAAAGTTGTGGTTCTATAACATCCAACACGAACTTTGAGAACATGTTACTATCCGTTATAAAATAAAACCGGAACAGTTGTGTTTACCAAGTTTTAACACCAACTAAAATTTCAGTTTAGTGTGTACTTCCGGTGTAATTTAAAAAGTATAGCAAAATTAGCAGACGATATACAAATATTCAAAAACTTATGACGATTGTAAAATCCTTTTGAATCTATAAAATATAATACACCAATTGGGTACTTATTTATTTTGATTAGTGTAATCTTAGAATCATATCTTGATTAATGTATTCATATTACCGACTTTTTCTCGTTAATATGAAGAAACGTCAAGCAATGACGCTAAGAAATTAAATAATTATTGTAATTTATTGTATTTCTTGAATGTCAAAATTACTTCCCTTGCATTTATGAATTACACCAAGGGCCATAATTTGAAACATATTCATTAATGTGTATTGTATAAATAGACATTTTGTTGCTCAAATGGCTAACACACCGGGTAGGCGCCCACCAAGCATGGCAGAGAGCTGCCAACATTGCAAACCAACATAAGAGCTCCTGGCCAAATGAGGTCAGAGTTTGAGTGTTTAATACGACTCATATAAAGCCGTATTTCAGTCTGGCTAGATGGCTGTTGCAAAACAACCATATTATTACGTTTTTTTCAAATTGCTGCGAGGTAGATGCGAGAAGCTGGTACTACTGATCTGACTGGGTATTATTGCAATTGAGGTAACCAGCCATCAGGGGGATGAAACCTGATTTGTGTTAAAAGTTGAACTTCATTTGTCATTTCAATGCAACTTACATTTATCGTATATATTTCTATGCCATATATGTATTTTCATGCATAACACAGGGAAAGGGTAGACTCTGACATGAAGTTAACACTACCCCAGTATATACATACATCATGAATGAAAGATGGCATCTTTCATTGAGGTACCCGGGGAGGATGTCAGAGCCTAACATGGGATAGCTATGCAGCAACATCGTTACGACACCCGGCGGACAAGAATTGTCGGCTGGCAAGATTGTTACCTGACACGCGACCAGCGGTCAGGCTGACGACAAGACGCACGCATGCCACGTGACGCCACTAGAGGCGGTCAGCAAGTTGCGCGCTAGCGACAGACCGAGCTGGGACCTGAGACTGGACGGACGTGTGCGGTGAAAGCAAGGCGTTTGTGTGGATCTCTGTGGTTGAAAGCCGAACGACTGTCATCTTGAGCGTCAGACTTGTGAGCTGTATTGTGGTTGTGAGCGTCGTGAGTTATATATTGTATATTGTTGTAATCATCGTTCTGTATTTAATATGGCAATAAATCCATAGAACGTTGTGTCGCTGAGTCTTACGTCGAATCACGTTATACTTGTACTGTCTCACACGTGTTAGCTAAACGAGCCAATTCTAAGATCCTGACATAGTGTAATCTTAGAATCATATCGTGATTAATGTATTCATATTACCGACTTTTTCTCTTTAATGTGAAGAAACGTCAAGCAATGACGCTAAGAAATATGATAATTATTGTAAATTATTGTATTTCATAAATGTTAAAATTATTTCCCTTTCATTTAGTTGTTATTACAGCATTACACAAAGGGCGGCCATAATTTGAAATGTATTCAGTAGTGTGTTGTGTATAAATAGACATGCTGTTGCCAGATTGTCGACACAACAGGTAGCCATCTACTGGGCATGGCAGAGGGTTGCCGACATTGCAGACCAACACAAGAGCTACTGGCCAAATAAGGTCAGGGTTTGAGCGTTTTATGCGACTTATAAACAGCCGCATTTCGGTCTAGCTAGATGGTTTTTGTTTCAAGAACCATATTATTACATTTTTTTTTAATGCTGCGAGGTAGATGCGTGAAGCTGGTACTACAGATCTGACTGGGTCATTAATGCAATGGAGGTAATCAGCCATCGAGAGGATGAAACCTGACATGTGTTAAAGGTTGAACACCACATGTCGTTGAATGCAACTTCCATTTCTTATATATTTCTATGGCATATGTGTATTTATTTGTATTTTGATACTAATGTATATAACAATAGAAGGGTAGACTCTGACAAGGTTAGAATATTAACCCAGTATGTACATATATTATACATGAAAGATGACATCTTTCATGAATTTGCCGGGGGAGCGTGTCAGAGTCCAGAAAGGGTACAGTGATGCAGCGACATCGTTACGCCCGCCAGGCGACTTAGCTCCCAGTAGGGATGCAGCAACTTCGTTACTCCGCCAGGCGAGTGGTAGTTACCGGCCTGCAAAATTGCTGGCTGACGAGCGACCAGCGGTCAGGCCAGGACGACGCTAAACGCACGCATGCCTCGTGAAGCCACCTGAGGTGGGAGGCAAGTGGCGAACTAGCGGCAGACAGCTCTGGGACACGGACTTGGACGGACGCAAGATAGAGAGAAAGGCGTTGTGTGGTTTCTGTGATGAAAGTCGAGTGTCTGGACATCTTGAATGTTAGACTTGTGAGCTGTATTGTGGATGTAAGTTTATTGAAGTATTAAGTATATATTGTTGTGATCATCGTAATGTATTTGATCCGTGAATAAATCCATTGAACGGTGTGTCGTTGAGTCTTACGTCAAATCACGTTGTACTTGTACTGTCTCACATGTGTTAGGTTAGCGAGCCAAGTTTAAGACCCTGACAGTGAAATTATAAAGGTGAAGGGCAGCAGGCTAAAAAGAGGACGGTCATGGATGGGTCAAGCCGAAGACATTCTTCAACAGGTGTGTTCACTTGAGGACTTAGAACCTGGCGAGGAGTGGGTACAAGTGCCAACAGATTTCTGCACATCCTTATCAGTTTGCATCCAACTAGACAGAAAATGCAGACACGAAAAGCTGTGGAGCTTTGATTTTCGAGAATTAGCTAGTCGGTGATGCTGTCATTTACACAGATGGGTCGGTCGTCCGACATGTGAGAAGCTCATGGGCCTTTATGACTCAGGCCGTAGGGAGAATTGTGCAGGAGGACTCTGGTGCTTTTGCTGAGACCACAAGTAGCCTGACTATGGAAGTCATGGCAGTAAGTAAAGCAATAACATGGCTCGAGACACAGACATTCACTAGGGCATGTTTCCTTAGCGACCCAATGAACATGCTCAAGAGGATAGAGAGGGGGAAGATCCGAAGAGAATGGTTGTGGTCTCTGGAGCGGTCTCGGCTGGCAAAGATTAGTTTCATCTTCCTGCTAGGGCATGCGGGTGTACAAGGAAATGAGCGGGCTGACAAGCTCGCAGGTGAGGCTACGGTGGAGGGCGGACGCGCCATGGACCTGGCTGACATTCTGAATGCTCTACGAGAAGTAAGGCTTTTCCGAGAACCAAGTGATGACCGTGAATCTACAACCATGGCCAGACTGCGAGAACAGCAAATTAAAAGAGGGGTGGCCAAACAAGGACACTACTTAGGAAGCCAAAGAAGACTGATAAATCAACACAGAACTGGTGTCGTTAGCCGCTACACGCTGCGGGATTTGCTGAGGAGGGGATCCGAGCACTTATGGACTGAATGGTTCGATGTGCAATGAGGATGATCTGTCGACTAACTAACTAACTAACTAACTAACTAACTAACTAACTAACTAACTATAATCCAGGTTGCAAGTCGAAGCTTGAGGTTTCTACTTTTCTTTTTAGTGCCTGGGGCACAGGTGTTACAGCCCCTGATTCGGATTGAGTCCTAGCCACCAATCACTTATTGAAGCACACAGACTCAAACGGATCAGCACCCAATTTGCCGAGGGATGCCCAACTTGTGGCAGACGGTAACTGATTAGTGACACCTGTAGGCTGTAGATGTCTCCCACTGTCAGTGGCAACCAGTGGCGCCCAATGTCTACGCCAAGTGACAAAGACTTATAACCCGTAACTGCTACCTCTGACTTTGATTCCGAGACTGCTTGTGACCAGGAATGAACTTATATCTCTCTATAGCACAAAGCCTGGACTGAACTGTAGAGACCATGTGTTGTCCATGCAGCATGATCCCTCTCTCGGACTACCTAGCTCACTCCAAAAGAAAAGTAACACCACTACATTTAGAACAAGACAGACTGCAGAAGCTACCGGATCAGAAAATCAATGCTCTAACAGTCCGCATGGCAGGGCTGCGATCCTAGACCAGTTGTCAACCAAGGCTTAGGGCATGGTCAGCCCTCCCATGCCATTTAGTCCTTAGGTTGCATTTCTTCACACCAGGATAAAGCTTGTACCCTCCCAGTTGCTCTCCACTACCCGAACCCGTTGGCACAATGTGTGGTGTCAGGTTTAGTAAGCGTCGCCCAACATCCTGCGATAACAGAAAACAAGTAGTACCGTCTACTGTCATAAAGCAGCTCAAACATAGTTGACTAAAACCTGACTAATACTTGATGATTACCATTATATATGTAATCTTACAAATGTGATAATAATTTTAAAACAACAAATTGAATAATTAGAAATTGGATAATAATATATAATCTTAAATATTGATCAGGTTTCCCGCCCTCATCACTTGCTGAGCGAATCAAGCAAACTGGAGCAGCCATGTTTTCCTTCCTTTTCAATTACTGAGCCAATCGTGCACGCTGGATCAACCAGATATCCCGCCCTCTTCAATTACTGAGCCAATCGTGCACACCGGAATATTCAAGTTTCCCGCCCTCTTTAATTAACGGCCAATCGTCCACACCGGAACACTCAGGTTTCGCGCCCTCTTAAATTACTGAGCGAATCGTGCACACCGGAGCAGTCAGGTTTCCCGCCCTCATCAATTACTGGGCGAATCGTGGACACTGGAGCAATCAGGTTTTCCGCCTTCTTCAGTAACTGGGCGAATCGTCCACACCGGAACACTCAGGTTTCCCGCCATCTTTAATTACTGGGCGAATCGTACACACCGGAATATTCAAGTTTCCCGCCCTCTTTAATTAACGGCCAATCGTCCACACCGGAACACTCAGGTTTCGCGCCCTCTTAAATTACTGAGCGAATCGTGCACACCGGAGCAGTCAGGTTTCCCGCCCTCATCAATTACTGGGCGAATCGTACACGCTGGAGCAGTCAGATTTCCCGCCCTCATCAATTACTGGGCGAATCGTACACGCTGGAGCAGTCAGATTTCCCGCCCTCATCAATTACTGGGCGAATCGTACACGCTGGAGCAGTCAGGTTTCCCGCCCTCATCAATTACTGGGCGAATGGTGCACACTGGTGCAGCCAGGTTTCCCGCCCTCATCAATTACTGGGCGAATCGTGCACACCGGAACACTCAGGTTTCCCGCCCTCATCAATTACTGAGCGAATCGTGCACACCGGAGCAGTCAGGTTTCCCGCCCTCATCAATTACTGGGCGAATCGTACACGCTGGAGCAGTCAGATTTCCCGCCCTCATCAATTACTGGGCGAATCGTACACGCTGGAGCAGTCAGATTTCCCGCCCTCATCAATTACTAGACGAATGGTGCACACTGGTGCAGCCAGGTTTCCCGCCCTCATCAATTACTAGACGAATGGTGCACACTGGTGCAGCCAGGTTTCCCGCCCTCATCAATTACTAGACGAATGGTGCACACTGGTGCAGCCAGGTTTCCCGCCCTCATCAATTACTAGACGAATGGTGCACACTGGTGCAGCCAGGTTTCCCGCCACCTCCAAAAGACCATCTACTACCCTAGGATCGCAAGAAGTATTCCAACCGGTTTCCTATTGTGTAAAAATTACACAGCCATTGCGAGATTGGAACCAGGCCTCCTCTTGTTAGAGGCTGGCAAAGCAAATTCTAAGCCACGTCGCCATAGATAGATTGAATTATAGGTGGATAAAATGCATGTATGAAAGGAGGAAGGTGGATGATTTGAAACAATTGTACTAACGAATGAATCGAGAAGAGAGGTGTGATAGATGCGGAAAAGGTTTGGTGACATAAATCCTTTATCTCAGGGCAGATTTGGCACACACCCCGAGAAGCAGGAAACAAGAAGCACTTTCAGAAATAGAAAATCATCAATACAAGATGCACCAGAAACCTGGCCGGGCCAAACTGACAAATCTCCAGTTGTCTACCTTCATCGTTAATTGGCTATTAAACACAGCCTCGGCACGTCTCGTTATCCATATTGAGAACTTTTATCTGCAAGACATGGCACGGCCTGCACGACAGAGCAGTCATTGTGTTTTCGTGTCGGATATTTAGTTTATAATTCACGGTGTTGAGCTTACCCTCTTCTGGGTGAGCTCATGTGTATGTGTGTGTGTGTGTGTGTGTGCGCGTGTGTGTATGCGCGACTGTGTGTGTATGTGTCAACGTGTGCTTGTGTCGTTGTCTATCAGTGCATGTCTATGTGTGTCTATGCCATTATACCAGTCAGTGTATGTATGTGAGTGTCTGTTCTGTCTGTTTGTCAGTTTCCGTTTGTGGGTGTGTGTTTGTGTGTGTGCGTGTGCGAGCACCCGTGCGCGTGTGTGTGTATCCGTGTGTGCTTACACGTGCCTGTGTTTTGAGCGTATCCGTGTGTTTGTGCAAGTGTAGAAGTGTGTTTGTATGTTTCTGCATGTGAGTATCCGTGCGTGTTTGTATCTATGTGTTTGTGTACATATCCATGTGTGTTTGTGTGTGTGTCCGTGTGTGCTTGTGCTTGCCAGTGTATTTGTGTATATCCATGTGTTTGAGTGTGTATCCATGTGTTTGTGCATGTGTCTATTTGTGTTTGTTGTGTATCGGTGTGTCTGCGTGCATGTCAGTTTATGCGTGTATAAATGTGTGTTTGTATGTGTGTGTCCATGTGCTTGTGTGTTTGTCCATGCATTTGAGTGTCCTTGCGTTTGTTAAATAAATGATGGAGTGCGTGATGTTTAAAATTGTGTGATGCGTGCACAAACATAATAAACATTATGATAGGGGATTTCAATGCAAAAGTAGGAAATCAAGGGGATAGATACACAGTAGGAAACTATGGTTTAGGAGAGAAAAATGAAAGAGGATACAGACTCGTAGAGTGGGCAAAAGAATAGGAAATGATTGTAGGAAACACCTGGTTTAAGCAACAACCTAGAGGATTATGGACATGGAGGAGTCCTGATAGCAGGATTAGGAACCAGAGTGACTACATTCTCATTAGCAGAAGATTTAGAAACGCGCTAACAGTAGCAAAAACAGTTCCCAGTGCTGATTGTTATAGTGACCACAGATTACTCACAGGAACATTGAGGATAAAGTTGAAGAAAGTCAAGTATATAACAGGAAACACTAAATATGATTTGTGTACATTGAGTAATGACAAGGAAATACAAAACACATTCAACATAGAAGTACAGAACAGATTTGAAATATTATCTGATCTAGAGCTATTATTCCAGGATGTGGATGATCAATGGGAAACGTTGAAGAATTCAATCAATGTGGCTGCAGAAACAACTATTCCGAAATTAAAGAAGGTGGGTCGTAAGAAATGGATGACTGAAGAAATTTTACACCTCGTGGAAACAGGAAGACTCAACAAAAATAATTCTGTCAAATATGAAGAAATTCACAGACAAGTCAGAATATTATGTAAGGAGGCAAAAGAAACATGGCTTGAGGAAAAGTGCTTAGGAATTAAAAACCAACACAACAGTCAAAATACCAAATTAGTGCACAAAAGAATTCAGGAACTTTTTTTTTTTAAAGTCACCAGACTGCTGAACACATTATATAATACTGGAGATATACCTCGTGAATGCTTTTGATAGAGTTAGATATGTCAACATGGTGGATATGCTTGCAGATCTACAAATTGATGGGAAAGACATTAGACGTATAAAAAACATATATTGGAAACAACAAGCTGCAATAAGGATTGATAATGAAGTGGGACAGTATCAGCTAATTAAGAGAGGTGTTAGGCAGGGATGTGTGATGTCTCCAGATCTTTTTTCCCTTTACAGTGAAAATATATTCAGAAATGTAGAGGATATAGATGGAATCAGCATTGGAGGACGAAACGTCAATAACATTAGATATGCAGATGATACAGTATTAATTGCAGACAATGCGCAGGACCTGCAACAATTAGTAGATGCGGTTGTTGTGCACAGTGAGCAACTGGGGTTAGAATTAAATTGTAAAAAGACTCAGGTTATGGTCGTCACTAGGAAGAAAGAAATGCCACAATGTAATATACAAGTAAATGGAAATATTCTTCAACAAGTGAATCGGTACAATTATCTTGGAACAGTCATAACATCTGTTGGGAGATGCCTTGAAGAGATTAGAACAAGAATCGCCATGGCGAAAGTAGCCTTTAGCAAGATGAAAAACATTATGACCAATAAAAAGATGTCAATTGAAACGAGAAAAAGAGTGTTGAGGGGATACATAGAGCCTGTTCTTTTGTATGGATGTGAAACTTGGACAATGAGCAGTCAAGCTGAAAAACTTCTGATGGCTGCAGAAATGTGGTTTCTGAGGAAAATGCAAAGAATACCATGGACAGACAGGAAAATCAATGACCAAGTACTACAGGAGACAAATGAACATCGTAATCTGATTAGAGAAATTAGACGAAGACAGTCAAAATTTTTTGGACATGTTATGAGAAGAAATGGATTGGAGAACTTGGTGACAACTGGCAAGATCGAAGGGAACAGACCAAGAGGAAAATACCTGGATGGCTTGGCCACATGGCATGGACGAGACAGGAACACAGAGCTGATCCACGACACTGGTGATCGAGTGAAATGGCGAGTCATGACCGCCCACGCTTTCCGGCATGGCACATGATTGATTGATTGATTGATTGATGCGTGCACGTGTGGGTCATATCAATGCTCTGTGATGTGTATACGTGTAGATCATATAAATGATGTGTAATGCGTGAATGTATGGATCGCGTAAATGAAGTGTGATGTGTGGATCATGTAAATGTTTTGTGATATATGTATGTGTGGTTCGTGTCAATAAATTGATTTTATGTCCCCCAATGGTGATTCCTTTCAAAACTTTGGTAGTTTTACTGTTGTATTGTTTTTCGAGTGCCTTGCAATTTTTTTTATCAAGCCATGCTTCTTTACAGATATGATTCTATAGTTGGATTCTATGGGTGGATTCTATGGGTGGATTCAAGGGTGGATACTATGGATTGATTTTATGGGTGACAATTCCATACAGGTATGATTTTATATTTGGATTATATTGGTGACAGGCCGTAATGGGTGTGATCTTATGGGTGCATACTGTGAGTGGCAAGGCTTTCCAGGTGTGATTTTATGGGTGGATTCTATGGTGGACAAAGTCGTACAGGTATGATTTTGTGGGTGGATTTTATGTGTGACAGGGCCTCATGGGTGTGATTTTATGAGTGGATACTGTGGGTGACGAGGTCGTACAGGTGTAAGTTTGTGGGTGAAGTATATGGCTGACAAGGTCGTACCGGTGTGATTTTATGTGTGTATTCTGTTGTTTATGAGGCCGTCAGATTGTAATATTATGGATTATATGGTTAATAGGGACATACAGCTATGATTGCATGGGTGAGTTCTATAGGTAACAAGGCCATACGGATTGGATATTATCGGTGGATTCTATGGGTGACAAGGCTGCCGAGTATGATTTTATGGGTGGATTATATGGGTATAGCAACAACATCAACATTGACTGAAAAATGACATGCGTATCAACACTGGTAATATAATAGGAGTATTATCACCACTGGTCCTTTAACAGCAACATTATCAAAGCTGGTCAGATAATAGCAACATTATCAACACTGATAGAATAGTACAAAATGTAACTACACAGTATTTTAGCATAGGCCTAGTAAAAAAAATACTGTAATATAAGTACATACAGTATTGTAACATAAGTACATGCAGTACAGTAACATAAGTACATACAGTATTGTAGCATAAGTACACGCAGTATTGTAACATAACTACATACAGTACTGTAACATAAGTACATACAGTATTATAACATAAGTACATACAGTATTATAATATAAGTGCATGCCATATTGTAGAATAAATACATTATGTATTGTATCATAAGAACATGAAGTATTGTGACATAATTACATGCAATATTGTAGCGTAAGTACACTCAGTATTATAACATAAGTGTATGCAGTATTATAAAATAAGTACATGCAGTATTGTAGTATAAGTATAGTACATGCAGTATTGTAGCATAAGTATAGTACATGCAGTATTGTAGCATAAGTATAGTACATGCAGTATTATAGCATAAGTATAGTACATGCAGTATTGTAGCATAAGTATAGTACATGCAGTATTGTAGTATAAGTATAGTACATGCAGTATTGTAGCATAAGTATAGTACATGCAGTATTGTAGCATAAGTATAGTACATGCCGTATTGTAGCATAAGTATAGTACATGCAGTATTGTAGCATAAGTATAGTACATGCAGTATTGTAGCATAAGTATAGTAACATGCAGTATTGTAGCAATAAGTATAGTACATGCAGTATTGTAGCATAAGTATAGTACATGCAGTATTGTAGTATAGTATAGTACATGCAGTATTGTAGCATAAGTATAGTACATGCAGTAATTGTAGCATAAGTATAGTACATGCAGTATTGTAGCATAAGTATAGTACATGCAGTATTGTAGCATAAGTATAGTAACATGCAGTAGTGTAGTATAAGTATAGTACATGCAGTATTGTAGCATAAGTATAGTACATGCAGTATGTAGCATAAGTATAGTACATGCAGTATTGTAGCATAAGTATAGTACATGCAGTTACAGTATTGTATGCATATAGTATATTAGTACATGCAGTATTGTAGCATAAGTACATGCAGTATTGTAGCATAAGTACATGCAGTATTGTAGCATAAGTACATGCAGTATTGTAGCATAAGTACATGCAGTATTGTAGCATAAGTACATGCAGTATTGTAGCATAAGTACATGCAGTATTGTAGCATAAGTACATGCAGTATTGTAGCATAAGTATAGTACATGCAGTATTGTAGCATAAGTATAGTACATGCAGTATTGTAGCATAAGTATAGTACATGCAGTATTGTAGCATAAGTATAGTACATGCAGTATTGTAGTATAAGTATAGTACATGCAGTATTGTAGCATAAGTATAGTACATGCAGTATTGTAGCATAAGTATAGTACATGCAGTATTGTAGCATAAGTATAGTACATGCAGTATTGTAGCATAAGTATAGTACATGCAGTATTGTAGCATAAGTATAGTACATGCAGTATTGTAGCATAAGTATAGTACATGCAGTATTGTAGCATAAGTATAGTACATGCAGTATTGTAGCATAAGTATAGTACATGCAGTATTGTAGCATAAACCTAGTACATAATAATAATAATAATAATAATAATAATAATAATAATAATAATAATAATAATAATAATAATAATAAGTCTTTATTTTCAAAGGGTTAAGAATTGGGCACGCAGGCCCGTCTGCATTCTGCCCTTCTTCTCTATTTCCTCTCATACATTCTTTCATTCAACATCAATTATGAAGCAACTTTTGACAACAAAAGAACATTAAAACGCATGAAAAATAATCAATAACAAATGACTCACTGAGGCAGTGTTTAACATGGGCATTATAAATACCTAAGGAGGGTGTAACGTGCCATACATAAGGGAATGTTTTTTGGCTAGTTGTCGTTTGAGATAAGTTACCATTATTGTCTTTTTTGTGTTATTTGTTATGGGGGCATGTAGTCTGTACTAAGGTAGTGTTCAAACAGGTTGCGAATGTATGAATCATGATTGGTGGTGTCTTTGATTTCTTGTGGAAGATTGTTCCACAACTGAGCGGCAGAGTATGCTAAGCTTGTTTTATATAAGTCTATCCTAGGTTTAGGGACATGAAGTATATTTAGTCGTTCGCTATGTCTAGCGTTATATTTAAATAATGGCCAAAGGTAGCTTGGAGCATTTTGAAATAGGATTTTGTGAATTAGTTTGGTCTTATTAAAAAGCAGGCGTTTATATAGGTTAGAATTGTCGGTAAGCTTTTCACCATTAATTAAACGCACTGTCCTTTTCTGGAGTGAATATAGGCGTTTTGTTATTGATTTGGAGCATCCATCCCAGACTGTGGAGCAGTAATCAATATGTGTTTGTATATGAGAAGTATAGAATATCTTTCTTGTGTTTTCGTCAAGGAAATTTTTAATTTTGGCAAGTTGGTATACTTTTTTGGCTATTTGTTTAACTAGAGCATGAACATGTGAGTTAAAAGTTAGATTTTGATCTATGATAACACCCAGTGTCTTGTGCTCGGTGACACTTTCTACAGGCGTGCTGCCAATGTGCAGCTGAAGAGTTCTCTGCGAGTTTAGAGTGTGAAGTCTTTGCCTGGTTCCTATTAACATAGACTTTGTTTTAGTAATGTTAATTTGCATGCGGTTTGCATGACTCCAGTTAACTACACTATTTATTTCCTGTTGCAAGGATAATTCTAGCACATTACGATCAACAGCGTTAGTATATACTGTGCAGTCATCAGCAAATAGATCGCAGGACGACGACAGATTTAATGGAAGATCATTTATATAAATGGCAAATAATAGAGGGCCAAGAATAGACCCCTGAGGTACTCCAATATTAATGGTAATGGCTTGAGATAAAACTTTATTGTGTGATACTACTTGCTTTCTGTCTAATAAGAATGATTTTATTAATGTCACTATATTAAAACTTACTTTCATTGTTTCTAGTTTTTTAATTAGAATAGTATGATCTATCATATCGAATGCTTTCCTAAAGTCTATAAACACCGCTCCACATAGAGTATTGTTGTTAATATTTTGATGCCAGTTTTCTATCATGTTTGTTAGTGCCGTATGGCAAGAATATTTTGACCGAAATCCTGACTGACTGTCAACTATCAGTTTATGGCGAACTAAGTGATCTAGTGTTGTTTTGTGGATGTGCTTTTCTAGCGGTTTGGATAATGAGGATAATATGGAAATTGGTCTATAATTACTCATGAGACGATCGTCTAGAGGACCAGCTTTTAAATGAGGATACACTTTAGCGATTTTAAAGTCTGATGGGAAATGACCTCTGGTTATACATTGATTATATATAAAAGTTAGTGACTCGCAGATCACCGGTGCAGCATGGCGAAGGATCCGACTACTAATTCCATCTAGTCCTGATGAGTTATTGTTTTTTAGATTACGGAGATGAGTAAATACTTCAGTTGTCGTCATTAGCGGTATGTTGGAGGAAATGTGTCCATAGCATTTGTTCTCACAGAATGATGATAATAAAGATATGTCATGAGGCGCATCTGGTATTGCAGCCTTCAGTTGGTTTATGTCGGACTGAAAGTATCTACTGAATTGATCACATGTAACCTGATTTGATGGTAATGATTGTGATGATTTGTGGTTGTTTGTCAAGGTATTAATTGCTTTCCATATTTCTTTAGTGTTGGTTTTATCTATTACTATGTTCTTAAAATAGTTTTTCTTTTCCTTCCGAATAACATATTGAACTTTGTTTCTCAGACTACGGTACATAGTTAGATCTCTATTTTTGTGAGCCCTGTCGCGATCTCTCATAAGTTCAACTACCTCCTGTGTGATCCACGGGGGCTTTGTGTGATGTTTAACAAGAACTTCCTTAAATGGAACATGTTTATCAAATATACTTAGAAAGGTCTTTAGCCAGTGGTCCAGAGCATCGTCTGGATCAGGAAGCTGGTAAACATAATCTAGAGATGAGTTGACCAAATCTTGTAAGAAGACGTCTCGATTGAAATTTTTGTAATTTCTATATTTTATGCTTATATGTTTGTGTTTGGGAGTTTTGGTGCCCCTTTTCGACCACGTGCAACATACTGGATAGTGATCGCTCATTGCATTGATAGGTACACTACATTCTGTGATGTTATCAGCACACGTAGTATAAATATGATCTATAAGTGTTGCAGATGATTTAGTGATTCTAGTGGCTTGTTTGACTAACTGTTGGAAATTATATGACTCTATTATGTTTTCCCATGTTTTGTTTGATTTGTTAGCGTCTATGTTGAAGTCACCTAGCAATATTATTTCCCTAGCATTACTAAAGACTACATCCATCATAGTGGTGAATTTTTCATACCAGATATTTCCTGCACTGGGGTTTCGATAAAGATAGCCAACTACTAGCGGTATGCAATTTTGAAGTTTAACCTCTATCCATACACATTCAATCTCACAGGTTTCAAAGTCTAGCCTGCGGTGGGCGTTAAGCGAGTTGGAAATATAAACTGCAATACCCGTCTCTTGTTTCTGATAGGGATCTCTTCTAATGGTTTTAAAACCTCTGATAGCGATGTCATCATCTGAGATGTTGCCATTTAATCGACTTTCGCTAACGCCAAACATGTGAAAATTTTGATTAAGTATAAGTGATAGTTCGGGCAGCTTCCCTAATAGATGGCATATGTTTACATGCCCGATTCTGAGCCCATTATTCCTGAGCCAGTGTTCGTACTTATTAGACATTTCAACAATGCGTAATCACAAGTTTAAAAGCAAAACACACACACACAAAGTGAATACAACTTACGTCCCTTATTACAAAACACACTCTAAAGTACAGAGAAACAGTAATATCTCTGTAAATATATAAAAATACGTACACAGATCCGTAAGGAAGAGCAGTGAAGACCCCCTCACTCACCGTGAAAACACAATTAGAGTTATTATAAAAGCTATACAGCTAAGTACTATCAATTAATATAAAGTCAAAACCAGTCAATGTTTGTAATAACTTTTAACCTAATACGTTACTAGATCAAGTTATGACCAAATATGCAGATAAACGTTTAAGGAGAGGCTCTTTCTTGTACCGAGATCCGGTGTAGCTTTGTGCTATGTTGCTAGTAAATACCAGGTTGTGTTGGTAGTTGGTATAGCGATATTATAAGTGCTTGACGAAGTGTAGCTGGGCTATACCGTGTGAGGTGAAACCATTCTGGATTACAATTAAATGGGTACTGATGATGTCTCATGGGTATGTAATGACTACCAACTAGAGCCTCTGGTTGGTGGCTAACAGGAGGTTGTGCTGGCACGTCGTTGTTGCTGAGAGTCGGATCCTTTCTGGGGAGAATAGGAATCATATCTTCGTAATTATTACCCTCGTGTGTGAAAGACGGCGTATTTAACGGACTTGGTGTTGTGGTAGTGTCCCGTCTGGCTTGGATTTCAGGTGCAGTGGTTATGAGTGGTCTGCACACTTCTGTCCTATTGGTACTTGATGTAACGGGAGTATGTCGTCTGGCTTGAGTTTCAGGAGTAGCTAAAAGTGTCCGGCGCGATCCCGTATTGGATGTATGGTATGTCCGTTCTGGATATTTTAAATTCTTGGCGAGATAACTGGTGCCCAATGTAGATAAATGTATTTGATCCTTGTAAAGACTCTTTTTTGGTGCACCAGCCTGTGAAGTGAATGATGCTGTATTGTTGATGAATTGTATCATGTTTTGAGTACAGAACTTCTGCAACATGTTGTTATTTATGTCAGCTAGACGGCGCTGGTGTCCATAACTCGGTGATATGATGGAGGAGAAGAAAATGGATGAGTTAGGAAAAGTGTGACGTAATCCGTTCAAGAGTGCCAGCAGTTGAGACCCTGTGATTTGTTGGTTGTTCATGGTGTCGGTGATGAAAATATGTACGCTTGAAACACCCTCGCTCGAAACACTGGCACCTCATTGACTATGTCATCGTCAGGAGGAGTGACAGACAAGACGTTCGAGTGACAAAATCCATGTGTGGTGCCGAATGTTGGACAGACCATCGTCTCATTGTCTCGAAAATGAACATCCACGTCAGGCCACCACGGCGTCCTCAAGGTGCGAAAATGCAAACAAAGCTAAATGTCACCCGCCTAAACAGCAAGAAAATGCAGCAGTCATTTGAAAATATGCTGGAAGACCGCCTCAAGCCCAATGCTGAAGCTAAACAGGATACAAAAACAGAATGGAGAGCCCTAAAGGACAAAATTTACAACACTGCTATGGAAAAGACTGGTTTGACGAAAATTCCGAAGACATCAACGAATTGCTGGCCGAGAAACATCTTCTCCTCAAGGCACATCTGAATGACCCAAAGTCAACATAAAAAAAAGATGCTTTCAAGAACATTCAGAGAGTAGTGCAGCAGAAACTTCGGCACATGCGGGACTCCTGGCTGAGCAGCAAAGCTGATGAAATTCAGGGCTTTGCTGACAGACATGATATGAAAAACGTCTACGACTCACTGAAACTGGTCTATGGTCCTTCATCACCAGGCATAGTTCCCCTCCTCAGTGCAGATGGGGGAACATTGGTCACCGATAAGAAAGAAATCCTCCAACGCTGGGCAGAGCATTTCAGCAAAATCTTAAATACAATTTCCTTCTTCGATGATGAAACCATCAACTGCCTTCCTCAAGTTCCCACCAATGAGACTCTTGATGACCTGCCAACCATAGTGGAAATAAACAAAGCCATCCAGCAACTCGCCAGCGGCAAGGCACCTGGTCCTGACTCCATCCCAGCAGAGATATACAAGGCAGGTGGGCCGTTCCTAACAGAGCAGCTTCACCAAGTCTTCACAAACATATGGATGAACGAGACCATGCCACAAGATTTTAAGGACGCGTCAATAGTCCACCTTTACAAACGTAAAGGAAACCGCCAATCCTGTGACAACCACCGAGGCATCTCCTTGCTCTCAATTGCAGGGAAGATACTCGCCAGAATTCTTCTCAATCGCCTCACAGCCCATCTCAATCAAGGTCTTCTTTCTGAGAGTCAATGTGGCTTCAGAAAAGAACGTGGAAACTGTTGACATGATTTTCGCTGCAAGGCAGCTGCAAGAGAAATGTCAGGAACAGAACTGCGAAATGTTCTCCACTTTCATTGACCTTACCAAGGCTTCTGATACAGTCAGCA
>JACEFZ010014695.1:0-28837 GCA_014155875.1 Cepaea nemoralis | reverse complement strand
GCCCTAACCCAATCCCCCACCACACACATCCCCCACCCGCACATCACATACATCCCCTACCACGCAATAGTCCAAACCGCACACACATATCCCTCATCAACACATCCCACACCCACATAACATCCACATCCCCCCCTACACACCACACACATATCCCCCACCCCCATACCACACAATATTCCCACCCACACCCACACAGATACCCTTACCCATACCCCCACCCACACACCACAATAAACCCCCACCCACACACGCATACCCCGCCCACACAATATCCCCAACCAACACACCACACACCTCTCCCCACCCACACACGCATTCCCCACCCATTCACCAACACACACTCACTCACGCACACATTCTCTACTACGCACCCACACACCCCTGCCCACCCACCCCAACCAAACATATCTCGATCACAATACCCCTACCCACACACATCCTCCACCCATTCACACATCCCACCCAGACACATACACATCCCTCACACACCTACATATCCCTAATCCACTCACACACCCCCACCCACACATTCCCCATCCATGCACACATATCCCACCCACACATACTTCCCCCAGCGCCACAGATCCCCTACTCACACACACATTCCCCGCACCCATCACGCACATCCCCACACCACACACTATCCCCCACCCACACACATATCCTCACCCATACCACCACAAACATACCCTCCCCCCACCCACACACCATGCACACATCCCCCAACAACACACCGCACACATATCCCAAACCCACACAACATACACTTTTCCCCACCCGCCCTTGCTTCCCCAATCCACCCACACCCTCCCCTACCCACACAACCCCGCCACCCACACTTACGTCCCCAAACCATCCACACATCTCCACCAACCACACATATCCCCCACCCAAACACACATCCCCCCCCCCCATCCATTCCCATACCCCTACTTTCACCCAGACACATCCATCCACACATCCCCCCAACACCCACAAATATCACTACCCACCAACACCCACACACCCCAACCCATCCAAACGCATACCCCCACCCACACATCCCCCACCCAGACATCCCCCACCCACACATATCCCCACACTCGCACACATCCTCCACACACACTCACACATCCTCACATCTAGACACATACAAAATGTCTCACGTGAGCATTGAAACTAGTATGAACAAACTCCCACACTTTACTCACACACATACACTGGCAATTGTCGTGATCAGTCTCATAAAAATGTTAAACGTGGAGAAAAATGTGTACATAAACAGTGTGTGACGTAAAAATAGTGATGCTCCCACACACAGAGATACACACAGAGAAGGCACACGCGCGCGCACACACTCACACACACGCACTCACACACACTCACACACACACACACACACATACACACACTCACATTCATTCTCACTCATTCTGTCTCTCATTCACACTCACTGACTCTCTCACTCTAATTACAGTAATGTACATGAGTTTATATTATACATGATACAATCAAATGGTATTTAACTGATAATATGGCAGATGAGAATACACAAACATATGGATTCGCGTGTTACATAACATGCGTGTTACATGACATGCATCTGCTCAGCTCTCTCTCTCTCTCTCTCTCTCTCTCTCTCTCTCTCTCTCTCTCTCTCTCTCTCTCTGTAACAGACATGACCAGCCCCTCGTATAGAAGACATAGATGGCGCTGCTCGCAGTTTGCTGCCGCCATCACCCGCATCGCATCCAAACCCCACTTGGCCTTTGTAATCACCTGGTCTATGTGCTCATTATAAGCAAGGCTTCGATCAAACCATATCCCCAGGTAATTCATTCCTGCGTACTTTCCACAGTCTCTGAACACGGCTTTATAGTTGGGGTTGGAGTGTTGACAGTATGATTATTCAACGAGAACCAAGTCACTGTTTCATTTGTTGGGTTGACCATTGCCCCAGTTTCAACACACCAACTGCTTTATGCGATTGAGTTAGGTTTGTAGTTTGTGTAAAGTGTCAACATACACACTGTTTACTTACTGTTCTCTGCTTTAGCATAATATAGTTTCAAACTGTTTCTGTTACTGTACATTTCGCGGTTTAAGCCTGTTACTTAACATTCCTTTAGGTCTTTGATATTCTCTTTATTTCTGCTTTCCTTACACACTATCTTTTATCCAGGGTATTATTTTCCCGGAATTTCCTTTCCGCTTTGAGCTCCACAAGTTTCCAGCGAGTGGATGTTTGGGGCGTTGCCAGCGAGTGAATGTTTATTTGCATGTGGCGAGCTGTAATATCATGTTGCTCGCACCCTTAATTTGAGGTTCGAGAATCAATCATACTTGGTGCTTGTCAAAGACTGCAATAGAAGGGGCGGAGGTATGCCCCAAGATAGAACACCAGTGGTCAACCTCAAATAGAATAGAGGTTATGCAATGCCCCAATAGGGGCAGGGTAGGGGAAAGAATGGGGGACTATTAACTAGTTCTCTCAAGAGACACGGAGACGTTGACCAGATAGTTAGCACTCTGGTCACGACAGAATCACGCATACGGGATCGCCACGAATGCTACTCAACCAAAAGCAGCTAATGCCAGCGTGCCAAACATCACGGCACGCAGAAAGCTGAAGGACACGTCAAGGTCCTTACGCGTGGTGTGTAACGATGCGAGCCAACTCGGGAGACGGGGACTGACAATTGTAGAGAGCAGATCGTTAGATATTGATGGGAGTTTTTGTGTAACCAAATAGATAGAGATAGCATTAGAGTTTAGGAAACTAGTGATAGGCAATTCTGTGGCTTTGTGTGTGGTTTGATAGCGACTGTTATGTACTTGTAAAGAGCCTACGGCAATAAAATGTACCATGTAATTCCTTTCACACGACTTGCAAGTTTCTTGTGTGGTGTGAAAGAAGTAATCCGATGATGCCTGTCACATGAGTTGTTGACAGTGCTGGCAATCTGATAAGCATGTTTGTGGCGTGGGGTTTTGGTATCGGCGCTCGGACCCATATGTATTTCTTTAGTGTATCATGAATATTCTATGAGCGCCGGTGCTGCATAATTCACAACAGCTATCTCTCTAAGCCAATTTAACACAACTCGATCGAACAACGGAACACAATTAAAATTTACAACGTTTTGTTTTTTTACTCCAGGCATTTAACAATACACGATATCATTTACACCATATATCAATTACTTGTATACGATACCTAGAGTCTACAATAACTTCACAACAGTAACTACACAACCTAACCACAGATGTAGCGGCATATTTTGTGGACGTGCTACGGAGCCAAGAAACACGTCTAAACTCGACGGTGGCTAAGCCCAACTGTTTCCCTCCAGGAGACATTGTCCCCTGCTCAGCAACTCGCCTCGTTATTTACGTGAAAGGCATGATTCGCAATCTTCTCATCTTCACGCCGGACTGCGTGAAGCTCTAGACTGTCTGTACCGAGTGGCCCATGAGCCGACCTGGGTCTATGACACATACACAAAAACAGACATGACCAGACCTCGTATAGAAGACATTGATGGCACTGCCCACAGTTTACTGCCACCATCACCAACATTGGAAGCAAACCCCACTTGGACTTTGTTATCACCTGGTCTATGTGCTCAGTATAAGCAAGGCTTCGATCAAAACATATCCACATGTAGTTCATTGCCTGCGTTCTTCCCACAGTTTCAGAACACTTTCTGAGTGCTTATGCAATTTAGTTCTGTTTGTATATGTATTTTGTTTAGGTCAGCATGAGTGAATGGATAAGAGCGCTCGTACTTAAGCGTCCGATGTGCTGATGCATAACTTCGACCCCTACACCAGACAGTTCGACTAAACTGTTGACTTCACGTCCTTGACTTGGGGACTTAAATTACAAGTACTTCTGATGTCGGAGTGCGTTGACCTGATGGAGAGTGACACTGGTTAAAAGGAAAAAACAAACCACAAGCAAATTTCAGCCCAGTTTTATTAAAAGAAGCGTTTATCGACTACGTTTGAGTTTAAAGCTAGCGAGCGCAACAACAACAACAAACATGCAACAATATGAACCAGATTCTTGTATCACATACATTTAAATAACCTGCAACAATATGAACCAGATTCTTGTATCAAATGCATTTAAATTACCAATTACAATTAATAGCCATCAAGTGTTATGTTTACTTTATATTGTGGTTTGGTTTCCAATATCCTAAAATCTGGTGAATATGATCATATCTGTGCACAGCCTTGTGTCTCGTGTGCTGCCACTCCTTTCTGATGTTGATATTCCTACATGCCATGATGCCAAACCGCCCAGTATCGTCATAATTTAGACGGGTCTGCGTGCCCAATTCTTAACCCTTTAAAAATAAAGTTTGTTCGTTCGTTAGTTCATTCGTTCATCTCCCCCTGCCTCTCCTCCTCTCCAACATTTCCGTTGTGAGACATACTGCAACGTTCCCTTTCTCAAGACGCATCCAAAAACTAATTGTGAGATAACCATCATCAGAGATTAAAGCTTCACTACGCTGGAAATCAGGATGTGAGCGCACGACAGGAGGACACACGGGAATACCCTACCCCGGGATGTGTGAGGTACGTAATGGACGCGAGGTACTCTTAGAGGGGGGCGCGATGGGGTTGGTGTGAGAGAAATGAGGCTACTTCTCACCACTGCAAACCTGCTGTGAGCTCGATCAGCGGTGGGTGTTGTAGCAGTGAACATGGATGACGTATGACCGTGGATAAATAACTTCCACGTCCCCGTGTGTCATTCAAATGACCACATCCACTGCTGACCCTGCCCAAATCAAGTGCAGATAACTCAACTTTGTTCTTAGCCCAAATGTCGATCATTTGAAGGAAAGCGCTGTTTTTTGGGGGTTTTTTTTTTTTCAAAGAAGAAGTGACTGCTACATAAATCGTGTACAATTATATTGATGTGAAAAGTGTACAGTAAACAGAAAAGCTGGAAGACGTCTCATGGCAGTGGAGATGTAGTTTCTTAGGAAAATGCAAAGAATACCACGGACAACCAGAAAAAAAAAAACGAGCAAGTCCTGCAATGAAGAAATTAAAACCATAAACTGATGTGAGAAATTAAACGTAGGCAGTCAACAGTCAAGATTAATTGGGCATTTTATTAATAATAATAAAAAAAAAGACAAACAAACAACAACAAAACTAGGCAAGTTAGTAACAACCTGCATGATTGTGGTAGAAAGAACAAAAGAAAGACAGAGAGATAACTATCTGGATGGTTAGACCACGTGAGTGACATAAGTGAGACCAGAACACACATCTAATCCACGACTCTGGTAATGGTATGACAGGGGACATAATAATGACAAATAAACCTACTGAAATGAAAAGTAGTAAGGTTTAGCTTTATATAGTTCCCTCTGATAACGTCATGGGAATCGTTGCTGGAGCTACGGAGTCCGTGATATATGCGACGCTTGCGACAGATCGCTCTATGGAATGACACCGAGCCACATGGGATAAAACCTGTTGCAATAAACTCGACCCTCTCGCCTTTAAACCATGCGTTCCTTGTTTATCCCGCACTCAGGACCGAATTTCGGACATTGTGCATAATCGACCGCCGAATATAGAACCACCTGTACCGCCATGAGGAGCAGTATGAGCGAAGTCGTGCACTCAGCGACCAACCCGTCTAGTCGTGAGTGCCAGCTTGACAAACGCAATTGAGAGCTCGAGAAATATTGCTTTACAGATGTGAGACATCATCTCCAGGTCTGTCGCGGAATTCTTGGAGTTGTCGATCGATGAAATACTGTCGCGCCATTCGTCTACAGGCAGCCGCCATTCTTTGATGTTGGGGACAGACTGTCCTTATGAGAGTCGGCAAGATCTTTTGTTGTGGAGAAAGATTTCTCCAGATCACAAGCCGGCAGGACATTTTGGAGTACCGGGAACAATTCCCCAGATCAAAGCGGGACAGCCGGCCGGTTTTTTACATCGAGTCGGAAAAGAAGAGAAATACACATAGTTTCTCGACGCCTGGTGTCTAGTCAGATTTGTGACGTCATTCAGACACAGTTTTAAAACAGTCTGGACAAACACCTTTGGCGGGAGTCGACCAAATGTTGTAAGGCAACACGGACGTGTTTGATGTTCCTGTTCTGATTATGGAAAGAGACCACGTTGTCTTATGTTGATTTACATCGGCGGACATTTGTCCATTGTGTGATTTAGTGGTCTCGATTTGAGACGGTAATAAATATATGGTATTTAATTAAATAGACCCAAATTGGATGATTCTTAGGAGTCGAGCTTAGTAATGTGCGTTGTGAGAACTTATTATAGGAGCGTCGGCAGCAGTAGGCTATCGCCTGGCTTAAACTAGCTAGTGTGAGATATCAATGAACTCAGTGAGTTAAGAACAAGTTAGAGGGATGATATTCGGGAGATTGCGGATGGTTTGTGGAGGGGGGATAAAGGAAATGTCAAATGGTTGGATCTTTCAGTAGGGTATCTACTGGGTTTCTGCGCTTTTCCTTTAGTCTTTCCTTGTCTTACCATGACTCAGATCGATGTGATGAGCTCCTCTGCCTCATACAGAGTTTAGTTCTCTGTTAAATATCTGAGTGCCGCCGTCGGCCTACACTCACCTAATAAAGGTCGGAATCGGGTTATTTTCACCGGGTGTTCTCTCTTCAACAGATTCCACTATGTTTCACAAAAAAGCTAGCAGACAAGTCATAGAAGAAGATTATGGCTCAATCATTGAAGGCAGTTTTTACTCAGCGGCCTTTGCACTGGGCCCATAACCCAGAGGGTCTGCAAGAACATGGCCTCTGCTGAGCAGGAACCGACGATCATCTAAGAGTTATTCCTCCGTGGCAGGTCTCATCGTATTAGAGTGAAGATACTTACAATACCACCAGTAACAGGGACAATAGTATTTATATAGAGAAATTAACAATTAACATTGCGTATTCCAAATGGTGAATTCCTGTGAGAAATTAACAATTGTCAGCGTCTAGCTCATGTCTAGGTATCTGAGCTCGGGCTCACACAGGTAACAATAACTCCGTTAAAGATAATATCTAACATTTATTGTATTTCAATATACAGTGCGTTGGCGCAGTGGGTTTAACAAGCCCGCACTGAGTTGCATATCACAGAGGTTTAACATCATCACACATAGTTATCACAAACATTCTAAGCAAACTATCTAGCATATGTCTATGAACCCAAATACACAAGGGTCTAAACTATCGAGTCCCTCTAAGGCAGGCCCTGTTGCCTCTCCGATGGTCCGTCTGTCCTCTGCCGGTTCACACGTGTCGCAATCCGACACAAGTGGTAACTCTGTTCGAGTTCCTCGTGGACCCCGCAATAGGCGGGCCACATCAGTGTCCACGGGACAGTGGACTCACTGACCAGTCCTTCGAGAAGGTTCTGGATTACTCTGGCCTTCGAGGGTCATACTTCTTTCCCTTGGGCGGGAGTTGTAGCCCTTGGCTAATATCTATTAACTCCTGTTGGGTTACCGGATAATGTGGATAATGTGAGGCTTTGACAGGAGTCCCCCCTCTCCCCTGATTTGATTGGTTGTTATAGGGTAATTAGTTCTGCTCTAATTCTGTCACAGAATCACGTAAAGTCGGTATATGTAGTTTGGTGGACAGTAACTTGGTAAACTACATACTGGCATCAACACTCATGTATTCTCCCATACACCACTTCTCTGATTTGGTGAAGAGATCTCTCTCTCTCCTGTGTCCTTAAAAATGCTTATCTGACCGAAGTTACGTGACGTTTACTAGTTGTGTCTACAACCCGTCCTTCTCATAGTATCCTACTGATACCAAGATAATTAACCTCTGCATTAAAGAGGATTAACAAGACCAAAGTCCTGGCTAAATAAGTACACCTTCAAATCTTGATCTGTGTGTGCATTTCAATACACTTTTACTCTCGTATGTTGTATAATGCTAAATATGTAGTTACGTTGTTATTTTATCCCATCAGACTACATGTGTCCCTGTTGGATTGTTAGTGAGTTGACTAATAAGTTGCTGCTTCTACTGCATTTTAATTGATAGTGTTCAGTTTTGAGTTTTGTGTAAAGTGTGTGCTGAATGTGTGGCTTATTTCCAAGCGTCACGAGTTGGGATATCCTCAATCATGAATTACTCCAATGTGTGTAATGCATGATCAGGCATTCCAAGCAGTGGTGCTTAGATGTAGTATCCTAAATCCTAAACTAAGAGTATTAAACTAACTACTAAACATGTATCAACAATTTAGACAAGTCATACAATTTACATGAAAGACGCAGACAAATTAAAATAAATACGTCTTGCGTACAATTTGTCCGCTCAGTATATCGCTCTCTCATTTAATTCATTCACGCTGTCATTCACTCATCTTTCACTCCAAATAGTATTTGGTTAAAATATATAAGTAAAGTTGAGGTAAGTGTTATTGCCCTTAGAAAAAACGGGATAGGCGATATTTTCCCTTTAAGATAATACGTACTTTGTGTACGATGACTCAAAAATGGGTTATAATTTACATAGAGACAATTGCATAGGAAGGTTATTTAGCCTATGAATGGAAATACCTGTAATATTATGGTAGAATATGTACAAATTACAGGTTAACACATTTTATATACATAATTCAATGCAAATATAATACATATTTAATACTAAATTAATTAATTAACTAAGTAACTAAATCCAACGATGATGTGCGCGTTGTCCTCCTGTTGTTAGCGTGTCGTGCCATGAATGTTAAAAGTTAGTATGGCTGTCTCTTGAGTGATGTAGTCGACGTAGTTCTGTTTCGGCTGTTTGCAAAGTCTCTTAGCAACAGCAAGTATGGAATGTTCTGAATGTCGAGTATAAAGTGTTTTTAATGCTTTCATGATCAATGTCTGTTCACTGGTTGAAATAATTTCACGGAACATCTCTTGCTCGGATTGGTACTAGAGCTTTGGTTATTGGTAGTATAGTTCTCAACGTTTTAATGTTCGTGGGTGTTATATGTAACCTATTCACTGGGGTGTTATTACTTTTAAATGGGAGTTCTCTAGCAGGTGTAGAGTTACACTGTTATATGACACAGACTAAAATATCACAGTTTCTGGTCTGGCGAATGGTCGATGTGCCAAATGTTATTCTGCTGGCGCATTCGTTTGCCGCGATAAAATATCAGCTATAATGTTATCAGTGCCTCTGATATGGCGGATTTCGAAGTCGAAATCTTGAAGAAGAAGACACCATCTTTGTAAACGATGGTTATTCGGAGCCCCTTGCTTAAGCACCAACAATGGCGAATTATCAGTGAGTACAACGAAGTGGGCACCCAAGAGGAACTTAGATAATCTTAGCATACAAAACAATAGACTTAATGCCTCCAATTCCACCGTAGAATACCGGATCTCTGCCTTCTTCAGCTTCCGGCTTACGTAGAGAATTGGGTGTCTCACTCCATCCACTTTTTGCATTAAACATCCTCCAATTGCGATAGCACTCGAATCTGTGGTCAAAATAAATGGTAAATCTATGTTTGGTAATCGTAAGACTGGTGGATTCGAAAAAAATACGTTTCAATCTGCTTATTGCATCCTCTAAGCGAGTACTTTTACAAACTGTTGACTCATATTACTACTACTTTATCGCTAGATAGATGCAAATTTGTTAAACTTGTACAGTTATCAATTTGTTGTACATAAATCAATTTGATATCATTAATTTACTGTTTTACTTGGCAATAAATAGCCGTCTAAACTTAAAGCTAGTGCCAAAACAGGAGAATAGCCCCCAAAAAGCCTGTCAGCGTCTAGCTCATGTCTAGGTATCTGAGCTCGGGTTCACACAGGCAACAATAACTCCGTTAAAGATAATATCTAACATTTACTGTATTTCAATATACAGTGTGTTGGCGCAGTGGGTTTAACAAGCCCGCACTGAGTTGCATATCACAGAGGTTTAACATCATCACACATAGTTATCACAAACATTCTAAGCAAACTATCTAGCATATGTCTATGAACCCAAATACACAGGGGTCTAAACTATTGAGTCCCTCTAAGGCAGGCCCTGTTGCCTCTCCGATGGTCCGTCTGTCCTCTGCCGGTTCACACGTGTCGCAATCCGACACGAGTGGTAACTCTGTTCGAGTTCCTCGTGGACCCCGCAATATGCGGGCCACATCAGTGTCCACGGGACAGTGGACTCACTGACCAGTCCTTCGAGAAGGTTCTGGATTACTCTGGCCTTCGAGGGTCATACTTCTTTCCCTTGGGCGGGAGTTGTAGCCCTTGGCTAATATCTATTAACTCCTGTTGGGTTACCGGATAATGTGGATAATGTGAGGCTGTGACAACAATTAACATTGTGTTTTCCAAATGGTGAATTCCTGTGAGAAATTAACAATTAACATTTAGTTTCAAAGTGACAGTAAACATTTATTTTACTGTACAAGGGTTATCAGATCACAGAACTGTTAGTGACATATTAGTTACATTGTGTGTGTCGGATTCATGGTCAGTATTGGACTACATCCACAATTGGTGACCAGGCATCCGGACTATCCAAGAGCCACTGGAGGAAGTCGACACCTGGCCGGAGAGACACATCATTTTGGTGAGGTCCTTCTGTACTTGATCTATGGTGCTGTTGTGTGACCGGTCTTGTGACGAAAGCAGACTTTGATCCTGAGCTGTTCGGTCTGATTCTGCATACACCCTAGATTATACGACAGACGTTCTACACACACTTTGCACATACCTGACACTTTTCTATATTAAAATAATTTGTCATTTTGTTAGAAGCTAGAGCTGTATAGTATGTTTTGTTAAAGAATGAGAGGGGGCATGGTCCAGTGATAAGAAGAAGAAGAATAATATAATATATATATATATATATATATATATATATATATATATATATATATATATATATATATATATATATAGAGAGAGAGAGAGAGAGAGAGAGAGAGAGAGAGAGATCCAAAGACTGATGGGGTTTTGTGGACAGAGATCTAGGAGATGCTCAAGATAATGATATGGGGTTAAAAGAATGTGGGTGTTGATTCCCCTCACCCCAGGGACGACACTTTTTACGACAAGGTCTGTACAGTGTTTATTTAGTGAACACATTCAAACAGGTAGAAAGAAGACTGGAATCACATTACATGTTGCACGTGAATCACATTAAATGTTGCATGTGAATCACATTAAATGTTGCATGTGCTTTGCATGACGTCGCGATCAACCTTAAATCACAGGTCCATTTTCTAATGAATTTTACGTTCAGTAGTTTGCCATTGCGTTCTGAACGAGAAGTCAACCTTCAAATCCAACTGACCAGTGTAAGGATTGAACCGCCGAAAGGGCACCGGAAATTTCAGCGCAAGCGCATTAACCTAGTGACCACGAAGACCTCTCAACTCCGTATTGAAGGAGTAGCAATACACATTTAAAGATACACAGACGATTTGTTTATTAACCGAACCAGAGCGGAGTGAATTGTAGGCGATCAAAATGACTGGATATAAACGTAAAGTAAACAAAAACAATGGTTATCAACACTGACAGCATCAAGCCACGTTTGAAAATTAATGTGAATGGAAAGCCATTTGTGCAGTTTTTCTTACCTATATCAATTAACAACAGACTATGAAATGTAAGAGGCTGAAAGAAGTAAGAGATTGTAGACAAAGTAACATGCAACAATATATGCATGTATACTTTTTTTTAAATGTCAGAATGGTCGGATGGATAATAGCGCTCGTTCTTAAATATCGGGCGTGCTGATGCTGAGTTAAGGGGTTCAACCCCTACATCGGACAGTTGTAATAAAATGTTGAATTCTCGTCCTTGACTTGGGGACTGAAGTTACAAGTACTTCTGATATCGGAATGGGTTCGCCTAATGGAGAGGGACAATGGTAATAAGGGAAAGCAAATCAACGCCCAAATGTCAGTCCTGTGATACTAACAGTAGCGTTTATGGAGTACGCTTGAGTTCAAAGTGTGCGAAAACAACAACAACAACAACAACAACAAACACAAACATCATGCAACAATATGAAACAGATTCTTATATCAAATGCATTTAAATTAACAATAAAAATTAATAGTGATCAAGCGTGATGTTTACTATGTATTATGGTTTGGACTTCCGATTCAGTATCCCAAGGTCTGATCATGTCTGTGCGCAGCCGTGTGTCTCGTGTGCTGCCGCTGTTTCCTGATGTTGATATCCCTCCATGCCATGATGACAAACCGGCCAGTATCGTCTCACTTTAGACGGGACTGCGTGCCCAATTCTTAACCCTTTGAAAATAAAGTTTATTCGTTCATTGGTTCGTCTCCCCCTGCCCCTCCTCTGCTCCATATTTATCGTTGTGGCGACATACTGCAGTGTTCCCTTTCTCATGATGCGTCCAAACACTAATTGTGGAATACATGCCATCAGAGATTAAAGCGTCTCAAAGCTGGAAATCAGGATGTGAGCGCACGATAGGAGAAGGACAAACGGGAAGACCCTCCCCCGGGAAGTGTGAGGGAAGTAATGGACGCGAGGTACACGTCGAGGGAGACGGGATGGAGGATCAGGGAGAAATGTGGCTGCTCTGACGACTGCAGACCTGCTGTAAGCTCGCTCAGCGATGGGTTTTGTAGCATGAACATGGATTACTTATGTATGTGTACAAATACTTAATGTTTTGTTGATTGTTTGTTTGTTGTTAAATAAGGGCGCGCTGTCCCCCAAGTGTCAGAGTTGCCTATGAGATTCCATGTCGCTGTGTGTCATTCGCCTCTACATGTGGCCTTGGCGAGGTCAAGTGCAGATACTACACTTTGATCTGAGCCAAACTGCTGAGAAATAAAACAGCCACAAATTATTTGGCCTTTCAAAGGCGAGCCTAAAATATAACAATATGTATCATATCAAGAGAGTCTTATATACAGTATTCCAGAAAAGCCAGGAAAGCAGATTATGAAAATGTGCGAACAAAATGTCACTAAGTCAAAACAAGTATACATGTGTTAAAACGCTGTTATTGTTCTTTAGAAAATATAAGTTGAAAGATTGGGGAATGGCAGTAAAAGTTGATTTATAAATGAAATTAACGAAAAGTATACAGAGTAATTGTAAAACTGTAAATGTTAGAAATATTGTTTTTAGAACAGGTATTGTCGCTTATTTGCTAAGTCGTTATGTCTCGTGCTTTAATTTAGTTATGTCTGTTCATTTTGTTTATGTGGCCACTCCGAAAGTTGTTTGAACAGAATTGTTTATAAATTAGGAATGGTGAGTATGTGTGTTCTATAGTTCAGCTTTACTGAAGAGTTTTGGCCATCATAAACCATAACTTTAGCAAGGGAAAATCCCAACTGCACCTCCCAGTGGTAGAGGATGGGAAACCTACAATGGTGTGACAAACACAGCCCTCGGGACCGAGTATCTACCGGGATATGTGGACACATCTGCTGCTGAGCAGATTAGGGTACGCACTTATTCTGATAAATGGCTGTCAAAAGCAAAGGTAAAAGACCTCCATGTGGATGTGGACGTCAAGGGGAAACCACCACATTATGTTCCCAAGATTTAATGAATAGTCACATATCAGAGGCATTGAACGACATTAATGGCTATCTTAGGACATCCTCGTCGGGTAAGGACAGTCATGAGCCACATGTGACACTAAACCGTCATCCAGCTACTCATGACAAAATCATAATGGGTAAATTTAAAATAGGAAATATATTTACAATGGGAATTAAATTTTAAATAGGAACATGGAATGTTGGGACATTAAATGAGCTGGGACAGGTGAACGATGTGTTAAGAGAAATGGAAAGTATGAAAATAAAGAATATTCTAGGCACAGGTGAGATGAGATGGAAGATATCGTGCAAAATTACAACCGACAAACACAATAATTTATTCTGGAGGGGATACACACGAGAAAGGAATGGAACTACTATTTTATTAAAACTAACAACCAAGTCAATCAATGGTTACTGGTGTATTTCAGATAGAGTTATAATGGTAAAAATGAAAGGCAAACCAATAGATATAAATATCATGCTTATACGCACCAACAACAAGTAGCAGTACTAAATGTCTCCTTGCATTAACTACGGGAGGAGGATGGAGAACTTATGGAGATAGCCATGTGTAATGAAGGCGATCCTTTACATATCAAAGACGTAGAGGTATACGGCGGGCACGGCTCTCTTCTGGTGCCAGGAGGGTAGTGTCTTCCATGAAGATCTTCAGTGACGATATCCTGCATACAGGGCTCTCTTCTGGTGCCAGGAGGGTAGTGTCGTACATGAAGATCTTCAGCGACGATATCCTGCATACAGAGGTCTCCGTGGCGTAATGGTTCAGCCACCTACGTCACGCCCCGAAAGTTGTGGGTTCGACTTCGGATACGTCTTATGGTTCAGCCGGGTATGTGGCGAAGGCGTTACGGAAGCAATTCGTATTCTCGCATACCGCGTTCACAACACAGCTGCCGGCCATTTGGAAGCAGACCGCCTTGTGCTGTTTTTCATACAATGGTATGCGTGCTGGTCGTTCAGAAAGCAATGGCAAACGTCTGAACATAAGCTTGCCAAGAATTCACAAACAGCCAAAAATGCTATGATTGACGGTGACGTCATGTAAAGTAAATATGCCTAGCCTGTTTTTATGCCTCTAATTCTCTTCTCCCTTTTGTTTTCTATCTCCCTCTATGTCGCTGTTCCTGTGGGTTATTCACACAACCATCTATCGACTCTATGTTTGATAAATTCAATAGCCGATATTCTTATTAGCCGATTTATCAACTCATCCAGCATTGTCTTCTTCTCTATCTCTAATATCTTTAGTAACCAATGTTGTCACAACGTTTTCAGTGAAAGGTTAGTGTTATTGTTTAGGACCATACCTGAAAAAGCAAACTACTGAACGAAAACTTGCCTAGACTTCAATAAGAGTAGAAAATGCTGGTGTTGACAGCGATGTCCTGTAAATAGAATATTCATTCATTCATTCAGTAGCATGTCTTTTGCAGAACCTAGCTCCCATAACAACCTTCCGAAAAACCTCTCTATCATAATCAATATGTCCCGCGTCCGATACACGCATCTGGAGATCATCCGCCACATCCTGCACCCATCTTCTCTTTGGCCTTCCTCTTCCTCTCTTCCCAGGCACATACCTGCCACATACTTGCTTGACTCGTAGATTTGTAAGTTGCATGCTAGTGACGAGACACGCTGACAATAGACTGATAGTACACACCGGCGTCCGAGGGACAGTCGACATTTTTAATGTAGATATTTCAACAGCACAAGTGTTCGTGCACTGCCCGACATGTTTTCATCACAGCCTGTCGGATGTTACAGAGGTTTTTCTAACATACATGCGGAATCACTTGTTAATTCAATCAAACGATTGTCACGATCTGCTATCTTCCTGGGCATCACTGGGCCATTCTAATTGTCACACAACTCATTTATTAGCAAACGTATTGTGCCCTACTTACAGAGATGGCGGGCCGCTTAGACCGGCAGACGACTTATTGTTGTTGTGCGTCGGTCGCTTTTGTTGATAACCGTCATACTGTGTCTGTCATAAAATGCTTGACATGTTTCCTTGCCACGGCCAACTGCATTCCTTGAAACTTCTTTCACTTTACAAATGGCTTTCGTTGCGTGGTCTTGAGTTTGATATGCTGCTAGGGGAAATGTTTCTCCAACTGGACCTCTCAGCCTAACTGCCGAATCTTAGTCGCTCTGTTCCCAAGTTGACTTCCGTCCTGTCACGTTATGTTTCTCTGGGTCACGTGCCGCATTAATATTTATTATCTTGGTTGTTATTCTTATGTTGTTATTACTACTTCTTTTGTCCGTCCTACTCACCTACTTACTAAACAAGCTGAACAGCGCATACATGCCTTTGAATATAAATGTTATAGACGAGTTCTAAGAATATCTTGGGTAAAGAAAAGAACAAATGCATCCATACTTCAAGAGTTGAATATTGAGGAGGGATGGCTATTAAAGACGATAAAACAAAGAAAATTGAAGTATTTTGGTCACTTGAAACGTCACGACAGTTTGGAGGGAACAATAATGGAAGGGTATATGCCTGGGAAGAGAGGAAGAGGAAGGCCAAAGAGAAGATGGGTGCAGGATGTGGCGGATGATCTCCAGATGGGTGTATCAGACGCGGGACATCTTGCTTGTGATCGAGAAGTTTTCCGGAAGGTTGTTATGGGAGCGAGGTTCTGCAAAGAACATGCTACTTGACACAAAGTGAATGTTGACTAAGTGACAGATAGAGTGGCTATGGTTGTGTATAGGGTATGTCCTTGTAACAATATGATATTGAACAACAGATTAACCAAGATGCATCACACCCAAACACCAGTCAGTGAACAAGCGTTAATTTGCGCACATAATATTCCTTTAATTACGAATTAACACAGACACATGTAGCATATACATCCAGGAACAATAATTCTCTAAGAATATATCTCCATCCCCAATGGAACACTTCGAATAACACTGCCTCTTACGGCTACTAAAATCTCGTCCCACACGACAGGTATACTAGCCTCTCTCTAGGCCCGACTCAAAGTAACCCACTCTGGGTCTCGAATTCCACTCACTATCCCTGGAACCCACAGTGCGGAGTTATCTTCCGAACTCCGTCACAATTCTTCACTTTCTCAGACCACGACCTTCTCCTGGTCCGGTCTAGACTCAACTCCCTCTCAGCTCGGAGTCCAAACATCAACTGATCCCCGTCAGTCTTTGTCCCTCTCTTTTCAACAATTCTATCCCCCACATTGCCTCCCACATAACACTCAACCTCACTGCTCCAACTGTCTGCCTCACCAGCTGACTTCTTCTCAGCTCCCCCTTTCAATTACTGTCTTCTCATTTACGCCCTCTGGGGGACTTACTATCCGCCCTATTTTATCTCGTGAACTGTTTATCTTGTACGGCCACTCACCTTAATGTCAATGACCACAGGCATGTGACACTACCCCACCCTCAAAAGAAAACATCGTTTTCAAATGTTGTTCGTTGGTCCATCTGATGGTTGTGCATCACAATCTGCCATTTTGTGTCTCCAGCTCCCACAATTCCAACATCCGGCATAACTATTTGGACGTCTCTGAAAATTATCTCTTTTGTATGGGTACCGTCCTGCTCTGCCAAAATAGTTGCCACGGCAACCATTGTCTTTAGGTTCTTGTTCCTCATATCTTTGTGTCAAATCTACACTTTTTGATCTTGGTCTAATAACTGGATTCTGGTCCTGTTTCGTATACGCTGCACAGACTATTTCCTCACTAATAAGTCTACCAATAGAACTGTTTGGATGTGCAGTCATGTAATTTTGCCCTAACTGTGACATTGTGTCTATGTCCTTTGGCTTACGTTCTTCGAAGAAAGCCACTAAATTTGTATTGCACGATGATAACACCTTGTCTCTCAGCATTAAATCCACTAATTTATTAAAATCTTTTCCTACCTCTGCCAGCTCCATCCACTTATTAAATGTATTCTTTACTGTTTTAACAAAATCTGTGAAATCTTGATTTGTCTCTGGCACTAACTGTCTAAACTTTGTTCTATATCCATGTTCAGTTAGTTGGAACTTTGTCAGCAAACGTTGACGTAAGATAGTGTAGTTGTTCCTTTCTTCTACAGGTAAATTGAACATGGTGTCTAGTGCCTTGCCCGTAAGAAATTCGCCAAGTCGCATCCCATATTCTGCTTCCGGGATGCCTAAAGTTTTCGCACTTGCTTGAAATCTATCCAAATAAGATTCAAGGTTGTCTCGGTCCGTAAAATATGGCAGTTTTAGTCGCTGTGCGGGATGGGAAGGTCTTCTGTTTTCCTCACTTTGACCTTTCGAAGATAGTTCTAGTTTTCTTAACTCGATTTCAGTTTGCATCTGACACTTGATCTTCTCTTTCTCAATTTCCACCTCATTTGTTTGTTTTAACTTTTCAAGTTCCAGTTGTGTCATTTCTAGTTTCAATTGCGTCTCTTTCTCTTCCTGTAGACGTTTGTTTTCAGCTACCTTTTCTTCCTGCAGACGTTTTGCCTCACGTTCATTATGCCTCTCCTCTCTTTCCCAGTGCTGAACTTCTTTCAATTTTGCTTCTGCAAACTCCTGTAACTCTTTACCTTTCAGGCCTATTCGTTCCCCTGCTTCAATATATTCCATTAAAGTAGGCATCTTGTACTTGTGGACACGTTGCTGTCTGTCAGCCAACTATAAATGTGAAGACTCTGCTGTTAGTCTTTGTGTCACTTCCCGAAGTATACCAGCACTCCCTGTGTACGTAAATTCGTAGTGCTAAAATATCACTCTGTACTCACCCAGTCACTCTATAAGCACTAGGTAGTGAGGGGGGAATATTAACTATACTCCCTCGTATATATATATATATGTATATATATATATATATATATATATATATATATATATATATATATATATATATATATATATATATATATATATATATATATATATATATATATATATATATATATATATATATATATATATATATATATATATATCAAATAACTGTAGAACAATTCCTGGAAATAGTTGTAAACATACATATACATACACAAATGAATGATACACACTAAATGCCAACTATTAAACGCTAGACGCATAGGCCGGTGAAACGCAGACGGATGATTACATAGAAATAAAAACCACTGACATAAACATGTCCATGAAAGACCATACTGTGCGCATAATATAAACTGACTCAGATACCACTAGATAGTAGACACGGCAAAAGTTCACAATAATAACATATCTCCGAACACAGCAAATATCATATGCAAATATTATGAAAAGAAAGATAAACAAAAACAATTTATAGCATCAACATATACACAAATCTGACGTCAGACAACTCGGCTCTAGATATTGGTTAAGACTATTCCAATGCCACTGCACGACCCGTTAATTCATTAACGTTTTTCTTACAAAAATATCGTAAGCACCCGAAAGAAAATAAATTTGTGTGCTGTCTCCCGACTCTCAAGAAACAACCCAAAAATCCCCTACAACTGACAAACACTGGACCACATACAAGTAATTGAGTAACACACAACCACAATACTTAGGACGATGAGAACAACAGAAGCAAACAAGGATTGCCGACACCAATGCGATGGTAGAATCTTACAAAAGTCCTTAATTTGATTTTAATAGTGTCCGAAAATCGCCTGGAAATGTCTGTCCGTTACTGTTTTGAAAAGATTACGACTTTATATTCCCACAATGAATTAATGTTCTGATGCGTTGTCACTTTTTGTTGACGTGGTGACACGATTTTCGACTGTCGTAAAAGTTTAAGATGATGGTAATTATTCCAACGCTTTGTGTCTTCACAGTTCGTAACGTTTTGGTAACCCTCCCTGTAGAGTTGGCCTGTGATTGTATAATGTATGTGAACGCTCTTGTTTTGCCAGAGATATTGGGTTTTCGTTGAGTTTTGGGGAGACGAAAATATCTTTCCAGTCAATGAATGTTTAACTGTGTCGTTGCTGTTGCTTTGAAGTGATGGTATGGCTTTACTGTTGCCGAAAAGGTTAAACCAACGAATGGCAGTAAAATTATCCAGCGCCTTAAATCCGTTTTGCAAGTCTTTTTTGGTAGAGAAATGCGCTCATATTTGCGAAGACGGCACCTGAATGACTGTTGTGGTTTGTTTCTCGATGATGACACACATACAAAGACGTTAAACATAAATCCTCGTTTCAGTAGAAAAACAACGTGTTTATCTCGTTCTACTCTAGACAATTTCTCAGTAACTTTCCATTGTCCACGGCCTTGAACCCGCCGGTCATCTCTGTTTCTCTTTATCACAATAATCCGTGCAGAAACTTTTACTTTTCTGTGGAGCAACGATTGTCACCTTTGTGTGTTCCCCACACTTTACTCCTATAACTCCCCTCCTCCTGGCTAGTTTTTAACCCTGAATTACCCTCGTAACTCCCTGATTCTCGGCATTGACGCACAAGGTCATCTCAGTTAGTACCTCTGTGTACTACAATCTTCACTGACTGCGAACAAAGTAATGTCCGGAACTTTTCCGTTATCCACACATACTTCGCTGTCCTCGTAAACAGCACTGACCCTCTTGTCAATCCAATTTGTCCGTGGCGACTCACAATTTCCACCCTCCTCACCCGTCGTTTTACCTGTGGTGAATTCTTAACCTATCGCCCTGCAACCACACTGTGCTTTGTCCTCAACACACACACACAAGATGTCTCACCACGCCCAGGACTTCCCAACGAAATTGCTCACTGTCTTAAATCCTGTCTTCGTCACACCCACACGCACCTGTCAGGATATCATCTTGCCAGTATCATGGCGCCGACTTTTTGTACTGTTCACTTGACCTATAAACACACGCGCCTGTTTGCGTTAATTTTCTGACGTCCCTGATAGCTGAAGAAATACTGCCTGGTATCCACTTTACCTGTCCTGACCTTCTCGTGACCTATGTGCTACCCAGTTCCCGCACGGAAAAAACCCAGTATTTATACCGTGGACACGCTCCGCTGTCCACCCTCTCTCTCTCTCTGAGTGAGAAGTGTTATGTTTATCTGGTTTCTCGTGGACTCTGTATTAATTCTCCGACACTTTTGAAATGCGCTGTCTACTGAAAATGGTGTTTATTCTTGACAGGAGAGCCCTCATCATTGTTGTTGTAATTGGGCATCCGACTAATATCTCCGATGTTAGTATTCTTTCTAATCGACTAGTTCACAGATAAACGGAATGACAACAATGTCTATATTGTTCTTGATGGACGAAGCCTCCAGAAATCTACTCTGACACAAAGTGAATGTTGACTAAGTGACAGATAGAGTGGCTATGGTTGTGTCTAGGGTATGTCCTTGTAACAATGTGATGTTGAACAACAGATTAACCAAGATGCATCACACCCAAACACCAGTCAGTGAACAAGCGTTAATTTGCGCACATAATATTCCTTTAATTATGAATTAACACAGACACATGTAGCATATCAATCCAGGAACAATAATTCTCTAAGAATATATCTCCATCCCCAATGGAACACTTCGAATAACACTGCCTCTTAAGGCTACTAAAATCTCGTCCCACACGACAGGTATACTAGCCTCTCTCTAGGCCCGACTCAAAGTAACCCACTCTGGGTCTCGAATTCCACTCACTATCCCTGGAACCCACAGTGCGGAGTTATCTTCCGAACTCCGTCACAATTCTTCACTTTCTCAGACCACGACCTTCTCCTGGTCCGGTCTAGACTCAACTCCCTCTCAGCTCGGAGTCCAAACATCAACTGATCCCCGTCAGTCTTTGTCCCTCTCTTTTCAACAATTCTATCCCCCACATTGCCTCCCACATAACACACAACCTCACTGCTCCAACTGTCTGCCTCACCAGCTGACTTCTTCTCAGCTCCCCCTTTCAATTACTGTCTTCTCATTTACGCCCTCTGGGGGACTTACTATCCGCCCTATTTTATCTCGTGAACTGTTTATCTTGTACGGCCACTCACCTTAATGTCAATGACCACAGGCATGTGACACTACTGAATAAATGAATGAATGAACTCAGCTACATTGTCTGGTGAACTCCATTCATTCTTCTATCTTTTAACCCTGTCGTGGTCTAGCCCTGTCTTTTCCAGTCTTTTACCGTTTAACTCTTCCCAGAGTTATTTCGGTACATGGCATTACCCCTCCATTATTGTTCTCTCCAAAGTTTCGGGAAGTTTCAAGTGACCAACATATTTCAATTTTTGTTTTGATTTATCCTCTTTAATGGCTAACCTTCTTCAATATTCAGAACTTAAAGTATGGATGCATTTGTTCTTTTCTTTGAATAGGATATGCGGAAAAAAAAAACAACCGAACACATCCTTACCTGGCAACTAAGTAAGGGATAATATCATCATCATGTAGCATGTATCCTGCAGAATGTCGCTCTCATCACGGCCCGTCACAGAGATTTACCATCTGTTGCCTGTTCCCCTTCCTCATTTATGTCCATGCCCAAGGTGTCCCCAATGTCACGTGTTCAATGTCGTGTTGGTCAACCCCTGGCTCTTCTCTCAGGAACTACGCCTTCTAACCCGGTTCTGACCAAACCACGTGACACTTAACATGGCCACAATATTTCAGCTTCCCAGACATCACGCTTTTAGTGAGCCAGTTTTATCCCATTATTAAGTTATGTAGAAATAAATGCATTCATAAATATACAATTCTCTTTATTTAACAAGTAATAATATGGTTGGGCAAAGTCTGATTTGTTCTTGTGTTATTTGTTTTTAAATTAGATTTACTAAATCAGTTTCTGTTCTTCTTCTTCATCTTCTATTTTCCTGTTTCTCTCTCAGAACCATGACACGAATAGAGTTCTGGATTGATTTCTGGTACATTCCTCATAATGCCTGTGCCATCATCATCATGTGCCATATGTAGATAAGCGACATGGTTCGACTTCTCACACGATCACCAGAGTCTGGGATCAGGGTTGTGTTCCTTTTGCCTCTCAGAGTCAGGGCATCAGCATTGGATTGAGTTCTGGTTTGCTCCTCATACTTCCTGGTATTTACTATATATTATGGCTTGGACTTCCGATCCATATCCCAAAGTATGGCGAAGGTGATCATGCCTCCTTTCTGATGTTGATATTCTTCCATGTCATGATGCCAAACCACACTCTCTTTAGACGGGCCTGCGTGCCGACTTCTTAACACTTTGAAAATAAAGCTTATTCGTTCGTTCGTTCGTTCGTTCGTCCTGCCTTTCTTCTGTCTAACTTTACCGTTGTGACCACATACTGCAGGGTTCCCTTTCTCTGACACGTCCAGAAACTTATTGTGTGATAACCGCCATCAGCGATTAAAGCGTCTCCAAGCTGAAGATCAGGATGTGAGCGCACGACAGGAGAAGGACAAACTGGAAGTCCCTCCCCAGGGAAGTGTGAGGTACTTAATGGACACAAGGTACTGGTCTAGGGGTTGATTGTGGGGGATAGGGGGAGAAATGTGGCTGCTTCTGGCGTCTGCAGACCTGCTGTGAGCTCGCTCAGCAGTGTGTATTCTAGCAGTGAACATTAATTAACTTTTGTCAGTTTATAAAAACATGTTTATTTTAAAAATAAGGGCGTTCTGTTCTCCAGTGGTAGACGCCCCATGAGGTTCCTCATAGCTGTGTGTCATCCGGATGAGAGCTTCTGCTACAGACCCTGGCAAGATGAAGTGCAAATACTACACTTTGTTCATAGCCAACAAGAACAATTAGTATAATGAGTCACATCACAAAGATTTTCCTAAGAATTATCATGCAAAGAGTGAGGAAGAAAATACACCCTGAAATAGGGGAGGAACAATGTGGGTTTGTAGAAGGAAAGGGTACAGTAAATGCTGTGTATATGCTTCGATCAGTTATTGAACGTGCTATAGAAGTAAGCAAGTATATTCATCTTTGCTTTATTGACTACACAACGGCTATCGATAGAGATAGATATGCCAACATGGTGGTTATGCTTTCAGATCTACAAATTGATGGTAAAGACATTAGACGTATAAAAAACATATATTGGAAACAACATGCTGCCATTAGGATTGATAATGAAATGGGACAATATCAACCTATTAAGAACGGTGTTAGGAGGGATGTGTAATGTCTCCAGATATTTTTTCCCTATACAGTGAAAATAGTTTCAGAAGTGTAGAAGATATAAATGGAATCAGCATTGGAGGACGAAACATCAATAACATTAGATTTGCAGATGATACAGTATTGATTGCAGGCAATGAGCAGGATCTGCAACAATTAGTGGATGCGGTTGTTGTGCACAGTGAGCAACTGGGGTTAGAAATAAATTGTAAAAAGACACAGATTATGGTTGTCACTAGGAAGAACGAAATACCACAATGTAATATACACGTAAATGGGAATATTCTTCAACAAGGGAATCGGTACACTTATCTCGGAACAGTCGTAAAATCTGATGGGAGATGCCTTGAAGAGATTAGAACAAGAATCGCCATGGCGAAAGTAGCCTTTAGCAAAATGAAAAACATACTGACCAATAAAATGATGTCAACTGAAACGAGAAAAAGAGTGTTGAGGGGCTACATCGAGCCTGTTCTTTTGTATGGGTGTGAAACTTGGACAATGAGCAGTCAAGCTGAAAAACATCTCATGGCTGCAGAAATGTGGTTTCTGAGGAATATGCAAAGAATACCATGGACCTTGTGAGTAAGAGACTGCCGAATACAGAACACCTGTACCGCCATGAGGAACAGTATGAGCGAAGACACACACTCAACGGCCAATTCGTCTAGTCGTATGTACCGGGTTGACAAAGGCAGCTGAGAGCTCGAGAAGTATTGCTTTACACATACGAGACAAGGGTTTGCATCAGCCCCAGGTCTGTACAACGTTTATTTTAATGGGCATGGCAAGGCACGTAGAGTGCCCTGGTCACCCACTGCTCCCGTATTCGTCTCCAGTCGTCTTGACTTGTCTTGCCACTGGATTCAAATGGACTCTGGCAAAACAGTGTGGTAGACGAATTGCGCAACTCTTCCTCACTCTAATCCAATTCATCGCGCAAGTCAGTCTTCATCCAACCACAATGTTTATTTATTGATAACATTTAAACAGGTAGAAAGAAGACTGAAATCACATTGCAAATGTTGCATGTGCGTTGCATGACGTGGTGAACAACCATTCATCATAAGTCGATTGTTTTGGGAATTTTACGTTCAGTAATTTGCCGGTCTCCCTGGCCAAGGTGTTAGCGACATTGTTCGTAATCCCGTATATTCACATGGGAAAAACACCAGCTGCAAGAATCGGCAGCCGTTCCCGCCGCACTGGTAACTTACGGTGGGTTTGTGAGCCGGTCGTTCAGAAAGCAATGGCAAACTACTGAATGTAAAAACTTGCCTACTTCATCAACAGCGGCTGAAACATGCTGGTGTTGACTGCAACGTCCTGTAAGGGACATGCAAGTTAATTTGCCAGTGTCGGCTCCGTGGCGAAGGTGTTACCAATGCAATTCGTAATCCCAACTACCGTGTTCGAAACACAGCTGAGGGTGATTTGAAAACAGATCGCCTTGCGTTGGTTTCCCTACAATGGTTTGAGTGCCGGTCACTCAGAAAGCAATGACAAACTACTGAGCGTAAATTTGCTAAGACATCACGAACAGCCAGAAAATGCTGGGGTTGACTGCAACGCCCATTAAAGGATATGCAACTAACTTGATTTAATTTTTTTGCCATTAATTTCTGAACTAGAAGTCAACTTCCAAGTCCAACTTACCGGTGTAAGGACTGAACAGCAGTCAGGGCACGGGAAATGTAAGCGCAAGCGAGTTAACACAGTGGTCACAAACATCTCTTAACTCCATATTGGAGGAGTAGCAGGAGACAGTAAAAGATACACACGACGATTGTTGTATTAGTTTTATTAACTGAACCATAGCGGAGTTGATTGTAAACATTAGGCCATCAAAATGACTGGAAATAAACATAAAGTAAATAAAAACAATGGTTATCAACACTGACAGTATCAATTAACGTTTGAAAATTAATGTGAATGGAAAGCCACTGGTGCAGGTCAACAGTTTTTCTTACCTATATCAATTAACAACACACGATGAAATGTGAGAGGCAGAAATAAGTAAGAGAATGTAGACAGAGTAACATGCAACAGTGTTTATATATATATTAGGTCAGAATGGGCCGGTCTCCCTGGCCGAGGCGTTAGCAGCTTTCTCCGTAACCCCGAATGCTCTCGTGGTTGACATGACCGCACTAGATTTGGAAGCTGTTCGAGTCGCGCTAGTGACTTATGAGAGTATTAGCCGGCCGCTCAGAAAGTCGTGGCGTGCTGATGAGCGTAATCTAGCCTAGGAATCAACATACAGTTGAAAGATGCTGATGTTGACCGCAATATCCTGAAACAGGATGGAAACGCGGGAGAAAAATTGGCGAATGGATAAGATCGCTCTTTCTTAAACATCCAGTGTGCTGATGCTGAGGGAGAAGGTTCAACCACTACACCATGAGAGTAGGACTAAAATGTTGACTTCTTGCCATTGAATTAAGGACACAATTTACAAATACGTCTGAAGCCGGATTGCGAGGGACACTGGTAATAAGGAGAAGCTAATCCACACACAAAATTCAGTTAATTAATACTAAAAGTAGCATTTATGGAATACGCTTGAAATCAAACCGAGCGACTGCAACAACAACAACAACAAACGCAAAACAATAATGCAACAATACCAAACAGATTGTTATATTAAATACATTTAAATTACCAATTATAATTAATATCGATCAAGTGTTATGTTTACTATATATTATGGTTTAGACTTCCGATTCAATATCCCGAAGTCTGGCGAAGGTGATCATGTCTGTGCACAGCCTTGTGTCTCGTGTTCTGCCACTCCTTTCTAATGTTGATATTCCTCCATGCCGTGATGCCAAACCGCGCGCTATCGTCTCTATTTAGACGGCCCTACGTGCCCAATTCTTAACCCTTTGAGAATAAAGTTTGTTTGTTCGTGCCCCGCCCCCTACCCCCGCCTCTCCTCAGGTCTAACTTTACCGTAGTGACGACATACAGCAGTGTTCCCTTTCTCATGGAAGAAGAAGAAGGAAATAGAGCTTAGAAGACGCACTAGACAATATAAAATTTGGAAGCTATAATAGTTACCGACCGTGTTCGAACCTGTTGCCTCCAAATGACGACAGCACCTCACCGCAGGAACAAGTGTACTTCGACGTACGACCAACTAGACACTCTATTTCGTTCTTCTTCTCTGTGAGTGCCAAATAATACTATGTGTGTTTGTTTGTTTAATCGTCTTAGTGACTTCAACGGTTCTCCCAATTTATCCCTGTCTAATGACACGTCCGCAAACTTATTGTGGGATAACCGCCATAAGCAATTAAAGCATGTCAAGTTAAAAATATTACTTGCGATTCCTTTACAGGATGTTGCAGTCAACACCAGCATTGTTTTGCTGTAGTGATGTCTTGGCAAGCTTACGTTCAGTAGTTTGCCATTGCTTTCTAAACGCCCATACCATTTCTTAAAAAACCAACGTCACGCGGTCTGCTTCTAGATCGCGCGCAGCTGATTTTCAAAAGTGGGAATGCGGGATCACGAACCGCTTCCGTAAAACCTTCGCCACGGAGCTGTAGGATTAAAGTGCCCAAGCAGGAAATCAGGATGTGAACGCAGGACAGGAAAAGGACGAACGATGTGACACTCCCACGGGAAGTGTGAGGAACGTAATGGACGCGAGGCACTCGTCGAGTGGAATGTTATGGGGGGTCAGGGAGAAATGTGGCTGCTTCTGACGACTGCAGACCTGCTGTAAGCTCGCTCAGCGGTGGGTTTTGTAGCAGTGAACATGGATTACGTATGTCCGTGTAAAAATACTCAATTTTTAAAATAAGGGCGCGTTGTCCCCCAGAGGCCATGGTTGCCCAAGTGTCATTCGGATGATCGCCTCTGCATGTGGCGTTGGTGAGATCAAGTGCAGATAGCACACTCTGATCTTAGCCAAAAGACTGAGAAATAAAACAGTCAAGGATTATTTGGCCTTTCAAAGGATTACAAATATTTGATTAAAAATAACAGCCAAGTCAATTAATGTTTACTGGTGTATTTCACATAGAGTTATTATGGTCAAAATGAAAGGCGAACCAATAGATATAAATATTATACAAGTATACGCACCAACAACAAGTAGCAGTACCTAATTTTTCCTTGCATTATCTACGGGAAAAGGGGGGGGGGGGGGGGGGGAGGGGTGGAGCACTTATGGAGATAGCCATGTGTAATGAAAGCGATTCTTTAGAAATCAAAGACGTAGAGGCATGCGGAGGGCACGGGCTCTCTTCTGGTGCCAGGAGGGTAGTGTCGTACATGAAGATCTCCAGTGAAGATATCCTGCATACAGGGGTCTCCGTGGCGAAATGGTTCAGCCGGTTCTGTAGCGAAGGTGTTACGGAAGCAATTCGTATTCTCGCATACCGCGTTCAAAACACAGCTGCGGGAGATTTGGAAGCAGACCGCATTGCGTTGGTTTTCATACAATGGTATGAGTGCTGGTCGTTCAGAAAGCAATGGCAAACTTCTGAACGTAAGCTTGCCAAGATATCACAAACAGCAAAAGATGCTGGGTGTCGCTTGTCGTCCCTGGGGGAAAGTGGAACCAACAAGCACACCTGTTAATTATCCTTGTCTAGGTTTTCTTCTGCTGGTGGACCTTTGTCTACATACCCCCCTTTTATTTTTAAAGTCTGTCAATCACTAACTCTCTCTCTCTCTCTCTCTCTCTCTCTCTCTCTCTCTCTCTCTCTCTCTCTCTCTCTCTCTCTCTCTCTCTCTCTCTCTCTCTCTCTCTAACATACACTACCCCCTTTAACGTTCCTTCAGCACATACCGCCACTAACACATATTTCGAACTAAAATGATAAAACATGTATTGCAGAAAAGTGTCAGTTGAGTGTACCATGTAGTTGTGTGAATATTTGTGATGTGATCTATCTTAAATGTGTGTCATAATCTAGTATCGGATCAGCATCAGAGTTTGGCATCACCATACAGCCGTTCAACGTAACCATTCACATAACAGGAAATATCTCACCAAGAGCTGCGTCTTTCTCTGACTGATGATGATATTTCTTCCCACTCTGTTCTGAAAACTCGTAAATAATATAGTATTCACGGATTATGTTTGTAAGTTTTTTTTCAGTCACATCAAAAGGTCTAAATCCGTTCA
>JACEFZ010014694.1:0-52409 GCA_014155875.1 Cepaea nemoralis | reverse complement strand
AATTTTATTTTAATATTAATCGCAGTATTCCTTTAACATATATTACACAGCAGTTTACAAGCGAACAATGGTAACTGTTGAGTTCCGACCTTTTAATATTGCCGTTACAAGATAAAGCAATTTGAATGTCAGATACACGTCAGAACAATTGTTACCTGAGATTATCAAGGCAGCAGGAATATATCACCGAATCCTAAATAGCCACATAAGGCACATTATTCTTATAGTCCATGGCGAATGTATTTGTCCTCCAGGACATGACGTGACATTGTCCAGCATCTTCTCTTTAGTCGTGTATTTGTCATCCATGCCATGACGCGACATTGTCCAGCATCTTCTCTTTAGTCGTGTATTTGTCCTCCGTGCCATGACGTGACATTGCCCAGCAACTTCTCTTTAGTCGTGTATTTGTCCTCCATGCCATAACGTGACATTGCCCAGCAACTTCTCTTTAGTCGTGTATTTGTCCTCCATGCCATAACGTGACATTGCCCAGCAACTTCTCTTTAGTCGTGTATTTGTCCTCCATGCCATGACGTGACATTGCCCAGCAACTTCTCTTTAGTCGTGTATTTGTCCTCCATGCCATGACGTGACAATTTCCAGCATCTTCTCTTTAGTCGTGTATTTGTTCTCCATGACATGACGTGACATTGTCCAGCATCTTCTCTTTAGTCGTGTATTTGTCCTTCATGTCATGACGTGACATTGTCCAGTATCTTCTCTCTTGTCGTGTAGTTATCCTCCATGACATGACGTGACATTGTCCAGCATCGTGTCTTTAGTCGTGTATTTGTCCTCCATGCCATGACGTGATATTGTCCAGAATCTTCTCTCTTGTCGTGTATTTGTCCTCCATGACATGACGTGACATTGTCCAGCATCTTCTCTCTTGTCGTGTATTTGTCCTCCATGCCATGACGTGCCATTGTCCAGTATCTTCTCTCTTGTCGTGTATGTGTCCTTCATGCCATGACGTAACATTGTCCAGCATCTTCTCTCTTGTCGTGTATTTACGAATGTGTACATATTAACTGATTCAGTGCCGATGAGGTGAGTTCGCCTTATCAGGACTGCACTGTATATGGACAGAACTGCGAGCCACATGAAGTGAAGTGCCATTTCCTGTGTGAGGTGAATCAGGAAAAAACATCACAGCACTCAGGGCAGTCCCATACTTGCTTCATCTTCATCTTCAACAGCCAGTGAAGAGTTCCAGTTCTGATGGCTAGTTAGTTGCATATACTTTACAGGACGTCGCAGTCAAATTCGTCATTTTTTTCCTGTTTGTGAAATTTTCTCAAGTTTTACGCTCAGTAGTTTGCCATTGTTTTCTGAACAACCAACACTCATATCATATATGAAAACCAACGCAAGGCGGTCTGCTTCCAAATAGCCCACAGCTGTGTTTCGAACACTGTGTGTCGGATTACAAATTGTGTCCGTAACCCCTTCGCCAGAGTGCCGGCCAATACTAATGCTACCTGTTGTGATCTGATCACGTGACCGTTGTAATCTGATCACGATACCGTTATAATCTTATTACGTGGCCGTTGTAATCTGATCACGTGACCGTTGTAATCTGATCACGTGGCCGTTGTAATATAATCACGTGGCTGTTGTAATCTGATCACGTGGCCGTTGTAATCTGATCATGGGGCCGCTGCAATCTGATCACGTGGCTGTTGTTATCTGATCATGTGACCGTTGTAATATGATCATGTGACCGTTGTATTCTTATCACGTGACCGTTGTAATCTGATCACGTGAACGTGTAATCTGATCACGTGGCCGTTTTAATCTTATCACGTGACCGTTGTAATCTGATCACGTCTCCGTCTGGCCTCTCCTCGGATAACTGAGTCTAATCTGATCACGTGTCCCTCTGGCCTCTACTGAGAGAACCGAGTATCGGCCACATCCTCTGATGACGTGACCGTCTGGCCTCTCCTCGGAGAACTGAGTGTCGGACAGATCCTCTGATCACTCCCCTGAGGCACCATTCTCACCAGGTCATGATGATCTATCTGTTCTCCCAGACTATGCACATGATCCCAAAGTGCCCAAACAACAGCTGCCTTACCGTGCCTCAATGCCTCACTCAGAGGGGCAGACCCAGACAATTTGACCGCTTCCTCATGCTCTGTGAAATACTAAGTTAAATACAAATGAAAAACAGCAAGACAGATGTTTGTATTCATGTAAATGTATTCAGGGTTGGTGGTATTTCACACGGTGCATAGAACATACATATCTACAAATGGAATCACAATTTATGTTAACACAGATTACTACTGAACTATGCTAACTTAGTAAATCACAAATTAGTTGCATATCCTTATATGACGTCGCAGTCCACCCCGATATTTCTTTGATTGTTTTTTGGCTGTTTGTGATTTCTTGGCAAGTTTACGTTCAGTAGTTTGCCATTGCTTTCTGATTGACCGGATCAAATAGCGCGCAGCTGGTTTCAAAGTGCGCCCGCATCCCCTTCACCACATCGGCGGATAGTCATCCATAAATACTGGGGATGATGGCAACGTCCTGACTAGGATATGACACTACCTTATACACAGTCACCATCGCGCTACAGACACATTAGTATAATGTAAGGTTACGTTCACAGATCAGAAACATTGCATAAGATACATCGAAACAAAACAAATAACACGTTGAGCCTTGTATGTTGATATATGGTCCTTCTGTGAAATGGGAAGTCACATGTGGTGATATATTATCCTTCATCAGTTAAAATGGGAAGTCACACGTGGTGATATATTATCCTTCATCAGTTAAAATGCCCAAATTAGCAAATACATGACACGAGAGAAGATTCCTGACAATGTTACGTCATGGCATGGGGGACAAATACACGACAAGAGAGAAGATTCCTGACAATGTTACGTCATGGCATTGAGGACAAATACACGACAAGAGAGATGATGCTGGACAATGTCACGTCATGGCATGGGGGACAAATACACGACAAGAGACAAGATGCTGGACAATGTCACGTCATGGCATGGAGGACAAATACCACGACAAGAGAGAAGATGCTAGACAATGTCACGTCATGGCATGGAGGACAAATACCACGACAAGAGAGAAGATGCTGGACAATGTTATGTCGTGGCATGGAGGATCATCAGTACCAGAAATGATTCGCAGCACAAGAGATAGATGGTTGTAAACATATATAATCACTAACGAAACAGGGCATGGAATAAAATAGAAGGTGTTTTAGGGGGGCATTGAGTTTTTTGTGATGTATTCCTGCTGCCTTGTTAATCTAATATTACAACAGGCCTGACCAGCGTGTGATCTGCAAATGACCGTATCTTGTAAAAGAAATATTAGAATGTGGGATCTTAATAGTATCTGTAGGACGTAGAGGTGTTTCCAAGGCACCAGGGCCAGGTTCTATACTGGCCAAGACCTACTAACACGTCCTAGTCGTGCGTCCTGGGCAACAGGTCCCTTCGGGGTCTTGGCTAAAGTAGTAGGATCGCTGATTCTTCAGAAGTCGAAGAGTGTCTGCCTGTACGGCGAGGAACCACCAGTCTGCATGCCAATAAGCCAGACATGGGACAACGGATACTCACGCAAACCTCAGTCCGGTATGACATCACACTGATGTTGGACAACAGGATGTCTTCATCCGACATATGGGACTTCGCGCTGGAGTTCACAGCCAGCGAACACAAGAAAGCAAGCAATAATATCTGTATTTTATTATAAGGCACACTTTGTGTACCTGTCAAAAATAGTTCTTTCACATATTGAACAACCAATAGCCATCAAGAAATAAAACATGTATAATTTGCCTTTGTACACAAACGTTGAAATAGAACATTATGTGTTAAAGAGAATCACATGTCGTTAATTTCACAAATTTAATATATTTTGAACATTTTTGTCTCCTGGTAGCGACTATATAACTGTTCCCAATAGATCCCAACTGATTTCATGCGCATGTACTTTGAGAAAAAATAATTTTTGGAATTTGGAAAACAAAAATTTATTATTATTGTATCCCTTTGTAGTCCATAAGGATATATTGTGCATGATTGTCTCCCATGGTAAATACTCTAATAGCTATGATACTGTAACTTTGTGCGTTGAACTAACTAAACATACCTCTCCACAACGCAAAACACATCACGGACAAGTATATATAGTATAGAGAGTATATATATACTCATTATGTTGGACTTATAGAATTTAAGGGAACTAGTGGTCATTCTATGTTGTACAGTAGTAACGAGACATGAACACTTGGTCACTTGGTCATTCAATGTTGTACAATAGTGACGAGACATGAACACTTGGTCACTCTATGTTGTTACTTGCAGGGCTACAGTTCAGATGCAAGAAGCTCTTTCATGTTTTTGTTCATGTCAAGACACACATGAGTCCACAATTAACACAACAACACACGGAATGTTGCATTTATTTTTGACTCACACATGACACAGTATGGGTGTTTATGTTAGATAACAAATAACTAATTTGTGAGACAATATGACATTTTGTATGTTTGATAACTCACTTTAGTAACAATATGACAGTTTATATATTATATAAACCACTGTAGTAACAACATTTTAGTGGATATGTTAGATACCTTAGGTGTGCGACAATATGGCAGTATATAGGTTATATAACTCTCTATTAACAATATTACAGTGTACATGTTTGATAATCCACTTTAGTAACAATATGATAGTGTATGTTAGATAACTCAACTGTGGGACAGTGTGACAATGTGTATGTTAGATATCTCATCTGTTGGACAGTGTGACAATGTGCATGTTAGATAAATCAACTGTGGGACAGTGTGACAGTGTGTATGTTAGATAACTCAAATGTGGGACAGTGTGACAGTGTGTATGTTAGATATCTCAACTGTGGGACAGTGTGACAGTGTGTATGTTAGATATCTCATCTGTGGGACAGTGTGACAGTGTGTATGTTAGATAACTCAACTGTGGGACAGAATGACAGTGTGTATGTTAGATATCTCATCTGTGGGACATTGTGACAGTGTGTATGTTAGATAACTCAACTGTGGGACAGTGTGATATTGTGTATGTTAGATAACTCAACTGTGGGACAGTGTGACAGTGTGTATGTTAGATAACTCAAGTGTGGGACAGTGTGACAGTGTGTATGTTAGATATCACATCTGTGGGACAGTGTGACAATGTGTATGTTAGGTAACTCAAGTGTGGGACAGTGTGACATTGTATATGTTAGAAAACTCACATTTGGGTTAATACGACAGTGAATACATTAGATAACTCACATGTCTTACAATATGACATGTAACAGTAAGGGAGGAGTTCTGGGGTATTATTAGGATCTAGTGGGAAACACAGATACAGCACGATTGAGCATTGAGACTGAAAGGGGTGAGAGATGCTCAATCGTGACGTATTGTGTTGGCAAGGGGAGTTAACATCTAGCCTTCGATGTGAGTGGAATCGAGCATCAACGCTTGGTCATCAAGAACTAATAAAGTTTATATTATCAACTGAAACCACGTCTTGCGAGTCTCTGTACGTTGTTACAGAGCTCGAAATGGAGCCGCTTGACCAGGATCCTGAATTTGACCGTCCCGGCTACCACGCGAAGTACTAAAGAATCCAGAAAAAAAAACTGCCAAAACAAGAAGGTATTTCGAGTAAACGTTTTCTAAAATCGGTTTTGTCAAGGTCGGGAACCGCTTTGCTACTGTTCCATGCTCCGGTCAATTTACACTTAGAAACAGTTTCGGCACCTGGTAGAGCCGTGGCTGAACATTAAACCTCATCAAAGGGCTTTCCTAGAGCCGTGGCTGAACATAAAATCTCATCAAAGGGCTTTCCTAGAGCCGTAGCTGAACATTAAACCTCATCAAAGGGCTTTCCTAGAGCCGTGGCTGAACATAAAATCTCATCAAAGGGCTTTCCTAGAGCCGTGGCTGAATATTAAACCTCATCAAAGGGCTTTCCTAGAGCCGTGGCTGAACATTTGAACCTCACTCATCAAGGGGCTGGTAATGGCCGTTAACTGAACTTCAGACTTCAATGTTCTAAAAAGGGCTTCCCTTAACCGCGATCTGAACTATGGAGTTTTAAAAAGTTACCATAACCTGAATTTTGATAATTTCAAATCGCCAGCCACTTACGTCATTGTTATCTCAAGACGTCGATGATGTACCCCACCCGGGGTGAAAGCAAAGACTAACAAGCTGGTCGGGACCCAACCAGGGGTTGAAGATTTTCCTGGCATCCCTAGAGAAGTGACGAAAGTGCCTGGGAGAAGAGACGGACTACCTAAACTCTGCTACCTGAACTCCGCGACTAATTTTCAGCTACTGCTGATCGAACGAAATCTGACGCTGAGAAGAAGAAGGTACGAGCTTGAGTCAGGAAACAAAAAGAAGGTGAAATTGTGTGGTTCCTAAACCTAGAAACTAACTGTAGTTTTGTAAAACAAGGGAGTGTATTTCGTGAATTAGGAGATTTAAATTGTGTTTCGTGCTCTATTTTAGAATATTTCAGAATGGCAGAACAAGACTCCTGGCGTATTCTGACCGATAACGAGCATAAGTACAATTGACTAATTGAACACTTCTCTTGTGGGAATCATATAGTTGGTTTAGATAAGTACGACTGTGAAATTGATTTGGTGAGGTATATAGAAAATATTTCGGTATAACAGTTCCATCACAGCACAGTGGAGAAACAGGCATAAATTCGGCTAAGTCCAAGAATATACAGAAGAAGAAGTAGAAGGATTGTTTCAGGTTGATAGATAAATATGAATTACTTGAATTAATTGTTCTCCAAAACAATAGGTCGTCTTCCTTAAATTAGAAAATTGAAATTGTGTGCTTCTTTGCTTGCTTTGTTTCAGTATTTTTTCAGCATGGCGGAACAGGACACCTTAGCACAGGTTTAGCTCGGTTTAGGAATATTTTAGCAGAGCAGATTCATCACGACACAAGTGAGAATTATTTCGGCTGAGATAGCATAAAGAGTAAAAATGTACTTGAGCAGAGACTTAGGACACGTGACTGCATGGTTAGGAGAATTAAAGGTGGCAGTCAGCGAGGTAGAATGTTTTGTACACTGGTTACAGAGCAATGTAAGAAGTAATGAGATAAAAAGGAACAACAAGAATAGCCGAGAACAGCCACTACTTGATGAAAATAGAGGGCAGTATAGAAGCATTTATGTTAGTCCAAGGATGACTAGGGTTAGGAGCTGGTACAATGATCGGAGATACAGAAATGGGCATGAGAGAGATTGTTCCAGGACTTGGCCACCCTATACTGTAAGCGCTAGAAAAAAACGTGACGAATGGTTTGAAAAAAGACAAAGACAATATCTTAACTCAGGTGTAAGAGACAGAGTTGAACCTGTAAATAAAATACAGACTAGTCCTAAAATGGTTGCGAATGTGATTAGTGGACAGGAAAAGAAGACGACGGGGTTAGTAAAGAAAAGAAATAGAGAGACACAGACACAAGCAGGTAATACGATAGAAAGTAGTACGCAGACTCAGGTACAATCAGTCAGCAAGATAACAAAGAGAACTGTCATGAAATACTGAAGAGTTAACGATTCCCAGATGGACGACTGTATACCCGACTAACCAGGTAGGCAAAGGGTTAACAAAGGAGAGACAAGGCGCATGTGTTTCTAGGTCGAGACCCAGAGGACGGCTAACCGCGCAGGTAAACCTGTCGCGTGGAAAAATGGGTTTGCAACAAAGGCAGACAGCATTATTGGATAGCATATTGCGGTCTGAATGTATGAATACTGGAGAAGTTTCAGATCTGGAATTTTCCACTAATCAAGGATAATGCAGTCGGGATGCGAGGGGTCCAGCAATGTCAAGGACTATGCGGCATAAATGACCGATATAAAGAGGGTCAATTCTTTGTGTAAAGTTAGTGTGTGTTCCAAACTGACCTGAAGGAGATATGTTCTTGAGTGGGAATAGAAATACACGTCCCTAATGATGGAAATAGGGGATAATAGTGTGTTATTCGCTAAGTGTTATTTCGATTCCAGGAACATAGATGCCTAAATAAGGTATAAAGATATTAGATATAGTTTAGGATATGAATATAGATGTGAATGAATAGCATTTATCATTGCTTTCTATTAGTAGGAATAATATAGACGTTAGGTGAATCTTCTATCCTATGTCAGAGTGGGTTTTTTTTCGGAAGCCTTTTCATTTCGGCTGGAGGAAAAGACACTCACATAGGAGAGAAGAGGAAGCAGACACAGATCTCATTATTAAATGTATATCACACAGGTTTCCATACCAGTGCGGGACTTATCAACTAAGAGATTACACAGATGGCTGTGGTCAAGATCACCCAGTGTTGATAATCCACAAGAAAGCACTTTAAAGTAATAACGCACGACACTTGTGCATAAGAAAGGAAGGAAAAGAAGTGGCATATTAATAAGTCAGGAGGACAGAGAACGGAAAATAGAGATCATACAAACTAAAGAAAAAAGACTCAAATTACTCAGTATCGAAGAGTTGCAAGGTGCATACAAAGTGCCTATATCAATTATGAACTATCCAGTCTAGAACTTTTACAGGACAAAAATAGAGAACAATAGAAACTCGATGTGTTTTCCAGGATGGAATTAAGAACGCTATAAGATAATAAAGAACATTCTGTACGCGGACAGCATATGGTGATCGGGTTAAATACCTTCATACAGTGGTGAACATTTTTTCATTACAAAAAACGGATATATCTACCGACTCAAGCAGACCGAGCTGTCAGGGTGAGATGGTTCTGTATCTATGTCATGTCCTGTACTTTAGCTGAGAGAAGAGACGAGAGAAACCACGGAGACTATCTATCAACATCTTATCTGGCAGCCACACTAGAAGAACATACAAACTACATAGACAAGATCCATACATACACCAGACATAGTTTTTATTAATAAATCTTTTATCTTATCGTTGAAAGGAACTGTTGTCGGAGTATGTGTTGAGGGAATAATAGAGAGAGAGAAAGAACTAGATATATGGAAGGGAAGACAGAAGAGAGGAGTATAGACCAAAGTCAGTCAATAATCCCAACAGATAATAAGTTTAAAGATGTGCTTGTTGAGTCCAGTCTCCTCTCAGGATTTTAACATAGGACATAATTGGTGGAGCGAGCGGGATACGTACATACATTATACCCATATGACCTGCATATTGGCACAGGCATAGCGGAGTACATGCATGTTGGGACATACTGATTGGAAAAAAAAAAGAAGTATACATTGATGACTGTTAATGGAAGGACGTCCATTGGATATATGGTGCCATTACATTTATGGTAGAAACATTTCATTAATGCTGGTGACTTTGCAGTGAGAAAGTTCCAGACAGAGTGAATGTGGATAGGTGGTAAGACACATTACATACCTAATCACACGGTCACACGTCTACATAAGTCTTTATCCTATATCTCCTCTTGTGGATGAGAGAGTGGTTGTGATGTACTGTGTGGTGTTGGAGATTTATAATAAGTAATAGATATAGATAAATGATATAGGTTCTAGGTAGATTATCGGTTTATAGGGAGTATTCTTTACTGCTTTGAGGTGTCTTTACTCAACGTGCTGACTTACCTGCTTTAACTATGGCCACTCCCAAACTAACTACAGCAGAACTTAGGGCAAACGGAGAGGAAATTGGGTTGGCTGGTTCAGACTTAACTGATTACATACAAGAAAGAGAGCGAGAGATTCGTCAAGCGGAAAGAGAAGATCGGAAGACTGAGTTGGAATTGAAACGCATGGAAATGGAATAAATCAACAAGCGGTTAGATGCTGAAGCGGAACAGACCAAAAAGAGGTTGGATGCAGAAGAAGCCACAAAGATCAGAGAACATGAATACCGCATGAAAGAGCTAGAACTCAAGACACAAACTAAAGGAGAAATAGATGGAGTGGAAGGAAATTCTTCTTCACCTGGTGCAACCCATATGAGTGGACATGGTTACCATGCCATGAAGTTTCCCTTAGCTGTCTACGATCAGTCTAAGGAACGCTTTGACCAGTACGCATCTCGTTTCGAAGCAATGTCAGTCGCTATGGGGCTGGATCGGAGCAGATGGGCTCTTAAACTATCCCAGGGTTTAATCGGTTCGGGATTTGAAGTGTACACACGCTTACCACCAGGACAGGAAAATAATTACGAGGAATTAAAAGCAGCTTTGATGAAACATTTTGACATAACCGCACAAACGTATAGGAAGAAGTTTAGATCGTCTAGACGAGAGCCGGGAGAACTATTCGCCGCCTACAGTCTGAGGCTGAAATCCTATCTCCAGAAATGGATGGACTTGGCAGAATTCACGAGGGATTATGAGAGTCTCGAAGAGATGATGGTGGTAGACCAAATGCGAAAGCAAATGTCGAAACCTCTCAGAACCTTCTTGGGAGAACAAGGGGCGGAACGGATTGATGTGGTGAATAAGCTGGCTGAACGATTCGTGGAAGTACATGGTGAAACGGAGGAACTAAGTACACAATCCAAAAGTCAGGAGAAAACAGAGAAAAAGAAACCTAAAAACTGGGAAGGAGAAAAAGGGGAACCTTATATAAAGCACACAGAGGAGAGTTCAGAGAAGGTGAAGGTAGGAAACCAGAGCACCTCGAATTCTCAAGCGAAACGACAATGGTCGGAGAAATGGTGTTCATTTTGCAAGGCGGCCTCCCACAACACAAAAGACTGCAGATCGAAACCTAAAAGTTCTTACTTCGCAGCATGCAAAGTGATTCCTACATCGGTGATCACAGACAAGGCTGAGGTCGGCGAAGGAGAAAGGAACAAAAAGGACACAGGGAAACCTAGGAAGGGAACAGAGTGCACTCACTGCCAGTCGACAACACATAATACTGTGGACTGCAGATGCAAGGCCAAACACGCCAATTGCACAACCAACCTCGAGGAATCAAAAGAGGAAGGCAAGGAAACAGTCAAGGAGATGAAAGACACTCAGGACCAAGAGAGACCACCTGTGGTTGAACTTATTGAAGTCAATGGCCAGCAGGTTGCTTGTCTCTACGATACCGGTTTGGATGGGGAAGCGGTGGTGGACGCCAGCTTTGTAAGCCCAGACCAACTTACAGGGGAGACTATAGAAATACAGCCGGCAATGAGGAGTGCTGTTACCATGACGCTGCCAATCGCCAAGGTGGAGATTAAATCCAGGTACGTCACGGGCATTATTCCAGCTGCTGTATTATCTGACTCCTTATTTCCAATGATCATTGGCACGAAATATGTCTTTTTGGGGATGCCCAAACAGCCAACCCAAAAGGGAACAGTAGTCAGTGGATCTCAAGGGAAGGAAAAAGAGGCAGAGACACTATGCGACAACTCAGGGATAGGAGAATTGCATACTGCCCAGAGGAAGGATACTACGTTGCATCCTTGCTACAGGAAGCTGCAAAGAAGTGCTGAGCCACCAGAACGGGGACAGTACTTTCTGAAGAATCAACTACTCTATCGGAGAGCTGGGAGGGGAGATAACCTGCATGAGCAGTGGGTGGTTCCAGAGACCCACCGTCTTCACATTCTTCAGAGTGGACACATCATAAGCGAGAATCGACATATGGGTGTCAGAGAGACCTTGCAGCAAATATCCGGCCATTATTGCTGGCCAGGAATGACCGGAGATGTACGCCGGTGGGTGAAGTCTTGTTCGGAGTGCCAGAAAGCACCACCCAACAAGCGAATCAAGAGGAAACTAGCTCTTAAAGTGGAAGACAAAGTGGAAGTGTGGGGTCCAGCAGAGACCAATATACTCCAATTAGGATGGAAAGGACCTTATCCTGTGGAAAAGGTGGTGTCCAAGAACATCTACAACATACGGATCGGGGAAGAGAAGAAAAATCTCCCTAGACATCTCATTCGGAAATATGAGGAGAGATCCGGGAGCAAAGCTTCACACTTTATGGTGATGGCAGCCATTAGGACAACGGTTACCAGTCCAGACGAAGACCAGAGATCGCCAGTACAACATAGGAGGGCCTATGGGACAGTACGGGATAGGTCAGATTTACCCAACGACAGGAGGAGGGAAATCACAAGTCAGGAAAAGGACAAGAGTGAAAGTTTCACCGGTAACCAAGTTCAGAAGGGGTGGGTAACGTCGAGAAAAGCGAGAATTACCCAGGACTCCAACCAAAGATTGGCTGACCAGATACAATATCGCCCAAGATGGTCCTGGAAGCAAAAGCCCAGGAGGTTTGGGAAAGACGACTCGGTCCGACGAGGACGAGGCGGAACATCCCCAGAGGAAAAACCGGGGGAAACCAAGAGGACATGGAAGCAGTGTTACAATCAGGATGGGACAATCCGTTTGTATTGTGAGCCGTCGCTGACGCAAGTCGAAAGTAGGTCGACCGGACGTACAGGAGCGAGGAGCCAACACTAGTTTCAGTCGTTAGTAGTATAGTAGGGTGTCAATTAGAGCGCCTACTGGATAATGAGATGAGCCATGTGAGGACCCAATCATATCATCAACACGTGATGTTAATAGCTACTTCGCAGAAGCTCAACGCACGGTGGATGTGATGGAAGTTGTTGCGGCAACGGGACTTCACAGTGGAATACTTTGGAAAGGAGAATGTAGGAGCAGATTTTTTATCCAGACATTCAGCTCTGGAGGAAGAAGACTAGGGTTGTGGATCATGGGAATCAAACCTACAGTGAGAAAGATTCGACGCGGTCTAATCTCTTAAGAGGGGGCCTATGTCATGAAATACTGAAGAGTTAACGATTCCCAGATGGACGACTGTATACCCGACTAACCAGGTAGGAAAAGGGTTAACAAAGGAGAGACAAGGCGCATGTGTTTCTAGGTCGAGACCCAGAGGACGGCTAACCGCGCAGGTAAACCTGTCGCGTGGAAAAATGGGTTTGCAACAAAGGCAGACAGCATTATTGGATAGCATATTGCGGTCTGAATGTATGAATACTGGAGAAGTTTCAGATCTGGAATTTTCCACTAATCAAGGATAATGCAGTCGGGATGCGAGGGGTCCAGCAATGTCAAGGACTATGCGGCATAAATGACCGATATAAAGAGGGTCAATTCTTTGTGTAAAGTTAGTGTGTGTTCCAAACTGACCTGAAGGAGATATGTTCTTGAGTGGGAATAGAAATACACGTCCCTAATGATGGAAATAGGGGATAATAGTGTGTTATTCGCTAAGTGTTATTTCGATTCCAGGAACATAGATGCCTAAATAAGGTATAAAGATATTAGATATAGTTTAGGATATGAATATAGATGTGAATGAATAGCATTTATCATTGCTTTCTATTAGTAGGAATAATATAGACGTTAGGTGAATCTTCTATCCTATGTCAGAGTGGGTTTTTTCGGAAGCCTTTTCATTTCGGCTGGAGGAAAAGACACTCACATAGGAGAGAAGAGGAAGCAGACACAGATCTCATTATTAAATGTATATCACACAGGTTTCCATACCAGTGCGGGACTTATCAACTAAGAGATTACACAGATGACTGTGGTCAAGATCACCCAGTGTTGATAATCCACAAGAAAGCACTTTAAAGTAATAACGCACGACACTTGTGCATAAGAAAGGAAGGAAAAGAAGTGGCATATTAATAAGTCAGGAGGACAGAGAACGGAAAATAGAGATCATACAAACTAAAGAAAAAAGACTCAAATTACTCAGTATCGAAGAGTTGCAAGGTGCATACAAAGTGCCTATATCAATTATGAACTATCCAGTCTAGAACTTTTACAGGACAAAAATAGAGAACAATAGAAACTCGATGTGTTTTCCAGGATGGAATTAAGAACGCTATAAGATAATAAAGAACATTCTGTACGCGGACAGCATATGGTGATCGGGTTAAATACCTTCATACAGTGGTGAACATTTTTTCATTACAAAAAACGGATATATCTACCGACCTAAGCAGACCGAGCTGTCAGGGTGAGACCGTTCTGTATCTATGTCATGTCCTGTACTTTAGCTGAGAGAAGAGACGAGAGAAACCACGGAGACTATCTATCAACATCTTATCTGGCAGCCACACTAGAAGAACATACAAACTACATAGACAAGATCCATACATACACCAGACATAGTTTTTATTAATAAATCTTTTATCTTATCGTTGAAAGGAACTGTTGTCGGAGTATGTGTTGAGGGAATAATAGAGAGAGAGAAAGAACTAGATATATGGAAGGGAAGACAGAAGAGAGGAGTGTAGACCAAAGTCAGTCAATAATCTCAACAGATAATAAGTTTAAAGATGTGCTTGTTGAGTCCAGTCTCCTCTCAGGATTTTAACATAGGACAGGAACTCAAACGGATGTAATAGAGACTCAGTCAAAACCAACTCATTTGACTAAGAGAGACAAGGTTGAAGTTAGGAAAGATGGACAGACAGGGACCAAGGACGAAAGGAAGTCAATGAAGAAAAGTGTTAGTATGATTGTAAATAGAGGTAGTACCATGTCAACTTCTTCAGCTATAGACAAGAAACTAGTTCCCAAATGGTGTAGGAATATTAGCTGTCAGAATTCAAGTTACGGAGAAGATATTCCTACAGCCGAATATTATATTGATGCTGAAACAGATATTATTACCGATGATTCAGAGAATGAGAGAGCTGCAATACGAGCAGATCCTGAATCGAAGACTGTTGTTCCCTCATACAGTATAGTGACTGGTGGACAGACGGACAGAGTTTTGATTAGTGACTATGTAGGGAAGGCTAAGGGACGAAGACCGAGAAAGAGAAAGAAAGTCAGACGTTTTAGGGACGACTATAGGAATAGAGCCGACGTGTTTGCAGTAAACTATAGTGAGTCTGATGAGGGAACTATTATTAGTGTGTCATCTGAGGACGAGATGGGAAGGTATAAACGTTACATAAGGTACACAGAAAACAGTGAACAGACTGACGCAAATAAAGGAAATAGAAAGAACTCATTTAAGAAGAAGAATAGTGGTAGACAGGTAGCGGGAATTTATTCAACGACAGAAAGTAACTTAAGTAAAATAGAAGACCTTAGGACCTTAAGACCTGAGTACTTTAATAAGTTGACAACAGATAGTGAAGATGACATTATAACTGAAAGACGGGTGAATGTATTGAAAGACAGTGAAGTGTTTAACTTGGACACACTATATAACGGTTAAAATCCCATGGGGGAAGGAGGAAAATGAAAGTTTTGGATTATGAGAAGAACGGCGGTTTGAGCTTATAGATATATGAGCTGTCTAAAATAGGCAGATGAATGTTTTAGTGTAGCATAGTACAGAGTAGGCGATGGTGTTCTTGAGGATAGTGAAGTACGGCAAATGATATTCCACGTGGATTATGTAATACAGGATATCGTGCGTTTAGTGGTGATGTAGGAAGAGTAAACTAGGTAAAAATACTCCTTTGTCCAGAATGGAAAGAATAGAGAGTTAATCAGCTTGACTGATGTATAACTGAGCTGACTAAAATAGGGTGGATTCAGCACTTAGTAGAGAGAATTAGTAGAGGGTGAGAGATAAATTAAGTATGAATGTTCGTGCTAGAAATAGTTTGACTCAGAGCTATGACGTGATATCCGAGATAGTTTTGTTTGTTGGTTTGGGAAGAAAGAATAGTGTTGTTGATATGTGAACCGAGACTGAAGAAGTACTGAATATCCTGTGTGTAAAGTAGACAGTTGAATGTGACAATTAACATTGTAGTAGCTACGTCGTGCTTGCGGAGAAAGAAGAAAGTTGTTGTGTGTGGAGAAGTATAGAATGATAAGTACGAGATTAGTGATCTCTTGGAATGAAGTTTGTTTTGAAGAGACAGTAGATAGTGTTGTGAAAACAATATAAGTTGCGAGATTGTCATGTATAGGGTCTGACCTTCGTATAGAAGTAGAGATATAAGAAAGCAGTGAATTGAGAGAGTCCTCTGGAATAATTCGTCTAGTTGTGCGGTGTTCATACGTGAGTATAACTGTAGTCAGACAGGTGTTCGTCGTGATGAAGGAAGTAGGAAAGAGGTGTGATGACGTCGAATAAGTGAAGTACATAGATAAAAGGTAAGAGTGGCGTTGATATGGCTTGTGTCAACGTGTGTAGAGGAGATCAATACGTGTAGATTGTGCTGAATGGTTGCTGGAATGTTGAAGTGGCGTCTGAGGTGTTTTTTTTTTTTTATAAAAATAGTAGGGACACGTTAGGTTGTCGTGTTGTGTGTCGTTGTCTGTGAATAGGAGAAGAGTGCTTGATAAGTCCAGAGAATTGAATAGCCTTGTTACACCTGTTGTCAATGTCAATTGTTGCGTTTTAGTTTAGCTGAATGCTTGTTGGTTGTTCTTCTTTAGTTATAGTTGTCGCCTCGGTTTTTGTTTGTGCTAAAGGGTGATATCTTTTGTTTGGAATGTGTGATCTTGGAAGGAAATTATGGAAGTCGTATAACAGCTTGACGGTAAGAGAGTTAATATTCTGACTGACGTTTCATAAAACATCTTTAGTATTCTTGACAGGAACATGTCGAAGCAGGAGTGCCTAATACGGAGAAATGAGAAAAATGAGGTCCGTTGTATATACTGACGTGAGTTGCTGTTCTGAAAGAGTCCCGATAAATAGGAGTGAAAGATACGAAGGTAAACAAGGTGAGGTAAATGAATGTTAGAAAGGGTGTTCCGACTGGTTTGACTGTCGTCACGATGGGAAAAGGATAGGAGAGACTTGAGGTAATGGTGCTGAGATACAGAAAGTACTGATGCAAGAGAATGAAATATTAATTGCCTCGGATAGATGAGAAACTTAAAAGTTGAATTAATTATCAGGACAGGAAGTAGATGTGTTGGTGAGAGGTATATAGTAAATAGACAAAGTTTTGTTGGACGTAGGAGGATGGAGATACCGTAGATAACGGTGATATTGATTAAGAAGTGGTAGGGATGTTTGGTACAAAGCCAAGGGAAACAATTGGTGTGCCGAGCCACAGGCTCTATTGAAAGATGACGGCTGGTACATTGAGACGACATTGGAATAATCGCCACTAATGTATAAATGAGTCGACCTGTAGATTACAATGCTGTCTTAAAAGGACATTTTAGATGGGATGATGTATTAGGAGTTAGGCTGGAACAAGATAGAAAATTGTGAGGGGAGATAATCAATGTTTGACTTCCAGAAAAAGGAACGGTCAGTTGTTGAGTAGTGATTTTGGTTGAGGGGAACAAGTATGGTTCCGCATTATGATGGTCTGTAGATAACAGATAGATGTTTGTATATATGTATATACGTATTTTGGCATTAATGCTTGGTATTGAGTTGTTTTGACTTGGCTAAATAGATAGGTGTTACATTGGTTAGCAAGGGAGGCCAATGCTGCTGGGTCACTTTACGTGGTTAATTCTAAGTGAATTATATTTTTTTTTGAAAAACCTTCTCTTTAGCGAGAAGACAATTGTTTTATTGCCTCATGTATAATGTTTGTTTGCTTGATTTGGTCCTGTAAAATGATTGTAATTATTTTAGAGTAGGGTTATTGTCTCCTTAGACTTTCATGTGTAAACTACTGGTCCGTAAAAGAGATCAGTAGTATTAGGTAACAATAGAATAGGATGTATGTTATATCATCATCACCATCATCATCACCGTCATCATCATACCTTTAGTTGACTTGAGGGGAAACATAAATGATTGTTATAAAAAGTTAGGGGGGTTTGATATCCTGTTGTGATTTGATTTCGCTGTTTTGTATGTTAAATAGTAGTTAATTAAGTTATGTTTAGTTTACATAGAATAAAGACAATACAGGGGGCTTTAATTAGGACCCTTCGTTCAGAAAGTAGTAATATGGTTGGTTTACATAGTTTTGTCTAGAATAAAGACAATACAGGGGGCTTTAATTAGGACCCTTCGTTCAGAAAGTAGTAATAAACTACTGTGAGCTAATAGAGAGACACATTCTCTTTGTGAAGAATAACTTCATGGGTGTATATTGCTGGGATAATCAGCATAGTGAGGTTGATGGGCTTATGAAGAAGTGGAAACATATACCGGGGATGGTTATGGGAAAGTTTAGAGATACACTAAAGTAAGCATTAATTAGAAATATATGGGATTAGAAACCACATGGGAGAAGAAAAGATTAATGAATATATTCAGTGGGGTAAAGCTGAGAAAAGTTTTGAACATAGTTTCCGGGGGTTCAGAAGAACCATAATATACACGAGATTGCTGGGTTATAGAAGAATAAGAAAATTGCCCCAGATGAAGAGTAAACATGAATTGGATCCATGTTTGACTAGACACTGTGGATAACAGTACAAAAAAAAAGGGGTGTTAGTGTGTAAATGAGAAATGAACATAGGGGAGACATAAGGACGTGGAGTGTTTGTGGGTCAGTAATAAAGGGTGATTGCAAGCAGTCACAGACATGAGTAGTTATTTTTGCTGCTGTGGCTTACGGCTTGAATTATAAATTGAGAGGTGGAAAATTTTAGAGAGGCATTGGGTTACATGGCCTGGGCAGGATGTGTTTATCCCTTTGGGTGTGTTAAGCTTCAGAGATAGAATAATAAGTGGGTTGCTAGAGTAGTGCTCAGATTACGATGTTGTGGGGAGATTTCATGATTACTAGGTTGCTGTTGATAACGGCATAAGAGAAGGAAAAATGGACATTAAGAGATGTTCTGAGTGAGATATAGTTATGTGAGGTGAGGTGCATAATGTTGGAAGAGGTCTTAAGGGATAATGGACCTTTATAATTGTGTCTTTGGGATGTGTTTTGTGGTTAACATTACAATATGAGGTTGAGGTTAAGTAGTAGTGTCTGTATATAGACAATGGGATGTGGATAATGTTTTTGAAGCTGTAGATAGCAGCGTAAACGTTTACCATAATGAGTGGTAAAGGTGTGATGTAGTTGAGTGTGGTTTTAGACTTTATTACATAAAGTCTCAAATGACATAGGAGGGTAAAGGAGTATGGTGTATGGTTTGGTAAAGGGGGTGTGTGATGTAGCTGAGTGAGGTTTTTTTGTGTGGAAGAGTTCTACTGCTTCTTTTAAATACCGGTGGCCACCGATTCTTTGTCTTTCTATCGTGTGAAAGTAATTTCAGGTTAGTTGAAAGTGGGGGATTAGTAGCGTCGGTGATAAAAATAAGGAGTTGATGGTAGCGTTTGAAATTTTAAGCAGGTTACTTATGAAGAATTATTTAAGAAGACGTGTTATGATGTTATGATGTTGATATTGAATTGTTATATGTAAATATGTTATGGTTGGTTGAAGGGCCAGAAACGAAGAAGAAGGAGGTTGACTATATAGCAAGAGTTAAAAGATATAATATTTACGCAAACTTGATTTTAGTGAAGATTAGAAGACAAAGAGGGAATGGAGTTTGGGGATTTGGAGTAAAGATTTTTCCTTTATAAGGAAAATTCTTTATTAAACATGGGGAGGTGTAACAGTAAGGGAGGAGTTCTGGGGTATTATTAGGATCTAGTGGGAAACACAGATACAGCACGATTGAGCATTGAGACTGAAAGGGGTGAGAGATGCTCAATCGTGACGTATTGTGTTGGCAAGGGGAGTTAACATCTAGCCTTCGATGTGAGTGGAATCGAGCATCAACGCTTGGTCATCAAGAACTAATAAAGTTTATATTATCAACTGAAACCACGTCTTGCGAGTCTCTGTACGTTGTTACAGACATTGTATATGTTAGATAACTAACTTGTGGGACAATGTGGCAGTGTACATATTAGAAATCTCACGCGTGGGACAATATGAGGGTATATGTTATATAACATATGCGTTGGACAATATGACAGTTTATATGTTAAATACATCACTTGTGATAACAATATGAGTATAAATGTAAGTCGTGTGGGACAATATGACAGTGTATATGTTTTATAACTCATGCGTTGGACAATATGACAGTTTATATGTTAGATACATCACTTGTGATAACAATATGAGTGTAAATGTAAGTCGTGTGGGACAATATGACAGTGTATATGTTTTATAACTCAAATGAGAGACAATATGAAAGTGTGAAAGTTACATAATTCACTTTAGTAAGAATATGACAGCGTATAAGTTAGATAACTCACGTGCTGGACACTAAAGCAGTGTGCATGTTAGATAACTGACTTGTTAGACAATATGACAGTTATATGTTGGATAACTCACTTCTGAGACAATATTACAGTGTATGTGATTGATAACTTCCTTTAGTAACAATACGACAGTGTATATATTAGATAACTCACTTGTGAGACAATTAAACAATATATGTCAGATCATTCATATAGGCACTATATATATATATATATATATATATATATATATATATATATATATATATATATATATATATATATATATATATATATATATATATATATACTAATTTGTTTGTTATAGTCAACTTGAGTCTGCTTGCACACTGTAACAGTGTATTAGCTAGTTAGTTAGTTAGTTAGTTAGTTAGTTAGTTAGCTAGTTAGTTAGTTAGTTAGATAGTTAGTTAGTTAGTTAGTTAGTTAGCTAGCTAGTTAGTTAGTTAGCTAGCTAGCTAGCTAAATAGTTAGTTAGTTAGTTAGTTAGCTAGCTAGCTAGCTAGTTAGTTAGTTAGTTAGTTAGCTAGCTAGCTAGCTAGTTAGTTAGTTAGTTAGTTAGTTAGTTAGTTAGTTAGCTAGCTAGCTAGCTAGCTAGTTAGTTAGTTAGCTAGATAGTTAGTTAGTTAGTTAGTTAGTTAGTTAGCTAGCTAGCTAGCTAGTTAGTTAGTTAGTTAGTTAGTTAGTTAGCTAGCTAGCTAGCTAAATAGTTAGTTAGTTAGTTAGTTAGCTAGCTAGCTAGCTAGTTAGTTAGTTAGTTAGTTAGTTAGCTAGCTAGCTAGTTAGTTAGTTAGTTAGTTAGTTAGTTAGTTAGTTAGCTAGCTAGCTAGCTAGTTAGTTAGTTAGCTAGATAGTTAGTTAGTTAGTTAGTTAGTTAGTTAGTTAGCTAGTTACTTAGTTAGTTAGTTAGTTAGTTAGTTAGTTAGCTAGTTAGTTAGATAGTTAGTTAGTTAGTTAGTTAGTTAGCTAGTTAGTTAGTTAGTTAGTTAGTTAGTTAGCTAGCTAGCTAGTTAGTTAGTTAGTTAGTTAGTTAGTTAGTTAGCTAGATAGTTAGTTAGTTAGCTAGCTAGCTAGCTAGCTAGTTAGTTAGTTAGTTAGTTAGTTAGCTAGCTAGCTAGTTAGTTAGTTAGTTAGTTAGTTAGCTAGCTAGTTAGTTAGTTAGTTAGTTAGTTAGTTAGTTAGCTAGTTAGTTAGTTAGTTAGTTAGTTAGTTAGTTAGTTAGTAGTTAGTTAGTTAGTTAGTTAGCTAGTTAGTTAGTAAGTTAGTTAGTTAGTTAGTTAACTACTTAGTTAGTTAGTTAGTTAGCTAGCTAGTTAGTTAGTTAGTTAGTTAGTTAGTTAGTTAGTTAGTTAGTTAGTTAGTTAGTTAGTTAGTTAGCTAGTTAGTTAGTTAGTTAGTTAGCTAGTTAGTTAGTTAGTTAGTTAGTTAGTTAGTTAGTTAGTTAGTTAGTTAGTTAGTTAGTTAGTTAGTTAGTTAGCTAGCTAGTTAGTTAGTTAGTTAGTTAGTTAGTTAGTTAGTTAGTTAGTTAGTTAGTTAGCTAGCTAGTAGCTAGCTTAGTTAGTTAGTTAGTTAGTTAGTTAGCTAGTTAGTTAGTAGTTAGTTAGTTAGTTAGTTAGTTAGCTAGTTAGTTAGTTAGTTAGTTAGTTAGTTAGCTAGCTAGCTAGCTAGTTAGTTAGTTAGTTAGTTAGTTAGTTAGTTAGTTAGCTAGTTAGTTAGTTAGTTAGCTAGCTAGTTAGTTAGTTAGTTAGTTAGTTAGTTAGTTAGTTAGTTAGTTAGCTAGTTAGTTAGTTAGTTAGTTAGTTAGCTAGTTAGTTAGTTAGTTAGTTAGTTAGTTAGTTAGTTAGTTAGTTAGTTAGTTAGTTAGTTAGTTAGTTAGTTAGTTAGTTAGTTAGTTAGTTAGTTAGCTAGTTAGTTAGTAATAAGTTAGTTAGTTAGTTAGCTAGTTAGTTAGTTAGTTAGTTAGCTAGTTAGTTAGTTAGTTAGTTAGTTAGTTAGTTAGTTAGTTAGTTAGTTAGTTAGTTAGTTAGCTAGTTAGTTAGTTAGTTAGTTAGTTAGTTAGTTAGTTAGTTAGTTAGCTAGTTAGTTAGTTAGTTAGTTAGTTAGTTAGTTAGTTAGATAGTTAGTTAGTTAGTTAGTTAGTTAGCTAGTTAGTTAGTTAGTTAGTTAGCAGCTTAGTTAGTTAGTTAGTTAGTTAGTTAGCTAGCTAGCTAGCTAGCTAGCTAGCTAGTTAGTTAGTTAGCTAGATAGTTAGTTAGTTAGTTAGTTAGTTAGTTAGTTAGTTAGCTAGCTAGCTAGTTAGTTAGTTAGTTAGTTAGTTAGTTAGTTAGCTAGCTAGCTAGCTAGCTAGCCAGTTAGTTAGTTAGCTAGATAGTTAGTTAGTTAGTTAGTTAGTTAGTTAGTTAGTTAGTTAGCTAGTTACTTAGTTAGTTAGTTAGTTAGTTAGTTAGCTAGTTAGTTAGATAGTTAGTTAGTTAGTTAGTTAGTTAGTTAGTTAGTTAGTTAGCTAGCTAGCTAGTTAGTTAGTTAGTTAGTTAGTTAGCTAGATAGTTAGTTAGTTAGCTAGCTAGCTAGCTAGCTAATTAGTTAGTTAGTTAGTTAGTTAGTTAGTTAGCTAGCTAGCTAGTTAGTTAGTTAGTTAGATAGTTAGTTAGTTAGTTAGTTAGTTAGTTAGTTAGCTAGTTAGTTAGTTAGTTAGTTAGTTAGTTAGCTAGTTAGTTAGATAGTTAGTTAGTTAGTTAGTTAGCTAGTTAGTTAGTTAGTTAGTTAGTTAGTTAGCTACTTAGTTAGTTAGTTAGTTAGCTAGCTAGTTAGTTAGTTAGTTAGTTAGCTAGTTAGTTAGTTAGTTAGTTAGTTAGTTAGCTAGTTAGTTAGTTAGTTAGTTAGCTAGTTAGTTAGTTAGTTAGTTAGCTAGTTAGTTAGTTAGTTAGTTAGTTAGTTAGTTAGTTAGATAGTTAGTTAGTTAGTTAGCTAGCTAGTTAGTTAGTTAGTTAGTTAGCTTGTTAGCTAGTTAGTTAGTTAGTTAGTTAGTTAGTTAGCTAGTTAGTTAGTTAGTTAGCTAGCTAGTTAGTTAGTTAGTTAGTTAGTTAGTTAGTTAGTTAGTTAGTTAGTCGACAGAGCATCCTCATTGCACATCGAACCATTCAGTCCATAAGTGCTCGGATCCCCTCCTCAGCAAATCCCGCAACGTGTAGCGGCTAACGACGCAGTTCTGTGTTGGTTTATCAATCTTCTTTGGCTTCCTGCGTAGTGTCCTTGTTTGGCCACCCCTCTTTTAATTTGCTGCTCTTGCAGTCTGGCCATTGTTGTAGATTCACAGTCATCACTTGGTTCTCGCAAAAGTCTTACTTCTCGTAGAGCATTCAGAAGGTCGGCCTGGTCCATGGCGCGTCCGCCCTCCACAGTAGCCTCACCTGCGAGCTTGTCAGCCCGCTCATTTCCTTGTACTCCCGCATGCCCTGGCACGAAGATGAAACTAATCTTTGCCAGTCGAGACCGCTCCAGAGGCAGCAACCATTCTCTTCGGATCAACCCCTCCTCTATCCTCTTGATCATGTTCATTGAGTCGCTAAGGAAACAAGCCCTAGTGAATGTCTGTGTCTCGAGCCATGTTATTGCTTTACTTACTGCCATGACTTCCATGGTCAGGCTACTTGTGGTTTCAGTGAAAGCACCAGAGTCCTCCTTCACAATTCTCCCTCCGGCCGAGCTGTAAAGGCCCATGAGCTTCTCACATGTCGGACGACCGACCCATCTGTGTAGATGACCGCGTCACCGTCTAGTGAATTCTCGAAAATCAACGCTTGTACTTCAGCCTCAACAGCAGCCGGATTTTCTTGCCTGCATTTTCTATCTAGTTGGATGCAAACTGAAAAGGATGTGCAGAAGTCTGTTGGCACTTGCACCCACTCCTCGCCAGGTTCTAAGTCCTCAAGTGAACACACCTGTTGAAGAATGTCTTCGGCTTGACCCATCCACGACCGTCCTCTTTTTAACCTGCTGCCCTTCACCTTCCTAATTTCACTATGCAGTGGATGTTGTGTGTTTGCGTTAATTCTGAGGTAGGCGCGTGCCCTGCAAACTTGTATTCTCTCTTCAATGGTTGGAAAATCTAGAAGGTAGCGCATCGCCCTGCATGCTGTATCTCTTGTCTTCTTCTTCTTCAGCGTTCCGAGCCATTGAGGTTCTTTGCTGCAAATACAATCCGTCTCCATTCGTCTCTCTGGTGGACCTTCTCTTGCCAGTCGTTGATTCCAAGTGCTTGTAGGTCTGTACATGTATTATCTCTCCACCGCCTTCTTGGTCTACCTCGGGGTCTACAGTCATTTATTTCCTGAGTGTAAGCGAGTTTTGTTTCCCTATTATCTTCCATTCTTTCTATATGCCCCAGCCATTGTAGTCTATTAGCCTTCATGATACCAGTGATTAGCGGGGACTTAAACAGATCATAAATGTCTTTGTTACTTCTTCTTTTCCACTCTCCACTTTGTGTATCCCTAATGGGTCCAAAGATGCGTCTTAAAATTTTGTTCTCAAAGGTTTGTAACAAGGCTCCGTCTCCTTTCGTTGTACTCCAGGTTTCAGAGCCATACAGCACAACTGGTCTGATCAGTGTTTTGTATATTGTGATTTTGGTGTTACGAGATAGCGCCTTTGATTTTAGTAGATGTTGTAGTGCATAGTATATCTTATTTCCAGAGTTGATTCTAGTTTGTATTTCTTCCCTTATGATGTTGGAGCAGTTGAAGATTGTACCCAGGTATTTGTATGTTTCCGTTCTTTTAATGGTCATATTATCTATTTGTATGTGGCCAGAGTTTCTAGCCATTCCGTCTCTTGAAATTACCATATATTCTGTCTTATCTTGGTTGATAACCAGCCCCATCTGTTGGGCTTTTCCCTTTAAGTGAGTCAATATTTCCAATGTCTTCTGTTCACTTTGCCCTATAATATCTATATCATCTGCATAACCAAGCAGCTTGGATGTTCCTCCAATATCACATTCCTCCTTTACCTTCCTTACAACTTTCTCTAGAGCCAGATTGATGAGTAGCGGCGATAGTGCATCATCCCTGTTTCAAGCCAGATGTTATTTGGAAGGGGTCTGATTTCCTGCCTTTATATGTTACTATATTATAAGTATCTTCCATGCATAGTCTGGTCATGTTGATTAACTTCCTTGGTATTCCAAATTCCTGCATAGCATTCCATAGACTATTCCTATGGACACTATCATAAGCCTTTTTAAAATCCACAAAAATGTTATGGAGATCTCTTTTATATTCCCAATGTTTCTCGGCTATTTGTCGTAAGATAAATATCTGATCTATTGTTGATCTGTTTTGTCTAAAACCCGCCTGGTAGTCACCTAATATGTCTTCTGAATATGGTTTTAGTCTATTTAGTAATACTGCGGATAGTATCTTATAGCTTGTGGACAGTAGTTGTCAACAACTCATCCGACAGGCATCATCGGATACTTCTCCCACACCATACAAGAAAACTTGCAAGTCGTGTGCGAGGAAAAATAAATGGTACATTTTATTGCCGTTGGCTCGCTACAAGTATATTACAGTCGCTATTAAACCCGCAAACACAAAGCCACAGAATTACCTATCACTAATTGCTAACGCCTATGCTAATTTTCTATCTATTTGGTTACACAAAAACCCCTATCGCTATTCTACGATGTGCACACTACAAGTCCCGTCCCCGGTCTGACGTTCTCTCCTCCCGTGGTCACACACCACGCGAATCGACCTTGACCTTGGTGCGTGTTACTTCACATGGCACGTTGATCGCAGCCGTGGTATGTTGAGTGGGCACTCAACTTCTCCGTGGCTACCATGGTGATGATGGCGTGATCAGAGTGCTAACTCTCTGAACAACGCCTGCGTGTCTCATGAGAGAATGGTTAACCATCTCTCATTTCATCATCTCCCCTGCCCTTCCCTCGGGCACCGTATCACCTCCTGGTCACCTCGGGGTTGACTGCTCTCCCCGGTGGAGGGGTTGCGTTCGAGTCTTTGACACACACCCTCCCCTCCTGTGTTGCGTCATCAACTTTCACTCATTGGTTGTGACGCAAGAGGTTTCTAAAAAATTAGTGTCTCTAATTTTTGTCAAAGACTAGATAATTTGGCTTTGGGCACTCTAATAGATTTCTCCTGACTATTGTTACAATGACAATGTAGTAATACTTTACTTGGCTACTGGCAATCGCCACAAACTTGTCTGGTTGGCGTGAGCCCTCTTCTCACATGCAATATTATATTCATTAGAGGTATGTCTGAACCGGACCGTTGTCTTATAAGACCTGCCCTCACATAGTAAATTAACTTACTACCCATACAAAGTTGACTTTCTTAGGGTCAACACATGAATTGCTTCATGTCCCCCATATAATATTTAACAACCATTACACAAGGTGTGTGCGACAGGTTTTACCTATTACGCTTCCGCGTGTAAAGTTCCATTTCACTGTTAAGTTAGTGTTTCGTTGTCTATTATGTCCCCTGACCCGAAGTTATCTCCATTTGATCTACAAAATGTGTATGTAATTTATATGTTTGTTTTTCTGGTTGTTTGCGTGTTTGGATGTAATTAATATTCTATTCTAGCTTCTAACCTATGTTTCTAACGTTTATGTGTATGTATGTTAGTTTGTAAGTGCCACATTTTGGTTAAATGTGGCCACAAACAGGTGTATAACACTAATTCGTGACTACATTCCCTTGTTATGAAACTTAAAATACTGTAATCTCAGATCTAACCTAAATTACACACAACACATTCACCATAGCACATTTTCATCAACGAAACCAAACATTTAACGCAGCCAACAATTAAAAGTCGCGATGAGCAGCAGAAAAAAACTCGCTGACTGATCTCATTCTCTCCCGTATATTTTACCTCCGCTCTCACTTTCACACTTCTGTCACACTTCGATCACAATAATCATTCTTTCACCCTTAACTCTGCCACACATCTTTCATTCTCAGTTTGAGAAATTTGAGCACCATGACTGTGCGATAATCGCTGCACGAGTCATGTATTTACACTCTATTTACATGGACGAGAAAGGGTTGATGGTTTGCCCCCCTTGGTCTTATCATCCACTATGTTATACTAAAATAAAACTCTAAATCCTACCATACTGATAATTCTATAATATGTATTTACTATGTTAACTATTTTACTAAATTTTGTCATGTTAATTCTATGATATGCTTATATTAATCCTTATGTTTATCTAATCTAAGTGATGTAATCTAACTAATTAAATGAAATTGATGTGATATGAGTTATGTATCTTTCTGAAGTGGGTAATGTGAAAACAAATTATGTACCTTTATAAAAATGGGTAATGTGAAATATAACACAATTATATCTAATGTTTTTAACTACAAAACAAAATATATGACTGATGTTGTTGATCTAAATGATGTAAATGCTGTATGTTCAATTATCTAATCTTTTTATCCTATTACGATATAAAATGATGATAATAGTAAATGGTAATGTTTGCTAGATGGTATGGTTCACTGAAATGAAGCTAAGTGAAATGTAACAACCTAAATGGTACTATTCTTATCAAAATTTTAATCTAGTTTGTAATTACGTCTAAATTCGTATTCTACTTTAATTTTTAAGTTAAGTAAGTGGGTCAATCACTGAACTATCTAAACTATTACAACAAATGACACCTATTATATTTCCTAATCTAACTCTAATTTATCACTATCTTAAAATGTTATTTTACATATCACAATAAGTTTATATACATGGTATTCAGTTACCTCAGGTTAGTTGTTGCCTGAATGTTTGTGCATTGGTTTTATAGGCATACTATATATCAACAATAGGCCTGGGTATCTGAAATACATTGTACAGTCATACTTGGGTCCTATGGGTAGTGTACCTGTAGAGTTAGCTGGTGTCGTAGATCACTCTTTTCGTGTCTGTATTTATGTACTGTTCTGACACTGTTTTTCTGTGCTTAACACAACCGATACACCGGAATGGAGCTTAGTAGTAATGAGCTGTCCCAGTTCACACGGTGTTAATTTGTCTTCGGAGCACAGTTCTTCTTTTGATGTCTACGGACACATGGTAGTTCACTGTTCTTGGTACATGACTAAGCACATAATGTCGGTGTATGTGTAACATATTTCACATAGAATATTATTATGTACTCATTTAATAACTACTACTCTACACTTCTATGTGGAATTTCAGGTATTTCTACCTCAGATGGTAAAATTAGTGACCACCTGTATATCCGGTCATTTCGATGCACACCACTCTGTATGACCGTGATCGGGGAGTTGTCGGTCTGGACAATGCAGTGAACATCCGCCAGAAATCGATGGAGCTTTCTCACCGCATAGATGACGCTTAGGGTTTTTCAACTCTGATCTGGAATATCTGGACTCAGCAGGTGTGATCTTACGGTTCACGTAGCAAATCGGGTGGAAGATGCCCTCAAAAATTTGGCCTAGTAGTGCTGGCATCTGTCCTAGAATAATAAACGAGCCTAAGATTAGGCAAGCGGAGGATTGGAACATTACAAAAAAGGATCTTCAATTTTGACAATGCAGAAATTAACAATGCATCTTTGACATTTCATTTTACAGATGTTTTTAAATCATTGGGAAAATACACTTGTAATTTCCCTTAAATTTGGTTATTAGTTTGCTATAGTAATATAATAATGCCACAAGGCTTCTGACTGCTTCTTTGTGGTAGGCATGGTCAGATTCATAATTTTTGTAATAATTCTGTTGTCAGTCTTAAGTCGACCCTTTGAAATGACATGACGCCAAAAAATCAATTTCTTTTAGGCCTAATTCGACTTTGATCGGTTTGACAGTGAGACCGAAGAGTCGCCACTTATGAAAGACATGTCTTAGTTTCAGTCAGTGTGTTGTCCAGTCATCAGTCTTCTGATATATTCATGCGTATTCTGTAAGTTCACTAAATGTATGTACATTGTCGGATTTGCCAGTCTCGCTAACTAGTGTAGTTGCGTTGTGTATGTCTGTCGTCTGATCACTAGGTGTGGATGCACTATGTTCGTCTGTCTCTACTTATGTGTCTTGTTGTGAAAAGTAAAGTTTCAACATGCTGACATGGAACATCTTTAAGTGTATGTTTATCGATATTCCATAGTCAACATTTGAAATCTCACGTACCACCTTGAATGGTCCTTGCCATATTGCTTGTCTGGAAGTAACCGACGCATGTTTTGATCTGGTTTACCATCGATTGTTCAAGCACCCTTGTTTGTGTATTGGTAAATTTGACCCTCCATCTCACAGGTCTAGAAGCCAGAGTAGAAGGTAGTATTTCAGCTGTAGGATGTCTACCCTTAAACTTATGTACTAATTGTTGACAGACATTACAAGAAAATACATTACGACAAAATAATTTTATATATTCCAAAACTCTGGCCAATGAAAATGAGCCTGGAATCTAGTCCTGGCTTTGTCGTATGCCAGGTGACCTGCAAGCGGTGACTCCTGTGCCGGTTTTTGCACAGTTAAGCGGTGTTGTACAGGTTGCACCGTTTGCAGATTATCATGGTTCTCAGATGTAAAATATCTCGTAAGAAAGCCATTATTAGGTTTAAGGAACCATGAGGCATTTTTAGGTCACTTTAGATCTTTCTTCATTAATTTTAAATATGGAGACACACTAGGATCAGCTTTCTGCTGTTCTATAAATTTCTGTCTGTTGGTATCATCTGTGCCAGTTGGAGAAAGCAACAGTAGTCTCTCATCTTGTAGTGTGTCTTGATGTTTTACAGTGTCTGCTCTAGTAGTTGCATTAGCTGCATTTAATTTCTCCCATGCAACTATTTCATCACTAGTACAATGTTTCAGTTGGGGTAAGGCACCCAAATTAAATCAGTACAAGGGTTGTCAAGTATTGCACAAGTAAAGGTACCCGAAAGGAAAGGAGTGTTAATACGGGCTTTGGCCAAAGGGTAAATTTCAATGTTACCCGAAAAGGTTCGGCATTTAACAGTGTCACCTGTATAATCACTCGGACTAACCAGTTCTTTCCGAAGACCAATAAGGGTACTGCCGCTGTCCAGCAAACATTGGCATGGTCTGTCGTGACCATTGCATTGTGGAACACTAACTTGCCTCTGGAGGCTAATGCTGCATTTACACTCTCAGTTGAGCATGGTACTGTATGTCCACATTCTAATTTTCCGTCTGCATGAAATTGGTAACATTGGTCACAATTGTCAAAGCTTAACACATCGTTCACACAACAGACATCTTCAGACTCTTTGAAAGGTAATACATTTTCAACTTCACACTCAGTCTCACTACCACTATCAGAAGACGTATCAATCAAAATAGCATTGTTGGCTTTCATACGTTGCGGCCAAGGCACTTATTTGAATAATGGCCATAGCTGGAACAAAAAAAAAAACAGTTGATTGCACGCCTGTATGCAGATCTTTTACTTTGTTGCTTCTTGATAACATTTTCCAGATGCGCCGGATAGTTTGGCGATTTGTCACACATAGAATAAGTGTCATGCAAAAGTTGACAGTAAATACATTTTGACACTTTCCTATCTTTGTTGTCGTTTTCTGAAAGGGTTTTTCTGTTACTCTGATAGTTTTTTGGTTGGTCTTTCACAAAGGAAACTATTTCAGAGTCATTTGAGGTCTTAAAAATATCTCTGTTGGAAGAAAATATGCTGAGCCTTTCTTTTCAAACTGCTCGATGTTTTCAATGTCTGACTGCTGCAAAAATTTAGCAAAAGGAGATGGTATAGTGGATATAACTTTATCCATAGATATTAGATTCTTTAATCTATCAAAGTCTTTTCCTATGTTAGCTGCTTTCAGCCACCTATTTAGTACACTCTGAACATTTGAGACGTAATCAATAAAAGTTTCACTAGGTTTAGGTTTAAATTTGAGAACTGAACCTGATACCCAGGGCATCAAGTAAAAAGTGCTGCATAATCCTATCATGGATGTATTGATAGTTAGATCTAAGCTCAATTGGTATAGATTCTATCACTTTAAGGGGCTCACCACTCAGATTTTCATATAAATCATAGCCCACATCTCTATGGAACTTGGTGATATTTAAATTGATACTCTACATTCTCTGTCCAGGCTGATATGGAATCTTCTTTACAATATGGTTTGATAATATTTTTGTATTTATTGAACTTATTTTCCTCTTGTTGACTTTTAATTTAGTGGCAGAGATCTCTGCGTGTGAGTCTACATCCATACCTTTCATCTTTAACTGTGTCTCTGATTCTACTGTATTTGTTTTTCCTTAACTCTTGCATTTTCATCTATCTCTTTTTGCTTTAGTTCTCTCTCTTGATCTAGTTGCTTTTGCTTTAATTCTAGTTCTTTCTGTTTAATCTCTATTTCTTTCTGTTTATTTTCCTTATCCTGTTCTAACTGTTGTTGTTTAACCTTCCCTATCATGTTCTAACTGTTTTGCTTATCTCCTATCATTTTCTAGCTCTTGTTGTTTATTTTTACATGGTATTCAGTTACCTCAGGTTAGTTGTTGCCTGAATGTTTGTGCATTGGTTTTATAGGCATACTATATATACACAATAGGCCTGGGTATCTGAAATACATTGTACAGTCATACTTGGGTCCTATGGGTAGTGTACCTGTAGAGTTAGCTGGTGTCGTAGATCACTCTTTTCGTGTCTGTATTTATGTACTGTTCTGACACTGTTTTTCTGTGCTTAACACAACCGATACACCGGAATGGAGCTTAGTAGGTAATGAGCTGTCCCAGTTCACACGGTGTTAATTTGTCTTCGGAGCACAGTTCTTCTTTTGATGTCTACGGACACATGGTAGTTCACTGTTCTTGGTACATGACTAAGCACATAATGTCGGTGTATGTGTAACATATTTCACATAGAATATTATTATGTACTCATTAATAACTACTACTCTACACTTCTATGTGGAATTTCAGGTATTTCTACCTCAGATGGTAAAATTAGTGACCACCTGTATATCCGGTCATTTCGATGCACACCACTCTGTATGACCGTGATCGGGGAGTTGTCGGTCTGGACAATGCAGTGAACATCCGCCAGAAATCGATGGAGCTTTCTCACCGCATAGATGACGCTTAGGGTTTTTCAACTCTGATCTGGAATATCTGGACTCAGCAGGTGTGATCTTACGGTTCACGTAGCAAATCGGGTGGAAGATGCCCTCAAAAATTTGGCCTAGTAGTGCTGGCATCTGTCCTAGAATAATAAACGAGCCTAAGATTAGGCAAGCGGAGGATTGGAACATTACAAAAAAGGATCTTCAATTTTGACACTGCAGAAATTAACAATGCATCTTTGACATTTCATTTTACAGATGTTTTTAAATCATTGGGAAAATACACTTGTAATTTCCCTTAAATTTGTTATTAGTTTGCTATAGTAATATAATAATGCCACAAGGCTTCTGACCTGCTTCTTTGTGGTAGGCATGGTCAGATTCATAATTTTTGTAATAATTCTGTTGTCAGTCTTAAGTCGACCCTTTGAAATGACATGACGCAAAAATCAATTTCTTTTAGGCCTAATTCGACTTTGATCGGTTTGACAGTGAGACCGAAGAGTCGCCACTTATGAAAGACATGTCTTAGTTTCAGTCAGTGTGTTGTCCAGTCATCAGTCTTCTGATATATTCATGCGTATTCTGTAAGTTCACTAAATGTATGTACATTGTCGGATTTGCCAGTCTCGCTAACTAGTGTAGTTGCGTTGTGTATGTCTGTCGTCTGATCACTAGGTGTGGATGCACTATGTTCGTCTGTCTCTACTTATGTGTCTTGTTGTGAAAAGTAAAGTTTCAACATGCTGACATGGAACATCTTTAAGTGTATGTTTATCGATATTCCATAGTCAACATTTGAAATCTCACGTACCACCTTGAATGGTCCTTGCCATATTGCTTGTCTGGAAGTAACCGACGCATGTTTTGATCTGGTTTACCATCGATTGTTCAAGCACCCTTGTTTGTGTATTGGTAAATTTGACCCTCCATCTCACAGGTCTAGAAGCCAGAGTAGAAGGTAGTATTTCAGCTGTAGGATGTCTACCCTTAAACTTATGTACTAATTGTTGACAGACATTACAAGAAAATACATTACGACAAAATAATTTTATATCATTCCAAAACTCTGGCCAATGAAAATGAGCCTGGAATCTAGTCCTGGCTTTGTCGTATGCCAGGTGACCTGCAAGCGGTGACTCCTGTGCCGGTTTTTGCACAGTTAAGCGGTGTTGTACAGGTTGCCCCGTTTGTAGATTATCATGGTTCTCAGATGTAAAATATCTCGTAAGAAAGCCATTATTAGGTTTAAGGAACCATGAGGCATTTTTAGTCACTTTAGATCTTTCTTTCATTAATTTTAAATATGGAGACACACTAGGATCAGCTTTCTGCTGTTCTATAAATTTCTGTCTGTTGGTATCATCTGTGCCAGTTGGAGAAAGCAACAGTAGTCTCTCATCTTGTAGTGTGTCTTGATGTTTTACAGTGTCTGCTCTAGTAGTTGCATTAGCTGCATTTAATTTCTCCCATGCAACTATTTCATCACTAGTACAATGTTTCAGTTGGGGTAAGGAACCCAAAATTAAATCAGTACAAGGGTTGTCAAGTATTGCACAAGTAAAGGTACCCGAAAGGAAAGGAGTGTTAATACGGGCTTTGGCCAAAGGGTAAATTTCAATGTTACCCGAAAAGGTTCGGCATTTAACAGTGTCACCTGTATAATCACTCGGACTAACCAGTTCTTTCCGAAGACCAATAAGGGTACTGCCGCTGTCCAGCAAACATTGGCATGGTCTGTCGTTAACCATTGCATTGTGGAACACTAACTTGCCTCTGGAGGCTAATGCTGCATTACACTCTCAGTTGAGCATGGTACTGTATGTCCACATTCTAATTTTCCGTCTGCATGAAATTGGTAACATTGGTCACAATTGTCAAAGCTTAACACATCGTTTCACACAACAGACATCTTCAGACTCTTGAAAGGTAATACATTTTCAACATTCACACTCAGTCTCACTACCACTATCAGAAGACGTATCAATCAAAATAGCATTGTTGGCTTTCATACGTTAGCGGCCAAGGCACTTATTTGAATAATGGCCATAGCTGGAACAAAAAAAAAAAAGTTTGATTGCACGCCTGTATGCAGATCTTTTACTTTGTTGCTTCTTGATAACATTTTCCAGATGCGCCGGATAGTTTGGCGATTTGTCACACATAGAATAAGTGTCATGCAAAAGTTGACAGTAAATACATTTTGACACTTTCCTATCTTTGTTGTCGTTTTTCTGAAAGGGTTTTCTGTTACTCTGATAGTTTTTTGGTTGGTCTTTCACAAAGGAAACTATTTCAGAGTCATTTGAGGTCTTAAAAATATCCCTGTTGGAAGAAAAATATGCTGAGCCTTTCTTTTCAAACTGCTCGATGTTTTCAATGTCTGACTGCTGCAAAAATTTAGCAAAAGGAGATGGTATAGTGGATATAACTTTATCCATAGCTATTAAATTTTTTAATCTATCAAAGTCTTTTCCTATGTTAGCTGCTTTAAGCCACCTATTTAGTACACTCTGAACATTTGAGACGTAATCGATAAAAGTCTCACTAGGTTTAGGTCTTAAATTTGAGAACTGAACCTGATACCCAGGGGCATCAAGTAAAAAGTGCTGCATAATCCTATCATGGATGTATTGATAGTTAGATCTAAGCTCAATCGGTATAGATTCTATCACTTTTAGGGGCTCACCACTCAGATTCTTCATATAAATCATAGCCCACATCTCTATTGGAACTTGGTGATATTTAAATTGATACTCTACATTCTCTGTCCAGGCTGATATGGAATCTTCTTTACAATATGGTTTGATAATATTTTTGTATTTATTGAACTTATTTTCCTCTTGTTGACTTTTTAATTTAGTGGCAGAGATCTCTGCGTGTGAGTCTATATCCATACCTTTCATCTTCAACTGTGTCTCTGATTCTACTTGTATTTGTTTTTCTTTAACTCTTGCATTTTCATCTATCTCTTTTTGCTTTAGTTCTTTCTCTTGATCTAGTTGCTTTTGCTTTAATTCTAGTTCTTTCTGTTTAATCTCTATTTCTTTCTGTTTATTTTCCTTATCCTGTTCTAACTGTTGTTGTTTAACCTCCCTATCATGTTCTAACTGTTTTAGCTTAATCTCCTTATCATGTTCTAGCTCTTGTTGTTTAATTTCTAATTCTTTATGTTTTGCAATCTCAGCTAGTTCTTTCTGATGTTGTCTTTCTCGTGCGCGTTCGTCTCTTTCTGCATTCTCTTTTCGTGTTTGTTCCTCTTTTGCTTCTTTAAATTTCTGATCAGCGTATTGTTCCAGCTCTTTACCTGTGTATTGTAATTTCTTACCAGTTTTTATAAAGTCTTCTAATGTTGCCATGTTGTTAGCTAATTAGCTAGCGTTGACCTACACTGAACTGTTTATTCACTTATATATCTTTGATATGTTATGTTTGTCAATCGCTGAGCACTACCAATTGTACTCTCAGTTTATTTGCTGAAAAATTTTTTTCCTGAAAAATCGGCGTACAAAAGTATGCTAGTCTATTACAAGCTGAAAAAGAGATGCACTATTAATCACATTGCATGCCAAAAATATTGGGTATACTCAAATTAATGTTCCCGAGAATCAGGGAACAGCGATCCGGCAACACAGGTCACCTTGTTTGGCACTTTGGCATAGACACCCGTTTAGTAATCAGGACAACTTGTTTGGTACACCCACATACACATGTGTTAACTGCTCAGCTGTTGTTCACCCTGATTTACAGAGCAGCAATAATTACCAACTGGTAAACGAAATGCTTTTCCCGACAACTACGGACAATGACAATGACTTGCCCACGAACAACTAGAATTTGTGTTAATTAATATTTAATGTCAATGTCCTGTCTTCGTTCTACATGTATCTGCCTTTCGTCAGTAACCTAGTTAATCTATGTAAGTGTTGTGCATCTCAAGTTTGATCTGCATGGCCAAAAAAAGTTCCATCGTGACGGTAAACAAAGAAAAAGTACGATCAAAATATGAATAACTTTTTTTAAATAAATAAGAATACCATACTAATGTTTAAATAAATAAATATATTCAATTACTAACTTAAATAAACAGATAATAAATAATATAATGTACAGATTCAGGCGGGCAGCCGCTTGACGATCTTGTAAACACTCGAATGCTGGATGCAAATGGCGTAGGAAAACTGTTTGTCAATTCTCCTACGTCAGACGCGCAGCGCTATTTTTAGCTTGCAAAAATCGATAATGTCGACTGGCCGTGTATCGCTCCGCCATGAATCATCTTTGGTGTTTATTCATAAATAAATATGTAAATACATAAATAAATGGAAGAAAATAAGAATATTACTACTTACAGCTTTGAAGAACACCTGATTTCATTAAATAAATATTTCATAAACACAATTACACAATATATTTCGTCACGATAGGCACAATTTTAGCTCGCAACTTGCACTTCTTTGCACAAATTACCGTCACTGACACAAATTAAACCCTAGTCTAGAGCCGTGGATGAGTGGATTAGCTTGAACTTTCGTTCAAGCTTCACTTCTGACACCACAATTATCCTTGCCTGTCAACAACTCATCTGACAGGCATCATCGGATACTTCTCCCACACCATACAAGAAAACTTGCAAGTCGTGTGCGAGGAAAATAAATGGTACATTTTATTGCCGTTGGCTCGCTACAAGTATATTACAGTCGCTATTAAACCCACACACAAAGCCACAGAATTACCTATCACTAATTGCTAACGCCTATGCTAATTTCTATCTATTTGGTTACACAAAAACCCCTATCGCTATTCTACGATGTGCACACTACAAGTCCCGTCCCCGGTCTGACGTTCTCTCCTCCCGTGGTCACACACCACGCGGATCGTCCTTGACCTTGGTGCGTGTTACTTCACATGGCACGTTGATCGCAGCCGTGGTATGTTGAGTGGGCACTCAACTTCTCCGTGGCTACCACGAGGCGTGATGATGGCGTGATCAGAGTGCTAACTCTCTGAACAACGCCTGCGTGTCTCATGAGAGAATGGTTAACCATCTCTCATTTCATCATCTCCCCTGCCCTTCCCTCGGGCACCGTATCACCTCCTGGTCACCTCGGGGTTGACTGCTCTCCCCAGTGGAGGGGTTGCGTTCGAGTCTTTGACAGTAGTGATATTCCTCTATAATTTCCACATTGGAACTTGTCTCCTTTCTTAAAGATAGGTATCAATAATGACTCTTTCCAGTCATGGGGTAATTCTTCTGTCCTCCAGATTTTTATTATTAGTTCGTATAGCTTTAGATGTAATGCATGGCCACCTGCCTTTATAAATTCAGCAGCAATTCCATCAGTCCCAGTTGCCTTATTGTTTTTAAGTCGTGTGATTACATATAGGATTTCTTCAAATGTAGGTACTTCAATTTGTGGTTCGCATGTTAGAACCTCTTCCTGTGGGAAAATGTGACTTGGAGCTTCACAATTTAGTAATTCAATAAAATATTCTTTCCATGTGTTGCACATTTCCTCATTGGTATTTATCATATTCCAATTTTTGTCTTTTAAACCATATGTGTTTTGTTGGTGCCCTCGTTTCATTGACTTCAGTTCTTTAAAAAATTTTCTGGATTCATTTTTCTGGTGATTAGTTTCCATATCTTTGATTATATTACTCATATATTCTCGCTTCTGCTGTCTGACTATTTTTGTAGCCTCTTTACATTCATTTCTATAATGCTCTTCCTTGTGGATGTTATTGATGTCATTTAACCATACATGTCTGGCATTCTTCTTCCTAATGACTGCTTCTTCACATTTTTGATTGAACCATCTGTTCTTTCTATGCGTGGTTAACACACCGAGACATTCTTCTGCGGTAGACTGAATTGTATTCTTGATGTTCAACCAAGTTTGGTCAACGCTTTCCTCCAAAGGGATTTGCAGAGTTTCAAGTTTACATTTTATTTCATCTGTAAATTTCTCTTTGACTGTAATGTCTTGCAGTTTTTCTCTGTTATATGTTGGGTGTAATCTTTGTAATTTAGTATAGAAAGCTCTCTTAAGTTTTATTTTAAATTTTGCTCCAACGAGGAAGTGGTCACTGTGGCACTCAGCTCCTCTATAACTTCTGACTTGCTGTATGTTTGATGCATTTCTGTTGTTAATTAAAATGTGATCTATTTTGTATCTCTTGTACATCCAAGAATAATGCGCATAGCTTCATTCTGTATCCTTTCCATCCTTTCTATCTGCTTATGGCTGAGAGTCAGGATTGCCATTGCATACTCCAAAACAGACATGACCAGCCCATCGTACAGAAGACATAGATGGCGCTGCTCACAGTTTGCTGCCGCCATCACCCGCATCACTGCCACACCCCGCTTGGCCTTTGTTATCACCTGGTCTATGTGCACATTATAAGCAAGGCTTCGATCAAACCGTGTCCCCAGGTAATTCATTGCCTGCGTTCTTTCCACCGTCTCTGAACACAGCATTACAGTTGGTGTTGGAGTGTTGACAATATGATTATTCAACGAGAACCAAGTCACTGTTGCCTTTGTTGGGTTGACCATTGCCCCAGCGTCATCACACCAAGTACTTATGCGATTGAGTTCGGTTTGTAGTTCCACAGCAACCTCCTCTCTATCCTTACCCTGACGATACACTAAAACATCATCGGCATATGACAATGTTCTGCCAGGTCCAGTGATCTGCTCACTGGTGATTCTCACTGTGTAGGCGTTGAACAGTGCCGGAGATAATGGTGATCCCTGTGGTAAGCCAGGATATATTGTTGTTGGTTCCGAAGTCCAACTGCCACATCTAAAAACTACTTTCCGTTGGAAGAGGGCTGCAGCGATCCAACTAAGGAGGAATGGACTTACGTTTAGTTCGAGAAGCTGAAACATTAAAAAATCCAGTGGTACTCTGTTGTATGCGTCCTCAAGATCAATCGCTGCAGCAACGGTTTCAGTGCCTGAGTGGAAACCTTCATAGACATCCTGGGCAAAGACTGCTGCATTGGTCCAGGTTTCTCTTTTTGGACGGTACCCACCCAGGGTAGGTGGGAAAACACCTTGCCTCTCTATTTGGCTTGATATATTTCTGGCAATTACCTTCTCCAGCAGCTTGCCTATTGTATTCTGCATGGTTATAATTCGATATCCCTGAATTTTTTTGTGGTCTTTGTCAGGCTTCGGCAAGGGAATCAGATAGCAGTGTAACCATTCCTCCTTGATGCTAGCACTCCCTATACTGTTGTTGTACATGTCTACTAGTTTCTCTAGCTCATTGTCGGTACACCTATTTATGTCGTCGTATCTTATGCCATCAGGACCTGGAGCACTGTTTTTTTATCGTCGAAGCACAGCCTTGATTTCTTTCACTGTCACTGTGTCTTCATCCGAAGTGTTCTGGGCCTTGTATCTGTCTGAGGTGACCTCCTTGGCCAGATTTCGGCCTCCCATGTCTGTCTGGTTGCTCTGCTCAAGGTAGCGTTCAAAGAGGGCTTTGCCCTTGTCCTCGTCAGTCCTCTGCCAGATGAGGTCAGCACCTTGGAAGTCAGAAATGCTCTTATTCTTGACTACACCCCTCATGCTTGTATGTAGTCGCCAGAACAATTTCAGTGACTTGTCTGTGCTTACTCTTTGACACACCTCTGCCCATTTTTCGCTTTTAACAACCTTGACCAGTTTTTTGAAATAGCTTACTTTTGTGTGCATCTCTCTTTCTAAGTGAAAGCAGGGACTAGGATGACCAGCTCTGTTCTTCTTGGCATTTTGCCATCTCCTTACAGCACTACGCTTATCCACCCAAGCCTTCTCCACCTCGAAACTCCACCACGGTGGCTGCTCCCAGCTTTTTTTCCTGCCCTGAAACGTTCTGCGCTTGTCACGTCTTATTTTACTCACCACATCTTGCCCTGTACTGTCATACTGGAACGTCTTTACCTTTAGCTTGTGCTGCCTGGTTCTGCCTTTCTCCACCAGTATGCTGCAAGGGTGGTGGTCGCTGCCATTGTGTCCTAGGACACCCCATCTACACACTGTAGTGAGTGAAGGTGAAACTAGCGCCAGATCAATAGCACTGTCCTCATCGCCCGGACGGCTTGTTGTCCTGGTGACACAGCCACTGTTGATACAAACCAGGTCGATGGTTTCCAGTGCAGTCTCGAGCTCCTCCCCCTGTGTATTGGAGGAAGTGTTTCCCCATGATCTGCCTTTAGCGTTGAAGTCACCACAGAAAATAACATTTCTCTCGTGGCCTAATATGCCACTTAAACACTGCCACTTCTGGGCGTCCACATTGGCATTGCGGGCATAAACATTAACCAACACGAATGGTATACTGGAATGAACTCTCAACGCCTGTATTTGTATATCGTCACTGTCCCAACTGGACATGTCTAGCTCTGACACCACCATACTCTCGCGAACGAGAATCGTCATTCCCAGATGTCGTCTGTTGTAGAAACATTTGAAGCCGGCAATTTGGAGTAGCTGATCGCCCAGTCTCGTCTCCTGTAGTGCTACAATGTCGTTCCTGTAGACTAGGGTTTCTAAAATAGAGCCCCGTTGTTTTACACTGGCACAGTTCCAATATAGTGTAACAGTGTATAAATACCACATGTACACATATATTCCTGTAACAGTGTATATGTTAGATAACTCACATGGAGGGAATCACAATGTTGATATATATTTAAAATAACTCAATTTGGAGACAATAACAAAGTGTATTTATTCCTAAAATAACGCATTCATAGGACTTAGCACTGATAGTGTCATCATAGCGGTCGGGTGAGGGTGTGATTCCGTCTGCGACTCCCGCAGGCTAAAGGATGGAAAGAATGGCCACATATTCCTGCATACATTCAGCCTACAACATGTGGTAGAAAGAATGGCCACATATTCCTGCATGTATTCAGCCTACAACATGTGGTAGAAAGAATGGCCACATATTCCTGCATACATTCAGCTTACAACATGTGGTAGAAAGTATCGCCACATATTCCTGCATACATTCAGCCTACAACATGTGGTAGAAAGAATGACCACATATTCCTGCATACATTCAGCCTACAACATGTGGTAGAAAGAATGGCCACATATTCCTGCATACATTCAGCCTACAACATGTGGTAGAAAGAATGCCACATATTCCTGCATACATTCAGCCTACAACATGTGGTAGAAAGAATGGCCACATATTCCTGCATACATTCAGCCTACAACATGTGGTAGAAAGAATGGCCACATATTCCTGCATACATTCAGCCTACAACATGTGGTAGAAAGAATGGCCACATATTCCTGCATGCATTCAGCCTACAACATGTGGAAGAAAGAAATGGCCACATATTCCTGCATGCAATCAGCCTACACCATGTACTGGTCCTAACATCTCACTGACCCATAACAGATACCTGCTTGTTGTTATTTGTTATATACCTAAGACAGCTCACCTATGGAACAAAATAGGCTTGTTGTTATTTGTTTTATACCTAAGATAACTCACCTTTTGGACAAGATGGGCTTGTTGTTATTTTTTTATATACCTAAGATAACTCACCTGTGGGACATGACTGGCTTAGACTGACAAAGAAAAAATAAACAGAAGTTTCCCCACAATTCCCAGGAAAACTGTATTCATTAAATCTTTTAAACCAGTTCCCTAAATCTTTCTCCAGGCACGTACAAATTAGGCTCCTGCTGTCGCTGATGTCAAGGTAGTTAACATTTACCAGAGATGCAAATGCCAACGGCACACGGGTCAGCTTCGAACCCTCAATGTATAAAGTTGTTAAAAGCGGAACATTTTTAAAGGCAGAAAGAGATATCTGTGACACCGGGTTATAGTTCATATTCAAGGAAGTTAAACTAGAATTCTCTGGGAAACTAGTGTCAGTGATATCAGTAATAAAATTATAATCTATGTCAATATAGCTGATCCACTGCGGTATTTCATCCCCGCTCATACCACGAATAATGTTGGAGGTTACATCTAGTCCCGTGACATATTTCAACTTCAAAATGATACTGGGAATTGAGGAAAGTGTGTTGTTGTCAAAACTTAACCCGGAAGTATTCAAAGGCAGTGAACCAGAATAGGGATCGTTTATTCGATTACCATTGAAATAGAATTGTTCCATTTTCTGCAGAAATGAAAAATCTGGGATAACAGTTAGTAGATTGTTTGTTATACCAAAATAATTCAAACTATCAGTGTATCTACTGATTATTTGACTGAGTAAATTTGCGTCGGAAATTTGGTTGTTATCAAGTTCTAATGAACTCAACTTAGCCTCTAAAGGAAGCCATGTAATGTCTACTATTTTATTCTGGTTTAAATATAACGTCTCCAATGCGACCAGCTTGGAAAGAGCCTTGGGAACGGCAGTAAGACTGTTGCTATATAATGTTAGAAATGTTAAACTGTTAGCCATACTGTCGAATGTATCATCTGGGATTGTTTCAATGGATGTACCTGTGATACTTAAAGAAGTTAGATGGGGAAAATACTGAATGCAGTCTGGCCATATTTGGAGACCGTTCTGGGTCAAATAAAATGTCTTCAGTGTTTGACCAATGTTCTTCATTGCGTTAATGTTCCAGTCTGTTATGTTTGATGTGTAAAATGTAAGATCTGTCAGGGCGTGCAAATGGAGAAAGGCATCTGGGATTCTCGTAAATAGAGCTCCTGAGAACCATAGTGTAGTTAAGGTCAAGGCGGAAGCGTCGAATGCAGTTTCATCTATGGTGGTAATAGGATTTTCATTCAAGGAGATTTCTGTCAGGTTGGCTGGTAAACTTCGAGCTGGTATTGTGGTAATCTGGTTCATCTGGAGACACGCAACGATATCATATTGTACACAGTCAATTTAAATGGGTTTTTCTGTGATTATGTAATTATTACAGCAGCTTGACAATATATCTACTGCATAGTAGGGGGGAAGGGACAACAATTACTACATGGTGCATCTGTCCCATATCTTGCTACAAAAGAAAAGAAGGCACCCACTCAAACATCAAACCATGGGCGTCTGTATTTGTGTTTGCATGAAATGGTGATACAGTTAACGACCCAGTAAGCACACATATACACACATACACACAAACACATATACACAACACATCACACATACAAACAAACACACACACATATACACAACACATCACACATACACACACACACACACACACACACACAATTATCGGTAAACTAATGATGAGTATATGAATAGAATGCTGTCTGAGGGACAGACTGACCATAACTGATAGATTTGGGAGGGATACATGATAGATAATCATATACACCCTCAGGTAAATGGATGTACTAACGGAGAACCATGCAGATAGGTAGACATACTGATACACGCAGATAGGCATATAAATATATACAGACAGCAGACAGACAAACAGAGGGACGGACAACACGCTCTATACACAGATAGACATAAAATCCTCCTTATATCTCTGCTCTCAAGACAGATAGATTGCAAGGCTGACAAAAGAGCAGGCAGACAAAAAGACGGGAAGGCAAAACACTGACAGGTGGACAGAGAGACAGATACACATACGTAATGATGGTTGTAACAACTGTTGTAAGATACCAATGTCCTATTACTATTATAAAAACGCTACAGGAGTGCTTTCAATCTTGCCAACTCAGAATGTGAAGTGGATACTTACATCCAAATTGAGAGATATTAAATATTATGCTAAAATCCAAATTAAGAGATGCGAAATGTAATGCTTACATCCAAAATGTAAACATTGATATGTTATACTTACATGCACATTCAGAGATATTACATGTGATAATTGCATCTAAATTATTAGATGTAAAATGTATTACTTACATCTAAACCAAGATATGTGAAATTTGATTGTTGTGTCCCAAGTAAGGGTGGAAGGGAAGTGAACTGTTTATAACCGCACTCAATATCGACACCGAAGCAGTCACATTCCTGCATACACGAATACAATAGTCACATTGCTTTAAACATATATAGCAGTCACAATAGTGCAATTACACATATAGAAGCCGCAATCATGTAAACACATACACATCAATATATATATATATATATATATATATATATATATATATATATATATATATATATATATATATATATATATATATATATATATATATATATATGTCAACGTTATATACACACACAGGCATTCTTAGTTCCTTCACATGCATTCAAGAATACTTAACTTCGCATGTGGAATTAAACATTTATATACAAACACTTCATTATCATTAAGCCGCGTACACAGGGCGGTTAATTCAACATATCATCTGAATAACAGACTAAAAGTCGCTTAAAAGTCAACACATCATCTGAATAACAGAACTGCTATCTAATAAACAGCCGTAGCAATCAAGCACTCACAAAACCCAATACTCGCAATTTTTAACATGACAACGCTAGCTCGCACTCTCGCAAAGTCCATACACTCGCTTCCCGAAAACACATGCGTCGTTCCCCTAAAAAGTCCAGTCCGAGTCTGAGTCTCTTCACGCTGGCTTGTTGGTCACGTGGTACCGGGCTCCGGGTGTCACGGGACAGTCGGGATGTCTCAACAGTCACGTAGGACTGCTGTCCGTTCGTGTTGTGTCGGGTCCTTCGGTGCAGGCTGTCCTGTAAATCAGGAACGGAGTCCCGTAGGCTTGTGTCCCCTTCTATAGCTTTGTCTTGTCCTGTAAGTCCTGTCTATTACATCTCTGTGTCCCCGCCTATGTCCTGTCTCTGATATCTCTAGTGTCCTGTAGATGTCCAGTCTATGACATCTCTGCGTCCCTCTCTATGTCCTGTCTCCTATATCTCTAGTGTCCTGTAGATGTCCTGTTGATGACATCTCTGCATCCTTATCCTGCCTTTAGTATCTCCCTTGCCCTGTATATGTCCTGTCTCTATTCCCCAACACGCTGACAATATATATATATATATATATATATATATATATATATATATATATATATATATATATATATATATATATATATATATATATATATATATATTTCTCGTGAGCGTGAGTCGCTCATTCGCAACTGCGAGAGCTAACAAAACAAGTCCCCTGAACAATTCAAGAAACCTGATATGGGGGAGAAAATGGCACGTGGCAAGACCAGCAACAAGAAACAACAGACACAGAAGATGTGCAACGTGGGAGCCGCTAAAACCATAAAGAAGACGACCGTGGAGTGTCTGCCTGAGAGCTGCAACAAAGAACATGAAACTACAGCTGCTACTGAAGCTACCACGAAGAAGATCGACGACAGCCCACCAAAGACAAGAGCCAAAACAGCTGAGAGGGAGGAAGAGAAAGATACCAGAGTCGGAAACATCGACTCAAAAACAGTCAGATGGGTTGTCAAGCGTATGCAAGTGGAGCTGTCAGATGGACAAATCATGAAGCAGCTGCAAGAAGAAAATTTCCACATCAGAATCCAGAGGGCGGAGCTGATCCTGACGTACTCAAAGATCCCTACGACGCTAGCGTTGGTGACGACTGAGGGCAGCGAGATACCACGTCAGGTATCGATACACCAGAAAATACAACACCCTGAAGGATTCATACCAAGGATCACTCAATGTTCCAGATGCCAGAGGGCCGGCCACAGCAGAGCAGCATGTCGCAATAAGACGGAAATTTGCCGGTACTGCGCCGATCACCACGCCATCAAGGAGTGTCCGCTGGCCAAGCTTAACACGGACTTCAGAGTACCCAACAACAAAAGAAAGTGCGCCAACTGCCTGGGCAAGCATGGAGCAAGATACTTAGGCTGCCCGTACCTCCAAAGACACAGAGACGTCATAAACTTGCCATTACCACAAAGACACTGTATAAGTAAGCAATGCTGAGATGTGAGACAGCCTCGTGCACCTCGCAAGCTGAAAGAGCACAACTACAAAGCCAGATTGATGAGCTGAAAAAAACAAGTCTGGATACTTCAAACACCGGCACCAACCAGCGATAATGAAAAACTACTTGCTCGCTGAAATAAAGGAGATCCAGCAAAACATCAAACAAGAGGTGTAGCACATGATCCAGGCGACAAAGAAGAACGAAGAGATCTTACAAGCAATAAAAGCCGAGAGGGAAATGCTACAAACTGAAAGAGAGCCAACCCAAAACAAACCAGCTGAAGGCAATGAAAAGATCACAGAAAATTCGCAAGATGAAACTCAACAAGAAAACATCGAAAAACTACTAAAGACATAACACAAAAAATGAGGCAAAAAGACTACATGGATGGAGCCAAGTCACAGACCAATCAGAAACAACAAGCGAAATCCAATAGCCCAGCCACGATGCCCAAGCAGCCCAAGGGGAAACTAGAATCCCGCCATACACCCGTAGAAAGCACAGAGGAGGACACCGACGCACGTGAAGACAGCAGGAGCCAAGAAGAGAAAGGCAAAGAAACCTTAACTCCCGATGAGTTATGGGAGGATAGATACTTCGAGAGAGAGAAGCGAAGACTACGACGCAGATTATGGAGCTACGAATCACCATATTCCGACAAAAGTATATATCCAGGCGACACGCACAAATACAAGTAGTGAACACTGATAAAAGAAATCACCACAGGAGTCGGACTCACCGGAAAACTTGCCGGCCGACCAATCCCCCAGCTGACTTCACAAACACAAACGCTTACATAACAAGTCCGAGATAGGACTTACTCGTAAGAGCGCACAGACCAGAAACAGGGTAAAAATACCCACACAAACCACGGATCTCAAAAATAACCAAAGCTGAGGAGGCAGGTTAGACGAGACTGAATTTGGAATTTTGTTGTTGAAAGATTGGAATTGGAATTGGAATATATACTTCTCAACCGATTCCGTGTCAAACAACGTGTGGGTTTGGACCAAACATGGTAGACTAGCAAATCAACAAGTATTATCATGTTCAGTTCCATTCACTGGGCATTGACATTGCGGGAGATGCCACGGAACAACGATTAACACGATGACACTAGTATTGCGAAATATCGTCCTTCTACCCACATTGGAGGTCACATTTAGCCATATATTATCCTTCGGCACAGAAACAGTTAATATCCTGGTATGACAATATACCGTCCTACTATCTAAACTGGAGGTCACATTTAGCGATATGTTATCCTTCGGCACTGAACCAGTTAATATCCTGGTTCTAAGAACGAACAACATAGCACTACGGGCTTCCTGGTATGTGCCAGTATATGTCAGTCGTATATCCGACACCCCCTCAGTTCTATATCCCACATCTTACCTAGCACTAGACTATCCTGGTATATGTCAGATATAATATCTCCCTCAGTTGTATATCCCACATCTTACCTAGCACCAGGCATAATGACTCCGTCAGTTGTATATCCCACATCTTACGTAGCACTAGGGGCATCCTAGTATATACCAGGCATAATGTCTCCCCTTTTTTTTCTCCCTCAGTAGTATATCCCACATCTTACATAGCAGCAGGTATAATGATTCCCTCAGTAGTATATCCCACATCTTACCTAGCACCAGGTATAATGACTCCCTCAGTTGTATATCCCACATCTTACCTAAAAGCAGGTATAATGATTCCCTCAGTTGTATATCCCACATCTTACCTAGCACCAGGTATAATGACTCCCTCAGTTGTATATCCCTCATCTTACTTAGCAGCAGGTATAATGATTCCCTCAGTTGTATATCCCACATCTTACCTAGCACCAGGCATAATGACTCCCTCAGTTGTATATCCCACATCTTACCTAGCAGCAGGCATAATGACACCCTCAGTTGTATATCCCACATCTTACCTAGCACCAGGCATAATGACACCCTCAGTTGTATATCCCACATCTTACCTAGCACCAGGTATAATGACACCCTCAGTAGTATATCCCACATCTTACCTAGCAGCAGGTATAATGACACCCTCAGTTGTATATCCCACATCTTACCTAGCACCAGGAATAATGTCTCCCCTGTTTTTCTCCCTCAGTAGTATATCCCACATCTTACCTAGCAGCAGGCATAATGACACCCTCAGTTGTATATCCCACATCTTACCTAGCAGCAGGCATAATGACACCCTCAGTTGTATATCCCACATCTTACCTAGCAGCAGGTATAATGACACCCTCAGTTGTATATCCCACATCTTACCTAGCACCAGGCATAATGACACCCTCAGTTGTATATCCCACATCTTACCTAGCACCAGGTATAATGACACCCTCAGTAGTATATCCCACATCTTACCTAGCAGCAGGTATAATGACACCCTCAGTTGTATATCCCACATCTTACCTAGCACCAGGCATAATGTCTCCCCTGTTTTTCTCCCTCAGTAGTATATCCCACATCTTACCTAGCACCAGGTATAATGACACCCTCAGTAGTATATCCCACATCTTTCCTAGCAGCAGGCATAATGACACCCTCAGTTGTATATCCCACATCTTACCTAGCAGCAGGCATAATGACACCCTCAGTTGTATATCCCACATCTTACCTAGCAGCAGGTATAATGACACCCTTAGTTGTATATCCCACATCTTACCTAGCACCAAGCATAATGTCTCCCCTTTTTTTCTCCCTCAGTAGTATATCCCACATCTTACCTAGCACCAGGCATAATGACACCCTCAGTAGTATATCCCACATCTTACCTAGCAGCAGGCATAATGACACCCTCAGTTGTTTATCCCACATCTTACCTAGCAGCAGGCATAATGACTCCCTCAGTTGTATATCCCACATCTTACCTAGCACTAGGGCCCTACCAAGTTTACTCACTATTAGTTACTTGCATATCGTTTACAAGACATAGCAGTCAATTTCATCATATTTGGCTGTTTGTGATTCCTGGACAAGTTTACGGTCAGTAATTTGCCATTGCTTTCTGAACGACCGGCACTCATAACATTGTAGTGACACCAAAGCAAGACAGTCTGCTTCCAAATCGCCCATAGCCGTGCTTCGAACGCGGTATGCTGGTTTACTATTTGCATTCGGTACACCTTCGCCACAGAGGCGGCTCACCGTTTATTTATAATCAGTTATCAATTCAACCGGCTCTGTGACAAAGGTGTCAGGAATGCATTTCGTAATCCCGCATACCGCGTTCGAAGCACAGCTGCCGGCGATTTGGAGGCAACTGTTGGTAGTTCCCGTACAAAGGTATGAGTGCCGGACGTTCATAAAGCAATGGCAATGGCAAACTACTGAACGTAAAATTGCCAAGATATCACATACCGTTAAACAGCTAGGTAACGTGCCCATGCGGAGTTCGAGCGGTGATCCAGTTATGGCTAGTGTCTGTAGTTTTTGTCTGGTCGTTATTAGCATGGATTTGGTTTTGTCGATGTAATTTGCATGCGGTTTTCATTGCTCCATCTAGTAAGATTATCAAGTTCCTTTTGTAAAGAATTCTCTAATTCACTACGGTTTTCTTGACTAGTATATATAGTACAGTCGTCTGCGAATAGATCACAAGTTGTATTGATATATAAAGGAAGATCATTAATATAAACTGCAAAAAGCAGCGGACCTAGTATTGAGCCCTGAGGCACACCAATATTAAGCTGTGTGGGTCTTGATAGACAGTTGTTGAAGGACACGACTTGTTGCCTGTCGGATAGAAATGACGTAATTATGTTCACCATGTTGGTGCTTGTCTTCATTTGCTTTAGTTTTCTAATTAAAATATCGTGATCTACCATATCAAAAGCTTTTTTAAAGTCTACAAACACCGCTCCACAAATTCTACCGTTGTTGATGTTTAAGTTCCAGTTATCGGTCATTTTTGTTAGAGCACTATGGCAAGAATAGTTAGGTCGAAACCCAGATTGACTGTTAATTATTAGATCATTGTTAATTAAATGGTGTAACGTTATTTTATGAATGTGTTTTTCTAGTGGTTTTGATAGCGACGATAGTAAGGAAATAGGTTTATAATTACCAAAAACGCTATTATCGATTGAGCCATTTTTAATAAGCGGAAACACTTTAGCAATTTTAAATGCAGATGGAAAGTAGTTTTTGACCAGGCACTGGTTATATATGAACGTTAAGGACTCGCTAATGACTGGTGCAGCACAACGAAGAATTCTATTACTGATACCATCTAGGCCGTGTGAGTTTGTTGATTTGAGGTTCAAGAGATATTTATAACGTCTGCAACAGACATTAAAGGAATCTCAGCGGGAATATTTCTGGCGCACTTCTCCTCACAGAATGATGCCAGTGAACTTAAATTGCACGATGAGTCTGGTATTGAAGACTTTAGATCTCTATTTCTGATGAAAGAACAACATGAATCATCGCATGTTATAGAATTTTGTATTGCTGATTCTGTAGGGCGGTCTATGGTTAGAAGTTTAATAGCCTTCCTATATTTGTACTGTTTGAATATCTACAATCAAATTTTTAATGATTTTTTTACCCTACGTTTTTTCATTTTTAAAACTTTTTTTCCTTTAGTCGCGTAATTGTAAAGTCTTACTTTTTTTGGCTTTTCTCGCTCTCTCATGATTTCCAGCATTCTCTAGTAAACCATGGGGATTTATTTTTTCTTTTTTTGACTCGAACTTCTTGTTTTGGCACGTTTTTTTATCGAACACATTGAACTGTCTTTCGCAAAAGCTAATGCATCGTCCGGGTCGGAATTTTGGGGAAAAACGGATAAAGGGCTGCTTAAGTCTTGCAAAAATAAACTTTGGTTGAATGCTTTTTTAATTCCTAATTTGTAGTTTTCATGCTTATGTTTAAGAGGTTTAACCCAATTCTTGACCATTACAACATACGGGTAGTGGTCACTAACGTACAAACGGAAACAGAAAATTCAAAAATATTTTTTGGACAAGAACATATATTGATCAATTATAGTTGAGGATGTGCAGTAAACCCTTTTTGGGGGGGCGGGTTTAATTTTTGAAATTGTAAGAAAAAATGATATCGTCCCATGTCTGGTTTGGGTTTACTAATATCTATGGGGAAGTCCCCTAGTATCATAACTTTTTCTACCTGCTGTAAACACTCATCCTCTTGTATGAACAGTCATACCAACTGTAAACCGGCACAAGGTTCCTATATGGGTACCAATGAAAAAGGCTGTGGTGGCTGGCTCCCTCTAACCAAACACTTTCTATCTTACGTCCGAGATCACTTTGGGACCAGTTGAGGAAAAAAGTTATACAGAAAACCGTCTCAAAATTTTTTTGTTTTTCATTTTTTTTCGAATTACTTTAAAACCCCTTAAGTGAGATTTCGGAGTGGGTTTTATTTGTCGTTTAAGACGATTTTTTCCCTGTGTTTCCCAAACACAGGGAACTTTTGGCCATATTACCGAGACCCCTCAGAAATTTTTGGAGCAATAAAAGTTTGTTGAAGGGCCCCTAATAATAGACCATTTTGGGGCCCCCAAAGACGTGATAGGAACTTTTAAAATTAAAAGGAAGAGTCGCTTGGGTATACAAATTGCAGGGAAATTAAACTTTTTTAGAAATAGTTAAGGGCTGTTAGGGGGGGGCAAAAAAAATGTCTTTGGGGGAGTGAAAAATAAAATCCTGGTGCAGGGCGCGGATTTTATCGCTTTAGCGCTGAAGTTGAGGTTTTCCACCATGGGGTTTTGTAAATTACGTCCAGCGAGGGATTGCATGATTTTGTCAGGAATGCCCTAAGGGAAGCGGGCATCGACGGTACAGCACCTTTTTTTTAACGATGTCCCTTTGACATCATAGAGGGAGAGTTTAAAAGGGAAAAAGGTAGGAAAAACAAATATCAATTTAGAAACATTTGGTTTGGAGTTGGGTTGCTATTCCAACTTGTTTTTCCTGGGTACAGGAAAAAAAGGGTGGGGGGAAGAGAAGGGAAAGGTTTTTTTTTTTGAACACAGTGAAATGGCTGGCCCGGGGGTAAGTTCGGTTACCCCCTGTAACGGGTGGGGTTTTGTTGGCCGTTCGGGTATTTTAGTCTTCGCTAGGAAGTATTTTTTTTCCTAGCTTGGAAACAATGTATTTGTTTCCCTGTAAGGTTTTTTCTTAGGATTTCCCCGGACGGGACGAAAATTAAGGGGTTTTTAAAATTTCATGATTTTTTTTACAAATTTTTATATAACGTTGATTAGCAACATCGGCAGTACGAGGGGAAAT
>JACEFZ010014693.1:22500-29415 GCA_014155875.1 Cepaea nemoralis | reverse complement strand
TTCATTCGATTGTGTACTATGTTTGGTCGAAAACTAACTTTTTGATTGTCACTGAGCAGTCAACCAACTGGCCACACTGAATAGTAAAAATAAAAACATACAATTTATTCAGAAAATCAAAACAATGTTGTCCCTTAGTGAATGTGAATAACGAAGACACAAATAATAGATTGCACAATTTATGCCTGGAATATTTCGCTGCATCTCGTCAGGTACATCCTGCAGAATTTACACAACATAAAGTACAATTACTAGATAAATCCTTCAAGCTGAAATATACACATATACATACACAATATACACATATACATACACAATATACACATGTAAACAAATATACCGTGGTATACAATTGACATAACTGTGCGAACATGTGTATATTTCAGCTTGAAGAATTTATCTAGTTATGTTACTTTATGTTGTGTGAATACTGCAGTATGTACCTGATGAGATGCAGCGAAATATGCCAGGCAATAAATCGTGCGATCTATTGTTTGTGTCTTCGTTATTCAAATACAATTTATTGTTAATAATTTAATAATATTTATAACCAAATGCCACCATGATTTTCATAGAATATTTCATAATCAGACATTCAAGGAACATATAATGTTGTATGGACATCAAAGCTGAATGATACTTTAATTACACGGGAATTAAGTATGGTTAGTGAATGGTGAGGATACGCTGAAGTGTCTTTGCAGAGTATAACCAGGACAGATACAGGATGGTTAAAGAAAATTCAAAAACAGCATGGCATGGAAATAACAATACACGATTAGTAAGAGATATTGGGCATATGTGTGAAATCAGACAATATCAAATTTGTACCAGATAGAAGAGTACTCTACAATTTGTCTCAGTGATTCAGTCATATTGCATTGCACCAGAGACCGCTGCCTGAGACAGGAACAGACTATATCGTATGTGTTCCCGCCAAGAACATATAATATGATACATGTCCACGGCAGGAATATATCACATCGTATGTGTCTACGTCAAGAACGTATAACATGATATACGTCCACGTTAGGAACATAGTACAGTTTTCACCTTACATGCAGAGATAGTCTAGTTTACTCTGTGTCTCAGACAGGAACATGTCCAATCCACCTGTTTATTCCAGACGTTAACATGTCACATCCACCTCTCTGTTCTGGACATTAACATGTCACATCCAGCTTTCTGCCAGAGACAGGAAACATGGCACACCCACCTCTCTGTCACAGACAGGAACACGTCAAACTCACCTCTCTGTCACAGACAGGAACATGTCACACCCAGCTCTTTGCCACAGACAGGAACATGTCACACCCAGCTCTCCGTCACAGATAGGAACACGTCACACTCACCTCTCTGTCACAGACAGGAATATGTCACACTCACCTCTCTGTCACAGATAGGAACATGTCACACACAGCTCTTTATAACAGAAAGGAACATGTCACACCCAGCTCTCTGTCACAGACAGGAACACGTCACACCCACCTCTCTGTCACAGACAGGAACACGTCACACCCACCTCTCTGTCACAGATAGGAACACGTCACACCCACCTCTCTGCCAGAGACAGGAACACGTCACATCCAGCTCTCCGTCACAGACAGGAACACGTCACATCCAGCTCTCTGCCAGAGACAGGAACACGTCACATCCAGCTCTCCGTCACAGACAGGAACACGTCACATCCAGCTCTCTGCCAGAGACAGGATCATATGTCATCCACCCCTCTGTTCCAGACAGGCACATATCACACCCACCTCTCTGTCACAGATAGGAACACGTCGCATCCAGCTCTCTGCCAGAGACAGGATCATATGTCATCCACCCCTCTGTTCCAGACAGGCACATATCACACCCAACTCTCTGTCACAGACAGGAACACGTCACATCCAGCTCTCCGTCACAGACAGGAACACGTCACATCCAGCTCTCCGTCACAGACAGGAACACGTCACATCCAGCTCTCCGTCACAGACAGGAACACGTCACATCCAGCTCTCCGTCACAGACAGGAACACGTCACATCCAGCTCTCTGCCAGAGACAGGATCATATGTCATCCACCCCTCTGTTCCAGACAGGCACATATCACACCCACCTCTCTGTCACAGATAGGAACACGTCGCATCCAGCTCTCTGCCAGAGACAGGATCATATGTCATCCACCCCTCTGTTCCAGACAGGCACATATCACACCCAACTCTCTGTCACAGATAGGAACACGCCACACCCACCTCTCTGTCACAGACAGGAACACGTCACACCCACCTCTCTGTCACAGACAGGAACACGTCACACCCAGCTCTCTGTCACAGACAGGAACACGTCACACCCAGCTCTCTGCCAGAGACAGAATCATATGTCATCCACCCCTCTGTTCCAGACAGGCACATATCACACCCACCTCTCTGACCCAGACAGGAAAACGTCACATCCATTTCACTATCCCAGACAAGATCACGTCACATCCAGCTCTCTGCCAGAGACAGGAAGCACATATAAAACTTTCTCTCTAAGGCAGCCACTTACCACACAATTTTGTCTCTAATTTAGGCACCTACCACACAATTTGTCTATAAGACAGGAACACATTACCCGTGTATCTTAACGACAGCAACATGTTTTTATCTCAGATTCACCGAGCCATTTTGCATCACTTTCTTTGTTGTGGGCATGAAGAGTACTATATGATCTTTTACTCAAAAGAGATCCCACTGTCGCTATTGTGTCTCCAGGTAGACTCTGTCTCTCTCTCTCTCTCTCTCTCTCTCTCTCTCTCTCTCTCTCTCTCTCTCTCTCTCTCTCTCTCTCTCTCTCTCTCTCTCTCTCTATCTATCTATCTATCTATCTATCTCTCCCACTCTTTCTCTCTCTAAACCTATTTAGCACTGAAGTTCGTTAATCGAAAAACGCCAGGTGTCACCGAGGCGTAACGATCAAGCCGTTTGCTTAGCGCTCTTAAGACCATGACTTTGTTTTCAGTCATTGTCGTCATTCTGTTCGCAAGTGCATTTATTTCGGAGATCGCCCCGTGCAGTCAATACGTCATAAAATTCCTAGCTCGACAATCTCAACATTGGTTAAATATACAAAGGATCTAGCAATTAGGCGGTTTCAACCCAGTTTGTGTAGACAGACACAATTCATTTTAAATTTGCGATTATCGTGGGGATAGCAAACGCTCTACATTCGAACAATATAATTGACTATGTGTTTTAAGTATTTCAGCACACGTATAATTCATTTATTCACTTCATATTATATATCACTCTGCAGTATGCACCTGTGGAGATGCCACGAAATGTGCTAGTCAACAAATCGTGAAACCTATTATTTGTGGCTGTTACATTTAAATTGGACTTCCGGACCAATATGGTGGATAGGTGGTTTAGCCGTTAAGGCCTCTGGAGTGTTTATGGCTACGGTGTGCTTGCGCATTTTCCTCATGTTGGACTGGTAGTGCATGGTTCCGTCACCCAGCTAATGAGTTGAGTGCGTGGAGCGACACTGTGAACTGTGGACTTCGTGTGGAGTGCTTTTGCATCCTACCGCGGTTGTTTGTATCGTGAACTGCATGTTCAGAAAGATGGCGGCCTACCGATTGCTGAACTGGGTTTGCGTTATGCAGTAATGTGTGGCTGCTGGTTTTCTAGTGATTGCCGCTTCCATCGACGATGAACTTTATTTGTCGTGGCGGACTTTTGTGTTCGAATTCTGGCAGCGGCCTTATGCATAGTATGCCCGTGCGGGCTGTTGTTTTGTCGAGACTCCTGTCAGTTCCACTTTTCACATGGGGCAGTGAGGAGAATTTTGTGTGATATTCACTGTCACAGACGCATTATGGGGAAGATCTGTTGCTTTGAAGTTGGAACCGGGAATAACTAATGTAGTCACTAACTTTTAAATTCACACATGTAATCCATTATATTGAAATTGTTATACTTATGGTTTTCGTCCATTCTGCTATGATATTATTTCTTTTATGCATGGGAGGAGACTGAAGTTCTTCTGGAATTATCCAAGTGTGCAAGAAAGTGATCCTCTGTAAACCAGATGCAAACCTCACATAAATTTGTGTTAAAACAAACATTGCGATACTAGGCTGAATTCCTGGACACTCACATAACACCGTGTTTTTGTTGTTGTTTTTTGTTTGTTTATAAATTCTATATTAATAACTTACAGCAATTGCTTGGATTAGACAGAACAACAATTGACCTTATAATGCCATTCATTAAACTATAGCGGGCGCGTTAGTGTATTGGTTAGGGACGTAACGCTGGCAATGGCCCGAGCGCCGTCGGATAAGAATCTGAAGACAGCCCTCGACGTTCGCTTCGGAAAGAAAACGACTGGTCATCAATCCCTCCGTGCACTCAGACCTATAAAAGTGTGTCATGTTCCGAACACTTCACGTAGACACAAAAGGTTCATGTATGAGAGGGTTTAAAAAAATGGAACGGTCATTCACAGACATCAATAATAGCATCAATCAATTTCATGGAAAAAAGACACTATTGCACGATTATTTTATAAATGTAACGTAATCAACATGATCAAATGTCTAAGATAAATTCAGCAAGCACAAATTGCAAATCGAATGTACCGAATACGTAATGTATCTTATGACGACCACCATATGGTATCCAAATAAAAGGTTGGCTGCTGCCAAGCTGGTACCACCAGAATCCAAACGAAAACACAAAATATAATTAGGAAGCTCAACTGGGGCACACACACACACACACACGCGCACACACACACACGCACACACACACACGCGCGCGCGCACACACACAGATCGAGGCCTCTCCTTGGCGAAGTGGTCAAGCCGTTTGACTCGGGCTCCGAAGGTTGTGGGTTCGATTCCGGGCCGCGTCCTTCGGTTCACGAGTTAAATTTTTCGGAGACTCCTGGGGTTGTCGCTAGAGCTACGGAGTTCGTGCTTTGTGCCACGCTTTCCGCGCTGCGGAAAGAGACCGAGCCATATGGGATAAAACCCTGTGCAATGAAGTCGACTCTGTCGACTTTTAAGCGACCTTTTAAAGCTACAGATTTAGGCGAACGTTTCAAACACGGTATTTATCAGCGAACTTTGTTTTGTTTTTCTTGTTCGCTGATGAAGAGCTCGGGTCGAAACTTTCGATCATTTCTCTCTCTCTCTCTCTCTCTCTCTCTCTCTCTCTCTCTCTCTCTCTCTCTCTCTCTCTCTCTCTCTCTCTCTCTGTGTGTGTGTGTGTGTGTGTGTTGGTGTGTTTCCTATCGTCGAGCTTCCAAGTCATATTGCGGGTTTTCCATTTGGACTCAATCGTGTGGCTGGTATAAGACATTCTAGTCACATCTAGTAAATGCTGAAAACGTTATTCTAAAGCACACTAATTTCTTCTTGTTCTGCGATCAACTGTTGCTATGCATGGCGCTAGAGCATCCGTTGAGGTGGATAGATGCCGGGTATTTAGTCGCCCGCCACTCAGACCACATCTTGCAACTTCGACGTCATTACCACGTCAGATCCATAACAGAAAACTACCTCGGGACAATGTTTGTAAACTGTAAAGACAACCATCAGCTGTGGTGGCGCAGTGGCTTGCAGTCTTGCCAGCCCAGCTGATAGTCATGTGTTCGAGTCCCCGTCGAAGCAAGGATGTTTTTCGGATGATCTTAGTTCACAGGTCGACGAAGCCTAAAATGTGTGACAAGAAATGTTCTGGGGAGTACAGGCGACTTGAGACCCATTCCATCGAGTGCGGATCTATCTAAATATATGCGGCTAGCAGAATACACCAGGTATGCTCTTGGACTGAAAATAAATATTTTACTTTTACTTAAAGCAATAATTTCTTTTGTGTTGCCTAAGACAATTTCAACGTATGTATACATTTTCCCACCGGATCTGTGGTGAAGGGTTTACGAATGGAATTCGTAATCCCACCTACCGCGTTCGAAACTCAGCTACATGTGATTTGGATGCAGTCTGCCTTGCGTTCGTTCCCATACACACATATGAGTACCCTTCATTCTCATACACACGTATGAGTACCGTTCGTTCAGAAAGCATTGGAAAAATGACTGAACGCAAACTTTCCAAGAAATCACAAACAGAAAAAAAAACACGCCGTTGTTAACTACTACGTCCTGTAAAGGATATGCAACTAACTGTTTATTCGTTTTCCAGGATATTTTCCTTTGTTATTTTCCAATCCATGTTATTGTTTGTAGTCAACAATGTTTTCTCATCATGTTTTCCTGAAACAGAACAAATATTTGCCTTCTATAGAGCCACCAACGGATTTCAGTACCAGGCTTTTAAAATATTGAAAAGTGTGTTTATATTCTCTACCCTTTCCTTTACATCCATTCGATTATACGATTACTTCCTTACGGGGTCATCATCGTTATACGCCAAGCCACAAGCGTGGGCTTTTATGACCCGCCATCTCACACGATCACTAGAGATGACATCTGCGTTTTTTGTTCCTATTATGCCATTCGACAAAGCCCTCCAGCTTATATTTGTTCACCTCTGTTTTGATATGATCCCATCACGTTTGTCAGCCTTACTTAGGTTTTCGAGTGCATCTCTACTCTTAACAAAGGAGCACAAAATGCACTCAGCAAACCGTATAAGTAGCAAGCCTGTCGTGAACACTTCTATGGGCTGCAAAATCGACGGACTTTTAGTTTTCCGGGCCCACTAGCATTCTAATTCTGCTTACATCAGATGCTTTTATAAAACTTAAAGATAAATAAAGGACGTTATACAAAGCCTGGATATGTTTTCGATATATGGTCAAATTTAAAAAAGGAAAAGGATTATTTTTGCGAGTCAAAAGGCGCATGTGACAATAGTGATAGCCCCACATCTCATAGACCAATCAGCACTCTACAGGTCATGCGGTGAACGTCGCGCAGG
>JACEFZ010014693.1:0-15000 GCA_014155875.1 Cepaea nemoralis | reverse complement strand
AGATAAAACTATTATGGAGAAAGAAAATATGTTAATGAGGAAAAATTGGCGGTGGTGGAAAATTTTGAATATCTTGGGTTATTAATTATCAACAATGGTGACACAATGAAAGAAATTAAAAGACGACTACCTATTGCTCTTCAGAAACTAAAACAACTGAATACACTGTAGAGGGGAACAGACATAACTACAAAAGGTAGATTTTTAGGAGCATGCACCTTTCCCATTGCAACATACGCCTGCGAGACCTGGACACTTACCAAGCAAGCTGAACAGCGCATCCATGCATTTGAATATAAATGTTACGGACGGGTTCTAAGAATATCGTGGTTACTGAAAAGAACAAATGCATCCATACTTCAAGAACTGAATATTGAAGAGGGTTGGCTTTTAAAGACGATAAAACAAATAAATTTGAAGTATATTAGTCACTTGAAACGTCACGAAAGTTTGGAGAGAACAGTAATGGAGGGTTATATGCCTGGGAAGATGTCGTGTATCCGTTTAAAGTGTCGTCCCTGGAGTGAGGGGAATCAACACCCACATTATATTTTAACCCCTTATCATTATCCTGGAGAATCCACTAGATTCCGTCCACCACACTCCCTCAGTTTATGGACACCTCTTTCTCTCTATCACTACTGGATCATGCCCCCTCTCATTCTTCCCCAACGCAACATACTCAACAACTCTAGCTTCTAAAAATTGAATAACAATTAATTTATTAAAAGAAGAGTGCAATGTATGTGCGAAGTGTATGCGAAGAATGTGTGTCGTATACTATAATGTTCGTAGAATCAGACCAGCAGATCAATAGCCAGGTCAGATCATCCTAGCAAGGACACACCACAGCACACTATCTCAGCACACAAAGACCTCACCGAACGATATGTCTCTCCTGCCAGACGCTGACTTTCTTCGGTAGCTACTTGGTAATCCATATGCATGATCATCCGAAATAGATTCAGTCTATAATTTCACACTGATCATGGATCGGTTACACACTGCATACTATAGGTCTCTTTAGTTCTTAAATGTACCAATATCTTTACTGGGAAAATAGGTATCACTGTTACTGGTTACACACTTGATTCTATCTCTTGTCTAGATTGTCACAGACGCAATGTCTCTTGTAATATTCCACTGGAATCTACAACTCCATGTGAATGCTACGTTTAGTGTTCCTTTTTAATCTTTAGTGTTCATTTGATATGTGGTGTAAAAACGAACCTCACCCATGCTAGGTGAACCTTATCACACAGGAATCGTTTATATAGTTTTGCTCAACTGAGCCATGTTCTGGTGGACCCTACTGATCATGGGCCCAGCATAAACACTATTGTATAAACGTTCTTCTCTGAAGTTATTCATATTAGTAAAAACATTTACTGTTTATCTTGTGTTCTTCCTAACCGGAGTAGAACTTCATCAAAACCAGCGTAGAGCTTCCTCGTAACTGGCGGGGAACCTGTTAGAGAAATAACACACCTGGTGAGAGCACTAGTCACTGACCTTACCAGCTGAGTGTAGGCCTATGGCCTCGCTCAGATATTTATCAGCGAACTAAACTCTGTCATGGAGCAGAGGAGCTCATCACCTTGGTCCGAATCAGGATAAGACAAGGAAAGACCAATATACCGAGTGCAGAACCCCAGTAGGCACCCCACTGGAAGATCCCACGTTTGGACATTTCCCATATCTCCCAACCCATCCTCAATCTCTCCAAATATCACCCCACTACACTATTCTCACTAGCAGAGCTAATTCTCACTTCACTACCCTATTCTCAACTAGCAGAGCCAATTACCATATCACCCTAGCTAGTTTTTACCATGCAGCTGTCTACAGTCGCCGACACTCTTTTACTACTTAACCACAGCGCAACACACTACGTTAAAGTCCTAAACTCTAACTATTACCAGTCTATCCCACATTAATTATACCTAAATACAATCTATGGAGTACCTTATGCAACACTGCTTTTCTCCTGAATCACATCTACATTTTGCCATGACAGGCACGTGTATATTAAATTTAGCTAATCCCGCACACGGTAGATGTTCTCCACATTCATACAGAGCCAGCGAAAACACCGTCCATCTTAGGCCAACTCTCTTGTTTACAATCGCTGTAACAAGTTTGGTTTTTCAAACAGTCTTGGATTGTTCTAGTGACTTCTTTTGATGTCAACACCAGATGGTCCCAAGGGCACACAATCGGTTTCCAACCTCACAAGAATATTTGTCTCCCCCTTGTTCAACCAACTCACCAGTCTTCTCCCTTGTTTCGACAACCAAAACAAGCCAGCGCGTTTCCTGCATTCTCCAGATCGGGCCACAACAACATGCCGACATTTCGTGTGATGTAGGAGAATTCTCAAGGACTCCAGACTGTTTTGTTCTCACCGCCTCCAGTAATAAACTAACCTGTAGCTGTGAATCAGACTGTCTTTGTTATCTGTATCATCTGATTGTTAAATTACAAGTGGGTTCGTGACAGCAGAGAGGAAGAGGAAGGCCAAAGAGATCATGGGTGCAGGATGTAGCGGATGATCTCCAGATGGGTGTATCGGATGCGTGGCATCTTACTTATAGCAATGTCAGAGTTATCGAACTTTGCCCTTGGGGGGGGGGAGGGGGGGGGTTGATTTCCCGTACTTTTCTTGCGTCCAACGATTCACTTCCGGTTGTTACCATGTCCAGCTATATTTGAATCATTCGAAAGCAGCGTGGTACAACGGAAGGGGAAACTACTCTGGAAGTTAGTTAGTTAGTTAGTCGACAGATCATCCTCATTGCACATCGAACCATTCAGTCCATAAGTGCTCGGATCCCCTCCTCAGCAAATCCAGCAGCGTGTAGCGGCTAACGACGCCAGTTCTGTGTTGGTTTATCAATCTTCTTTGGCTTCCTGCTGTAGTGTTCTTGTTTGGCCACCCCTCTTTTAATTTGCTGCTCTCGCAGTCTGGCCATTGTTGTAGATTCACAGTCATCACTTGGTTCTCGCAAAAGTCTTACTTCTCGTAGAGCATTCAGAATGTCAGCCTGGTCCATGGCGCGTCCGCCCTCCACAGTAGCCTCACCTGCGAGCTTGTCAGCCCGCTCATTTCCTTGTACTCCCGCATTGCCCTGGCACGAAGATGAAACTAATCTTTGCCAGCCGAGACCGCTCCAGAGGCAGCAACCATTCTCTTCGGATCGACCCCTCCTCTATCCTCTTGATCATGTTCATTGAGTCGCTAAGGAAACAAGCCCTAGTGAATGTCTGTGTCTTCAGCCATGTTATTGCTTTACTTACTGCCATGACTTCCATGGTCAGGCTACTTGTGGTTTCAGTGAAAGCACCAGAGTCCTCCTTCACAATTCTCCCTTCGGCCCGAGCTGTAAAGGCCCATGAGCTTCTCACATGTCGGACGACCTGACCCATCTGTGTAGATGACCGCGTCACCGTCTAGCGAATTCTCGAAAATCAACGCTTGTACTTCAGCCTCAACAGCAGCCGGATTTTCTTGTCTGCATTTTCTATCTAGTTGGATGCAAACTGAAAAGGATGTGCAGAAGTCTGTTGGCACATGCACCCACTCCTCGCCAGGTTCTAAGTCCTCAAGTGAACACACCTGTTGAAGAATGTCTTCGGCTTGACCCATCCACGACAGTCCTCTTTTTAACCTGCTGCCCTTCACCTTCCTAATTTCACTATGCAGTGGATGTTGTGTGTTTGCGTTAATTCTGAGGTAGGCGCGTGCCCTGCAAACTTGTATTCTCTCTTCAATGGTTGGAAAATCAAGAAGGTAGCGCATCGCCCTGCATGATGTATCCCTTGTACATCCAAGAATAATGCGCATAGCTTCATTCTGTAATCTTTCCATCCTTTCTATCTGCTTATGGCTGAGAGTCAGGATTGCCATTGCATACTCCAAAACAGACATGACCAGCCCATCGTACAGAAGACATAGATGGCGCTGCTCACAGTTTGCTGCCGCCATCACCCGCATCGCTGCAAACCCCCGCTTGGCCTTTGTTATCACCTGGTCTATGTGCACGTTATAAGCAAGGCTTCGATCAAACCGTATCCCCAGGTAATTCATTGCCTGCGTTCTTTCCCACCGTCTCTGAACACAGGATTAACAGTGGTGTTGGAGTGTTGACAATATGATTATTCAACGAGAACCAAGTCACTGTTGCCTTTGTTGGGTTGCCATTGCCCCAGCTTCATCACACCAAGTACTTATGCCATTGAGTTCGGTTTGTAGTTCAACAGCAACCTCCTCCCTATCCTTACCCTGACGATACACTAAAACATCATCGGCATATGACAATGTCCTGCCAGGTCCAGTGATCTGCTCACTGGTGATTCTCACTGTGTAGGCGTTGAACAGTACCGGAGATAATGGTGATCCCTGTGGTAGGCCAGGATATATTGTTGTTGGTTCCGAAGTCTAACTGCCACATCTAAAAACTACTTTCCGTTGGAAGAGGGCTGCAGCGATCCAACTAAGGAGGAATGGACTTACGTTTAGTTCAAGAAGCTGAAACATTAAAAATCCAGTGGTACTCTGTTGTATGCGTCCTCAAGATCAATCGCTGCAGCAACGGTTTCAGTGCCTGAGTGGAAACCTTCATAGACATCATGGGAAAAGACTGCTGCATTGGTCCAGGTTTCTCTTTTTGGACGGTACCCACCCAGGGTAGGTGGGAAAACACCTTGCCTCTCTAGTTGGCTTGATATTTTCCTGGCAATTACCTTCTCCAGCAGCTTGCCTATTGTATTCTGCATGGTTATAATTCGATATCCCTGAATTTTTTTTGTGGTATTTGTCAGGCTTCGGCAAGGGAATCAGATAGCTGTGTAACCATTCCTCCTTGATGCTAGCACTCCCTATACTGTTGTTGTACATGTCTGCTAGTTTCTCTAGCTCATTGTCGGTACACCTATTTATGTCATCGTATCTTATGCCATCAGGACCTGGAGCACTGTTTTTTGATCGTCGAAGCACAGCCTTGATTTCTTTCACTGTCACTGTGTCTTCATCCGAAGTGTTCTGGGCCTTGCATCTGTCTGAGGTGACCTCCTTGGCCAGATTCCGGCCTCCCATGTCTGTCTGGTTGCTCTGCTCAAGGTAGCGTTCAAAGAGTACTACTCTGGTATTTCCAGTATAGGTCCTTCTGCTAACTGGCAACATTTTGAGGCCGAGAAACTGTTTTTTTCTGGAATTTCTTGGAGTCTATTCACGAATTGTAAGCTAATTTGTTTTATAACTCCTGAAGTAAAAAGAAGACTTAACTTTTTATTGCATTTTTGAATCCCTCGTCCAATGTTACATAAATGTGAAGAGTTTCAACACAGCTGGTGTTTGCTGGAGTCCAGGAACAAATATTTAGTGACATCGCCGTCATAACACAAATTCAAGATGGCGACTAAACTTTAGCGGACATATATTTATTTATAATTAGAACTGGTAATTTAACTACTAAAATTAAACAGAATACAAGTGTCATTTGTAGCAGTAATGTATCTGTGTACTTGTATAATAATTCAGCATTTTACATGACTGAAAATAATTTGGAAGCCAGTTTTCAGACCCGTCTCTGTAAACCTGTAAGGAGTACTTATTTCTTAGCAGAGCACCAGTACTTAATTATTTAAATTTAAATAAAATACTGTGAAATAAGTTATGGTTTTTTTTTTTAAAGTTAGTATTTAATTATTAATTGCTCACTTCTAGATACAGAACAGTGTAATTATTGAGCAGAAGTAGAAATCCATTATTAGCGAATATTTTTTTTTTAAAATTTAATATGTTAATAATTAACTACTGCTTAATTTATGCAGCAGTTACAAACTTATTAACTTACATTCATGCATGATATTTAATGAACAAAAGAAAGCTGTCGCAATGCAGTTGGTACATTCAGACAATATGAGTACATTTTCATGAATTGTTCTTTCACTAACGACGAACATTTCACATGACATTTAATTAATATAAATGGGCAGCTATTTTTAACTATTAATTAGGTCACAGCACATCCTATCGAAAAGTCTTAAAAGTCGAGTGCACTTTAGTCAGAGACTCCGAGACTCTCGTGCTTTGTACGATGCTTTCGGCAGGCCGCCGTGCGGAAAGAGACCGAGCCATATGGGTAAAACCTGGTGCAATGAAGTTGATCCTCTCAATCTCTCGACATTCTATCAAAAGAGGAATGTGACCTTTACTTTCCTGTTACCAAAACGCACAATAAAATATACATCTTACCAGGTTTGTTAGCAATGTGACAGACTTTTAATGAATAATAAACAATTGGCGGCCATTTTAAATTGTTAATTAGGTCACGGCACATCCTATCGAAAAATAAATATGTCAAGTTAGGCCTTGCCACCCCGGACGCAATGATATATGCTACTACATTGTCCGTTTAAAAATAAACAAGCCACAGTAATAGTACTAATAGAAGGCAAATAATACACAATTGGCGGCCATTTTAAATTGTTAATTAGGTCACGGCACATCCTATCGAAAAATAAATATTATGTCAAGTTAGGCCTCGCCGCCCCGGACGCAATGATATATGGTACTACGTTGTCCGTTTAAAAATAAACAAGCCACAGTAATAGAAGGCAGAATTTCTCAGCTTCCAATTTAATGGGCCGCGATAAAATCTCCCTTATCTCTTAGGTCATCATTACACTTCCTGGCATTAAATTACGTCACCAAAATATTCATAACTCCGCTTAGAATTAACGTACACTCGTCGTTGAGGTACCCTTGGATTCGTCTTGTCAAGCTGTATCCAACTGTTACGATTTCATAAGTAAAAACCCAATTTTTAAATATTGACCAAAATTGCTATACAAATTTTAATCGCACATTTATCAAGACACACAGGAATTCAGACACTTCTAATGTACATATTTTCCAACCTCATATTCATTCATTAGTTCATACAGTAGCATGTCCCTTGCAGAACCTCGCTCCCATAACAACCTCCGGAAAACTTCTCGGTCATAAGTAACTAATCCTAATAAGATGGAAGCAGTATTTCGAACAACTTCTCAATATCCCATCAGATGTCACAGGAATTCAAGAGACCAACACAGATGCCACCGAAGAACTAGAACCAGATATACTGAAAGAAGAAATTAGAGAAGCCGACAGATTAGCCAAATTGAACAAATCACCGGGGCAAGATGAAATACCAAATGAATTAATTAATGCAGCAAGAGAAGTAGGAACATCATGACTTCATAGACTATTCAACCATGTTTGGGTAGAACAACAGACACCACTAGACTGGAGATACGCTATTGTTATCCGAATTTGGAAAAAAAACACCAAAAAGCAGCAAAAGAGACTGCACACAATACGAAGGCATTTCCCGTTTGAATCATACTGGGAAAATATTTTGCAAAATTCTTGAGAAAAGATTACGAACTTCTATAGACCCCCAGCTAAGCGAAACACACAACTTGGATTTATGAAAAACAGAAGATGCACAGATGTCATTTTTTGCTCTTAGAAAACTTATAGAAAAATCAGTCGAATTTAATGAAACACCCTATTTAGCCTTTGTCGTCCAAGAAAAGGCATTTGATAGATTAGATAAAAACAAGCTGTGGGAAATCCTTAAACAATATGGAGTGAGTATACATCTAACAAACCTATGTAGAAACTAATACAGCAACTGTGAATGCATAGTGATAACAACTGGAGGACACTCAGAACCCTTCAAAACGAGATCCAGAGTACGACTAGGTTGTGTCCTGTTCCCTCTCTTGTTCAAATCCTATATTGACAACTTATGTAAAAAATCAGCCAAACAGAGACCGCAAGAATTCCGCATGACGAGAACACAGAAGAAGAACCATCTGCAAATTACATCATTAGAGAACTCCTGTTTGCGGACGACCAAACACTAACAACAAACTCAGAAACTGAATTACAAGACCACACGAATAGTCTAAACGAAATGTGTTGTGAATATAAAATGAAAATTAGCACAGGTAAAACAAAGATAATGACCATAACTAAAGAAGGGAAAAAAAACAACAACAACAATTCACCTAAACTAAGACCTCCTGTAATAAGTAAAGAGTTTCAAGTACCTGGGAAGTATAATATCACCAAACGGCAAATCAGAAGATGAGATCGAAAATAGACGCAATAAGGAAAACCAACTCATTGGACGAATGGCACCAATACTAAAGAACAAACATGTATCAATAGTTACTAAAAAATGACGCGACAACACAATCTTCCTACCAACTCTGTGCTACCAATACCAAACCTAATAATAATGATATATTATAAATAACAGTAAAAGAGAAAAGAAAACTCACAACAACAGAAATTAGATTTCTGAGAAGAAAACTCAATGTATCAAGAAGAGATAATATTAGAAGTGAAGAAATCAGGACTAAAGTGGGGTTTACAGCTGCACTAGATTTTATTAGAAGGCAGCAAGTCAAATGGTTTGGCCATGCACCTAAGTCATCAACTAACAGTATACCACAACAAGCAATGATGTACAGACCAAATGGAAGCAGAGGAAGAGGCCGACCACATAAACGATGGACGAAGGGAAAAGCAGAGTCCGTGGGCATATCGATACATGAGGCCCATAAGCGGACACTATCCCGCTGTTTATACTTCACCTTGACACCGCAAGGTACAAGAGGGACACGACGAGATGAGATGAGTGACAGGCTTTTACCATAGAGCCGGGCGCGTTAGTGTAATCGATAGGGAGTTGCGCTGATAGTGTCATAAGCACGGTCAGACGAGGGTTCGAATTCTGCAGAAAAGACTGATACCCTATCTCTCAGTGCGTAATATTTGCTTTTTTCCCATTTATTATAAAATATTGAATAATCTACACAGAGCAGAAGTATTGATTAATCTATCAAAATCATATTAATACTATATCAAATTTATTTGTATATAACATGTGAACTTCTGTTGGCACGCTGAGTGACTTTGCATCATTAATTCGACACGACATGCATGTAAAAATAAAAGGTTATGACCCCTAGTATAGACTATAGCATACACCGATTAACATTGATACATTCTTATATTGTGACATGTCATGATCGACATTGATAATCATTCTGAATGTGACATGGCTAAGGGGAACATTGCATCACTATATGGATAGAGGCCAAACTCCAGAATTTAAGAGATTACATCTTGAGTTAGTACACCTCCAGTGTCGCCTCTTGGCTTTTAAACTATGTGTGTTTTATGTCTTCATACGAACCCACTGTGGGATAGGCCTGTTGTGCTTCATCTTGCGAACAAGGTCGCTTTTTATTTTAAATGTTTTGTGGGCTCGCATTTTTCACTTCTTTTCTAATGCTTTTATCTATTCGGCCTTTGCATTTTAACAACTGTATTTAAAAAAATAATAATTTTAAATTTGTTATAGCGTATAGACAGCATTGCAAATTTATACTCTTATGATCAGATTTGCTTTTAATTTAGATCATTTTGCTTGTTTTATAAAAAACACTGTTTTGTCCCATCCATATGTTATTAACTTGTGTAAGCTGTTTCCTAAATCCAGCATGCTGTACAATTTTTACAATTAATTTCTGTAATTCAAATGCTGTCATTGGTAAAGTTGTTTAACCGGGTTTTCTTTGTTGGACAAAATTATTGCCACTAGAGCTCAATGTTATTTATAGACGCAGCCATTTATAACAACAAATGTCAGTGCTTTTAGTGGAGGTTCTTTCATTTTCAAGTCACCACAACTAAATGTATCGACACACATTCACATCTTTTGGGGGATGTGAAGTATACATGGGCATATCCGGAGTGCTGTGACATCGATATTGGATGACAGTTTCTCGGTTTTATATCAAAGGATATTCTTCTTCTTCTTCTTCTTCTTCTTCTTCTTCTTCTTCTTCTTCTTCTTCTTCTTCTTCTTCTTCTTCTTCTTCTTCTTCTTCTTCTTCTTCTTCTTCTTCTGATGCTGCTGCTACTACTACTGCTGCCTTCTATCCCACAGTAGAGTATTGGCCCTATGTCAACTTATTTCCTGATGTCTATTGCCATCTCCTGCACCTCCTTCTTTATCATTAACATATTCAACCTAATTGTTTCTTTCTTCTTTCTTATAAATTGCTCATCTTTCGTTGGAGTATGCAGGTAACATTTTCTATTGGATAAGGCTCTTTGATCCGGTGATAAAATTCGCTTATAGAACGGTCCTCTCTGAGCTTGGTACATTGTCGTAATATGTATTCTACAGTTGAAAATGCCCTTGGCTGGACAACGTGCTCATGGCAAATACGTGTTTTCATCGAAAGTAACCCACAGAGACAGCAACCTTGCAACAGGGACAATCAACATCTACAGCCTTCGTCCTCTGCTGGAAGATACTGAGAGCTTCTGGTCTGGTCACAGTGAACGCCGATTCTCCATAATTATTAACACCATGAGCAAAGTTTCCTCTATATTCAACGCTATTTTACCTTTCTTTACATGCAAGAATTACAGTTTGATAAAGCTCATAGGCCTCTCCATCAAAAAAAAAAACAAAAAAAAAAAAAAAAAAAAAAAAAACAGCAACAATACAAACACAAATGACTGACAGATAGGGCCATGACACGAATACATTTTAGAACGTCTGCTATAAACGAAGCATTTGAAAAATACCAGCCCAGACAGAAAAACATTCTTTTAGCGATATTTTACTTCCGTCTTTCTTAACAGCAACATTTTCGTGATGTGAGTATTTTTTTATGAAACATAGTATCCCCGGAAACCAAGAAACTGAATTAGAACATGTTTTTGTCATCGATTGTTTTATCCTATACTCACAGACACTAAACAAAAATAGATTTTCAATCCATTTCATGCAATTAGAAAAGCTAAGGCTTTCAGCAGAAATAGTTACTTCGGGTGAAAGCAATTTTGTTGTCTAATTAGTTTAATAAAATAATACTATTACTAAAGCAACTGCACATTGACTTTAAGGATCTGCGAATAATAAAGAATATATATTGGCAGCAAACAGCAACCATAATAATCAACAACCTGGTAGGAACATTACAGTGTATAAAGAAGGGTGTCAGACAATATTGTGTATTGTCCCCCGCTTTGTTCTGATTGTACAGTGAACATATAATGAGATCTACAGAAAATGTGCAGGGATCCTGGTTGGTGGACATAATATAATTAACTTACGTTATGCTGATAACACCGTCTTGATAGCAACAAGTCAGAAGGATATATAGGAAATGACAGTTAAAGTGGTTGTAGAAAGTGAAAACATGGGCATTAGTTTGAATAATAGAAAGTCAGAAGTCATGGTGATATCAAAGAAACAGAGTGTGCCTAAATGTGCAATTAAAGTACATAATGTTTGTTTGGGGCTAGTGCTGAAATTAAGATATCTAGACACATGGATAACATCAGATGGAAGATGTATCACTGAGATAAATAACAGAATAATAGGACAAGCAAAATCTGCATTATATCAAATGAAGAAAGTTTTGTGCAATAAGTCATTGTCCTTGAAAGTTAGAAAAATAGTTCTTGTATGTTACATGCAAACCAATTTTAACATACGGCTACAAATCCTGGACAATTAGTAAACGGGAGAAAAAATCTTTGGAAGCCTTGATGATATGGATTTATAGAAGAATGCTGAAAATTAATTGAAAAGCCAAAAAATAAGCAATCTGGACATTCTGAGGGAAGCTGAGTCACAAAGACAACTAAACACAAACATCAGAAAGAGGCAGCCATCGTTTTTGATCACATTATGAGAAAAAACAAAAACTGGAACATTTTGTGACAACCGGAAAGATTTGCAGAATGAGAGATGGAGAAAGACAGCGTGAGAAGATTCTTGACATTCTTGTGACATAGCACGGAAGGGAGTCAACACACGAATTGATCCACGCCGCCAGAGATCGCAATCTGTGGAGAGGTATGATCGCTGACGCCAGCCGGCAAGGAGCTGGATGATGATGATGATGATTTAGTTTAAACGCTGATAGGTACACCTTATAAAATGTTTAAAGTAGTTTTCTACAGTCATATGCGTTATAATATAATGATAAAATCTTTAAGGCATTTTCAGTTTTCATAAAAATAATGCATCTATTTTAAATACATGAAAATTTTATAACCTATTTTTCCCGCAACGGGAACGGGAAAGGGTCGTCGTAAAATTAATGGATCTATTTTAGATACATGAAAATTTTCGAACCCATTGTTCCCGCAACGGGAATGGGAAAGGGCCGTTTAAATACGGGAAACTTTTCGAACCTGTTTTTCCCACAACGGGAACGGGAAAGGGCCGTCGTAAAAATAATGAATCTATTTTAGATATGTGAACATTTTCAAACACATTTTTCCAGCAACAGGAACGGGAAAGGGCCGAACATAGAGATAGATAGATAGATAGATAGATAGATAGATAGATAGATAGATAGATAGATAGATAGATAGATAGATAGATAGATAGATAGATAGATAGATAGATAGATAGATAGATAGATAGATAGATAGATAGATAGATAGATAGATAGATAGATAGATAGATAGATAGATAGATAGATAGATAGATAGATAGATAGATAGATAGATAGATAGATAGATAGATAGATAGATAGATAGATAGATAGATAGATAGATAGATAGATAGATAGATAGATAGATAGATAGATAGATAGATAGATAGATAGATAGATAGATAGATAGATAGATAGATAGATAGATAGATAGATAGATAGATAGATAGATAGATAGATAGATAGATAGATAGATAGATAGATAGATAGATAGATAGATAGATAGATAGATAGATAGATAGATAGATAGATAGATAGATAGATAGATAGATAGATAGATAGATAGATAGATAGATAGATAGATAGATAGATAGATAGATAGATAGATAGATAGATAGATAGATAGATAGATAGATAGATAGATAGATAGATAGATAGATAGATAGATAGATATAGATAGATAGATAGATAGATAGATAGATAGATAGATAGATAGATAGATAGATAGATAGATAGATAGATAGATAGATAGATAGATAGATAGATAGATAGATAGATAGATAGATAGATAGATAGATAGATAGATAGATAGATAGATAGATAGATAGATAGATAGATAGATAGATAGATAGATAGATAGATAGATAGATAGATAGATAGATAGATAGATAGATAGATAGATAGATAGATAGATAGATAGATAGATAGATAGATAGATAGATAGATAGATAGATAGATAGATAGATAGATAGATAGATAGATAGATAGATAGATAGAACGAACGAACGAACGAACGAACGAACGAACAAACTTTATTTTCAAAGGGTTAAGAATTGGGCACGCAGGCCCGTCTAACATTCTGCCCTTCTATCACTCTCTTTCATACATTATTTCATTCACACATCATTCAAGGCTAACAAAGAACAGTAACAATATAAAAGATATGCATTATAAAGGCATGGGCAAAATGCAAACATCAAAACTACACGACACAGTAATATTAGATAATGGTCTGACACTTGTTATTAGCCATGTGGAATATACTGGCCTACAAAAAGGTGATTGGCTGTTATACTAGGGTTTTGTTATTATTATTATTATCTCAATTATTAAGGGGGAAGGTAATCCGTATTGAGATAGTGTTCGAATAATTTGCGATTATATGAATAGGGATTGGTGATGTCTTTGATTTCTTGTGGAAGATTGTTCCACAGCTGAGATGCAGAGTACGTTAAGCTTGTTTTGTATAAGTCAATCCTAGGCTTCGGAATGTGTAGTATATTTAAACGTTTACTGTGTCTAGCATTATATTTAAACAAAGGCCAAAGGTAATTTGGGGCATTCCGATGCAGGATTTTGTGAATTAGTTTAGCTTTATTGAAAAGCAGGCGTTTGCGGAATGGTAGTAACTGAAGGCGTTTATACAGGCTAGGATTGTCAGATAAATGTTTGCTATAAATTAGACTCATGGCCCGTTTCTGGAGTGAGTAAAGTCGCTTGGTGTTTGAATTAGAACAACCGTCCCAGATTGTAGAGCAGTAGTCAAAGTGTGTCTGTATATGAGAAGTATAGAATAGTTTCCTTGTGTCCTCATCAAGGAAGTTTTTAATCTTGGCGAGTTGATAGACTTTTTTCGCTGTTTGTTTAATGAGCGCTTGAACATGGGAATTAAAGGTTAGGTTTCTATCAATGATTAGGCCTAATGTTTTGTGCTCAGTTACACTTTCTACTGGCATGTTATCGATGTGAAGTTGAAGTGATGTGTGTGGGCTTAGAGTTTGAAGTCTTTGTCTGGTTGTTAATAACATTGCTTTTGTTTTAGTGATGTTAATTTGCATACGGTTTGAATAGCTCCATTTAACTACATTATTTAATTCTTGTTGTAAAGACGACTCCAGTAAAATACAGTTTTCAGCGTTTGTGTACACCGTACAGTCATCTGCAAATAGATCGCAGGCCGACGAAAGATGCAAAGGTAGATCGTTAATATATATGGCAAATAATAGAGGGCCAAGAATAGAGCCTTGCGGTACTCCAATATTGAAGGTAGTGGTTTGAGACAGAGATTTATTGTGTGATACTACTTGCTTTCTGTTTGATAGAAAAGATGATATTAGAGTGACTACATTAAGGCCAATTTTCATTGTCTCGAGTTTTTTAATTAAAATAACATGGTCTATCATATCAAATGCTTTCTTGAAATCAATAAACACAGTTCCACATAGACTGTTGTTGTTTATATTCTGGTGCCAATTTTCTATCATGTTTGTTAGGGCCGTATGGCAAGAATATTTTGGTCGAAATCCTGATTGGCTGTCAACAATAAGCTTGTTGCGAACTAGATACTGTAATGTTACTTTATGGATGTGTTTTTCTAGTGGCTTAGATAGTGATGATAGTAAGGAAATGGGTCTGTAATTGTTCGGGAGACCATTGTAAAGAAGATTTAAAAAACTTTTGCTTTTCTTTCCC
>JACEFZ010014692.1:0-29871 GCA_014155875.1 Cepaea nemoralis | reverse complement strand
GTCCACTGACGCCAACATTGAGTCGCCACTAAGAAAAGAGGAAAATTTTAGTAATGAAATTTTTTGTTTAATAAATTTCTGTACCCATGAAAGAAGACAAAAAAAAAAAAAAAGAAAGAAAAAACATACATTATTTGACAGGCCAAACAATCCTAAACAGTGAACTCATCAAACACTACAACCGACGCTTCAATATTACATCATGCCTCCAACTTCGAACCAAATAAGGTATTCACAGATTACTGCATATCACTTGGAGGAGAATGTCCCAGCAACCTCATCCCTGGCCCCAAAGATCGGCCCATTGTGTTTGTCTCTGTAAAAACGTTGATCATGACATCCAGAAAGGTAAAGCTAACTGGAAGCGACTGAAGATGACAATACAATTGGTGGTACAGAACAGACAGGCTAAAGTTGAAGTACTCCCCAGCTCAGCAGCAATGATTATCCGAGCATTGAAGGAGCCACCTCGTGACAGCAAGAAGATCAAACACGTGAAACACAATGGTAACATCACCATTGATAACATCAAGATCGCCAGACTGATGTTCGCTCGCAGTGTGTCAGAAGCTCTCGTTGGAACTGTGAAAGAAATCTTAGCGCAGTCTATTGGCTGCACAATTGACAAGGATGACTCCTCATACTGTGATTGAGAAGATAAATTGAAACTCCAGGAGAATAAAGCAATTATTTGATTTAAAAAAAAAATAAAAATAAAAAATAAAAAATAAACAGCGAAAAGTGTGTCACTCGGTTGGTAGTCAAGACTATATCAAGGTGCAGACGACTACTCTATGATCCTAACCAAACGTTTCTTCTTTGTCACAGAGACTGGGAAATATTATCACATTCAGCGTCCAAGGTTTATTAAGCTAACCAGCACAAATATAGGCTGTACCTCATAGGTCAGAAATTTTTGTCGGCTACGGAAGTGGAAAATATGACCAAGACAAAAGTGTGTTTATCCTCCACCCCCAAACCCTGTTTCCTTCTCGGATAAGTGCGTTATTCTCACACATCGTCTTCCCTTTAACCTTTTACTCATACATAAGGTCATCTGCTAAGATGATTGCATCTCTCCCCCGATGTGTCTCCACCTTGCCGTGGTGGATGAGCTTGAGTGTCCCACTGACCCCAAGCGCTATGCCAATGGATTTACAACTACATATTGGACAGCGCTTGGGATAGGGACCAGACTAAGAGAGACACAACCTGCTGCCCTGCAGGTAGACTGAGGATAGCAGTCTAAATCAGGCAAAAGATGTCTATAATCTCAGTCCGGACAAAACCTCAAAGGCTCTCAGCCGAGGGGTATAGCTGAACGTCTTTAAGCCATAAACCCTCGGATGTGAGAGCCTGTCAGACACTTACCTACATCAAAATTAAGGTGAGGAGCCTAGCACGCTACGTGCTTGGTGCAGATACTCGTTCGAAGGCTCTCAGCTGGGGGAATATGAGGGATCCCTGGATGAGAGGGCCTGGTCGTTTCTCGCCCACAGACGCACGGAGGTAAGGTGCTGAGCCGGCAGCACATGTAGCCTACCTCGTGAGCGAGTACTAAAAGTGGAAAAACACCTCGGTCGCACGTTCTGATGAAAGTCTGTAACTGTACTCATGGAGTATGTGTAGTCAAAGGTGGAAGATTGTCTCGTGACACGAAATGGAACGCTTGGCTAGCGAATCCATTACGTGACAGCCGGAAGCAAAATCTTGCTGAGTGGAAGTCGAAATAAGAGTCTAACTTGCCTTGAAACCCGAGGAAGGCTAACCTAAAAGCCGAAAGTGCCAGCCTACGGGTGGCAAAATAAAAATTGGCACTACGCATTTACGTCCGAGTAAAATGTCTCGTCCGAATGTCTCGTGCTAGGAACAGCTCTGACTACCTAGTTTCCGAATGCGACTCTCGTTCGGAACAGCTCTGACTAGGTAGTTTTCCGAATGTCCGTCGTGCCTGGAAAAGCTCTGACGAGCACAACAACAAGCACATGTCCGAAACGAAAACTCGCTGAGTGGATATCGTATGCAAACCTGTCTGGTTTGTGCGGGAACGGCCCGGGGCAAACGAAATGCCCAATATATTGAAGTGAGGAATTAAAGCAGCCATGAGCAGGACGTGACGATTCCCTCGGTGAGCCCAGCACCAGGGCGCTATGTGTCGGCCCTGCAATTATGGAAGCCACCCTGGATGGCGGAAAATGCCATGGACTGTCACTGCCTTCCTTTGAGGGATGACCGTTAAGTCTTCGACCGTTCCAAGTTGGCCAGCTGGTTTGTTGACGGTACCGCAAAAGTGAGAGTCTCCCAGGAATGCTACCTGGTCAAAAACGCACGCTAAAGCCGGATGTGTTGGCCTACGGGTTTTGACCCAAGGGCGCATAACTTGACACACCGCAATCACATCTGAAAAAACACTCCGGATGAACGCAAAGAGGAAGAAGAAGAAGAAATATTTTTCTTCTCATAACATGACCAAAACATGTGACTGTCTACGTCGAATTTCTTTATCCAGCTTACGATTTTCATTTGTTTCTAGTAGGACTTGGTCATTGGTTTTTCTGTCTGTGCATGGTATTCTTTGCATGTTTATTAGAAACCGCATTTCCACAGCCATCACCTGTTTTTTTTTTTTCAGGTTTTCCGCTCATTGTTCATGCCTCACGTCCATACAAAAGATCAGGTTTTATGTAGCACCTCAACACACTTTTTCTCGTTGCAATCGACATCTTTTTTTATTGGTCTGTATGTTTTTCATCTTGCGAAAGGCTAACTTTGCCTTGGCGATTCTTGTTCTAATCTATTCAAATTTAATGACCGTTCCGAGATAATTGTACCGATTCACTTAATTAAGAATATTCCCAATTGCTTGTATATAACATTGTAGTACTTCCTTCTTCCTAGTCTCTTCTTCTTCTTCTGCGTTCCGAGCCATTGAGGTTCTTTGCTGCAGATACAATCTGTCTCCATTCATCTCTTTGGTTGACCTTCTCTTGCCAGTCGTTGATTCCAAGTGCTTGTAGGTCTGTATATATATTATCTCTCCACCGTCTTCTTGGTCTACCTCGGGGCTACGGTCATTTATTTCAATACTGTTAGCAGAAGAATAGACGAAATGAGCGAGGATATTGAAATACAACTTGTTGAAAAGCTGAAAACAAGAAAATTTTCGGTGCAAATGGATGAATCAACTCTGAGAGACGGTGAGGCCGTACTTATAACTTACATAAGATATATTTATAAAGGTGATTTTGCTGAAGAAATGTTGTTCTGAGAATCATTTGAAAGCACAGCTGCCTCCACAGATATATATAGTAAGCTTAAATATTATTTAGATGTCAATAATATACCAATGAAATATATAACATCTTGTGCTGCAGACGGTGCTCCTAATATGATGGGGAAGAATTGGTTGCTTAAAGTTGATGACAGATGAGAATCCAGAAATGCTTCTTGTGCATTGTGTTATTCACATGGAAAACTTGGTAGCTAAAAACATTTCGTCAGTTCTAAATGGAAATGAAGTACTAATTTTAGTTATCAAGTGTATCATTGCTATTAAAGCTAGTGCCAAATGTGAACGTCTCTTCAAGTTATTATGTGAAGAACAAAATGAATACCATGTGAGACTTATACTTCACACTGAAGTAAGATGGCTCTCGAAAGGGAACTGCTTGAAAAGATTTATGGAATTATTTGATACTCTTAGTGATTTTTTTAAGCGACAACCCAGAAATGAAAAAAAATCTGTTAACGGTTGACGGTAAGGCATTTGTAAGTTATTTAGTCGATTGAAGGGAAGGGTGGTTGTGTGTGGCGATTTCAGCGGCCGCTCGCGGAGCTGGGGTTGTGGTCGCATAGGCCGGAGGGGAGAGAGACTGTAGGACTGGCGGAATGAGAGTGGATTCATCCTGGTTGGCAGGCCGTCTGGCCCACATGCCTTCTACTCGAGATCATGGCACACTATAGCTGCGCCTGGCCTGGCTTTTCATTCGCCAGACCTGGAGTGGAACATTGAACGAATTGTTAGGAAGCGACTGGGTGGCGGTGGCCATCGGCCAGTCTCTCTCGGGGTGGAGGTGCAGGAAGGCGGGCTGGGCAATGTGCGAGCATCGCGCCAGCATACTAGTTGGAGGCCTGAACACTGAGAGGGACATAGATAGGGTGGTTGAAGAGTTTGGGAAATTCATGCTGCAGGCGGCGCGAGTGCCAGTGCCAAGAGGAGCTCGTGGACATTGTGGACCCTGCTGGAGTGGTGGGCTGGGGCAGTTGCGTGGTGGTGTGGGGGTTTGTGGAGGGCGGGCGGGGGCCGGTCCCGGCCGGGAGCATCACAGTAGATGTCTGCACGCAAGGGCCGGATTTCAGAAGGCCCGGCTGCGGGCTGGACGGAAAGACTGGTGGGAGAAGACAGAGTCACTGAGCTTTGAAGGAAACGCAGGGAGGTTGTGGAAGCCAATGGGAGAGGTTGGTGATGAGGGCTCGGGGAGAGACTCAAAGATTGCGCTGCATAGGGACGGAGGCATCTTGGCAGGAAAGCGGGCAGCTGACAATTTTGCTGACTCATTTGCACGGGATAACATTATCGAGATTGATCCGGGGAGACAACGGGAGACTAGAGACGGGTGGCGGCATGCAGGACGGAGGGAGACGGTGCATGAGGTTGTGGAGGCGCCTGTCGCAGTCGGTGAGCTGGAGCTAGCCATGTCGGGGCTTAAAGTAAGGGGGTCACCGGGGGCTGATGGTGTCTCCAATGGAGTGATCAGGAGCCTGGGATCGGGGGCCGGTGAAGGGCTGCCTGCAGATCTTTAGTAACACATGAAACTTGGGCGGTGTTCCTCGGGCCTGGAGAGAGGCAATCGTGGTACCCCTCCTGGAATCTGGGAGAGACAGTTGCATTGCCTCCAGCTACAGACCCTTTGGCGTCGCCAGCTGTCTCTACAAAGCAGTGGAACGCGTCGTCAATCACAGGCTGCGGTGGTGCGTTGGGGGTGAAGACATCCTTGTGCCACTGTGGGCTGGCTTTGGGCGGTGCTGCTCTGTGGGGGGTCGTATAACCTGCTTCTCTCGGGAGGTTGGGGATGCGTTCCAGGAGAGGGGGCTGGTACTTGCGGCTTGGATGGATCTGGGGAGGGCCTTTGGCAAGGTCTGCAGAAGGGGTCTGGTGAGGAAACTGGGAAACTGTGGGGTCGGTGGAGGAGTGTACGAATGGGTGAAGGCATACTTGCACGACAGGGGAGCCCGAGTGCAGATAGACGGTCTCGGGAGCAGGAGGATGCTGTTGCGTCGCGGTGTTCCCCGGGGCGGAGTCCTGTCCCCCACACTTTTTCTAGTCTTCATCAATGATCTTGTTGCTGATCTGCCGTGTGGAATTGAAACGGCAATGTGCGCTGGTGGCCTGAGTTTGTGGAGCACGGGTGGATGTGCATCGGTGGCCACCATGTTGCTACAGAGAGCTGTGGTTGCATTTGTTGCATGGGTGGATGGATGGTGTGTCGGCATGTACGTTGACAGGTTGGCGTGGAGAGGGCACATCAAGGAGGCAGTGGCAGGGGCCGGAGGGAGAGTGGCCATCCTGGGAGGGCTGAGTGGGGCTACTTGAGGAGCCGGTGGGAAAGTTCTTGGCGGGGTTTGTCAACAGAGCATGCGGCTGCACCTGAAGTGCGGGTCGGCTGCGTGGTTGTGTTATTGGGGCTGTATAGGATCAGACCACCAGAAATACACATGGCATAGGTAGGCACAGAGAAGCAAGATTGTTGAGAGAGCGAGAGAGAGGGAGAGAGAGAGAGAGAGAGAGAGACAGAGAGAGAGAGAGAGAGATGGACACAGAGAGAGGGTTGGTGTAAGATTATAAAGAGAGGGAGATAGAGAGAGAGAGAAAGACATATATATGTCTGTGCACATACACATACACATATGAACTAGTATCTATGCGCATGCACACCCGACCGCATATACAGTGTAGTTGCTAACTAGTGGGGGGATTATTGGTCCGGGGGGAGTAGTGATTACATTACTGGTGCGCGCTGAATTGCGTACGAGAGGAGTGCCAAGAGTGGTAATATGAAATGCCCAGGTAACTAATGGTTCGGTCACTCGGAATCGGGCTGAGGGAGACAGGGTAGAGGATAATATTAGTGGAGAAAAGGACTGGTTAGAGACCTGAAGAGGGTGACACCTAGGAGGGCGTGGAAGCAACAGAGTGGGGAGGGGAGGGGAAATGACTACGATTAGATGAAACTATGTTGGGTGTTGAGGCCGTGTGGTGTTAGGCACCCCATAGTGAATATGAGCCGGTTTTCTGTATTCTTGCGATGTTGAGCACCAGAGGAGCAGGACTGGATGACAGTGACCTGGACATCGGAAGCACCTTGATGGTTGGCGCTGTTGAAGTGGGTGGAGACAGGCTTGGGGGCATTGGTGTGGATGTCCATCAGATGTTGGCGGAATCTGTCGGCTAGCATGAGGCCAGTCTTCCCAATATACTTCATATCACACCGTTTGCATATTATGGCATAAATGATGTTGCGACTGGTGCAGGAAAATTCTTCTGTGATGCGTAAACTGCCTTTAGGGAATAGCACCACTGGGGTGTGGATCACATATGGGCAGGTCTTGCAACGAGATCTCAGGCAAGCCTTAGTACCTAATTGTGATGGTGGAGGTGGAGATCCCTGTACTCTATCATGGACGAGTACATCTTTGAGGTTGCGGTCACGTCTGTAAGCCACTAGTGGTTTCTCTGAAAATATCGCGCTGGTAGTAGGATCAGCTTGAAGGATAGATAGATGTCGAAACAGGATATTTTTGACTGAAATATTGTGCGGATGGTAGGTAAGAGAAAGTACCAGTCGAAGGTTTTTTGGTTTAGGTGCAGAGGTGAGAGAATCTGCGCGGCTAATGGGTAGAGCCCGGTGGAAGGCTGATGATAGGACATGATCAAGATAGCCACGAAGCCTGAAGAAGTCCAACATTTCCTGAGCATTGTGCTGAAAATCCTCATCATTTTGGCATAGTCGTCGAAGACGCAGAAGTTGAAATAAGGAATTGCGTCTTTACAGGACGGAGGGCGAGAAGAGGTGTAGAGTAGAAAGGCGTGAGAGTCAGTCGGTTTATAGTAGAACGTCGTGGTGAGACCATGGGTCCCAATGGAAACAGTAAGGTCTAAGAAGTTGACCGACGTCGAGGAAATGTGGGAAGTGAGTTTGATAGTAGGATGAAAATTGGAGAAGAAGTCTATGAATGTTTCGAGATTCGCTAGTGGCATACAGGTGACACCAACACCATTATCAATGTACCGTCTGTATAGTTCAGGGATTCTACCGTTGAAGAGTTGCCATATCTGGTACTCAAGGTGGCCCATGAGTGAAGCCTCGTATTTGTAGACCGACCTACTCCGCATTCCTCATGCGGTATGTCGCAGGCATTTTTCCTCTCTCTCTCTCTCTCTCTCTCTCTCTCTCTCTCTCTCTCTCTCTCTCTCTCTCTCTCTCTCTCTCTCTCTCTCTCTCTCTCTCTCTCTCTCTCTCTCTCTCTCTCTCTCTCTCTCTCTCTCTCTCTCTCTCCTAACATCTTGCTTCTCTGTGCCTACCTACATCACGTGCATTACCAGTGGTTGGATCCTATACAGCCCCAATAACTCAAGCACTGGGCGATTTGATCCTTAAATATGTTGTATAACAATCAACCATACTGAATATTTCATAGGGAACAGTATGAACGAAGCGTCGTACTTGTAGACCGACGTACTCCGCATACCTCTTGTGATATGTCACAGGCACTTCCCCCTCTCTCTGTCTCTCTCTCTCTCTCTCTCTCTCTCTCTCTCTCTCTCTCTCTCTCTCTCTATCTATCTATCTATCTATCTATCTCTCTCTCTCTCTCTGTCTCCTCTCTCTCTCTCTCTCTCTCTCTCTCTCTCTCTCTCTCTCTCTCTCTCTCTCTCTCTCTCTTCTTACATATACTTTGCACATGCCCACATACAGCATTTTGTCTGTTGAGCGGTGTCTATGTATGTATGTGCGTTCACCCATATCAGTCCACCCAGACTTTAAGACTCGCCCCTTTTATAACATATAAAAATGGGGTTTTGGTCAATACCACCATCAATCTTGCGCGCCTCATCCTTCGCTAGTACATCCACTGTGATTGCTCAGATACCCTTACCAGACCTGTTACCGTCCTCCTGCCCCGCCGCCTTCCTTCTGTGTGCTCACTGAACCGTAACACCTAGCACCGGGTATAAGAATACATCGAAGATTTTCTGAGTTGCTTACAGATCCGAACTGTGAGGTGAGTATGAACATTTTCTCTACTAACTTTTTTTCAATCAAACATTTTCTTCAACTAACATTTTTTTCAATTACCATGTTTTTCAATTCTCATTTTCTCTTCATTGCTTTTATTTCTTCATGCTTTTGTTCTTCTCGTCCTTTCGTCACCTTCTGATGTAGTCACGGGAGATCTCTTTGACTGTATGTTGTGTTTGTGAAAATGTTTGTTTGCTGATGAAGGCTAATCGCCGCAACGTCCTGTATGTGCAATGGCAATCCTGACTCTCAGCCAGAAGCAGATAGAAAGGATGGAAAGGATACAGAATGAAGCTATGCGCATTATTCTTGGATGTACAAGAGATACAGCATGCAGGGCGATGCACTACCATCTTGATTTTCCAACCATTGAAGAGAGAATACAAGTTTGCAGGGCACGCGCCTACCTCAGAATTAACTCAAACACACAACATCCACTGCATAGTGAAATTAGGAAGGTGAAGGGCAGCAGGTTAAAAAGAGGACGGTCGTGGATGGGTCAAGCCGAAGACATTCTTCAACAGGTTTGTTCACTTGAGGACTTAGAACCTGGCGAGGAGTGGGTGCAAGTGCCAACAAACTTCTGCACATCCTTTTCAGTTTGCATCCAACTAGATAGAAAATGCAGACAAGAAAATCCGGCTGCTGTTGAGGCTGAAGTACAAGCGTTGATTTTCGAGAATTCGCTAGACGGTGACGGGGGTGATGGGTCGGTCGTCCGACATGTGAGAAGCTCATGGGCCTTTACAGCTCGGGCCGGAGGGAGAATTGTGAAGGAGGACTCTGGTGCTTTCACTGAAACCACAAGTAGCCTGACCATGGAAGTCATGGCAGTAAGTAAGGCAATAACATGGCTCGAGACACAGACATTCACTAGGGCTTGTTTCCTTAGCGACTCAATGAACATGATCAAGAGGATAGAGGAGGGGTCGATCCGAAGAGAATGGCTGCTGCCTCTGAAGCGGTCTCGGCTGGCAAAGATTAGTTTCATCTTCGTGCCAGGTCATGCGGGAGTACAAGGAAATGAGCGGGCTGACAAGCTCGCAGGGGAGGCTACTGTGGAGGGCGGACGCGCCATGGACCAGGCTGACATTCTGAATGCTCTACGAGAAGTGAGACTTTTGCGAGAACCAAGTGATGACTGTGAATCTACAACAATGGCCAGACTGCAGGAGCAGCAAATTAAAAGAGGGGTGGCCAAACAAGAACACTACGCAGGAAGCCAAAGAAGATTGATAAACCAACACAGAACTGGCGTCGTTAGCCACTACACGCTGCGGTATTTGCTGAGGAGGGGATCCGAGCACTTATGGACTGAATGGTTCGATGTGCAACGAGGATGATCTGTCGACTAACTAACTAACTAACTTCCTGTATGTTTCTTAACTCTGTTATGTAAAGCTGCACTACTTTATGTAATTTTATATTGTTTAACTAGCTGAAACACGGTGGATCTTTGTGTTCTTGATACAAAGGAGAACATGTTCTCATTTCACCACCTGGCACATTTTCTTTAGCACACCTACACTTAGAATGTGTATATATGAAGTTGTACAGAATGAAGTGACTTATCGTATTTGCTCAACTCCTAGTTGTTGTATTAAAATCCTACGAATGCTCTATTCTGAATGTATTTATATGAAACTATACATAATACAGTGACTATTCTTATGGTTGGTTTATTGTTAACAAACTCCCACTCATGTGCACAAGTTATTTTTTTATTACATTCATCATCATGTTCCATGCTAGTAAGCGTGGAGATCATGTGTCGCCATCTCACACGATCAACAGAGTTGTGGATCGGCTCTGTGTTTTTCTCTCGACCATGCCATGTGGCCGAGCCACCCAGGTATTTACTTCTCTGCCTTCCCAGTGTGTGTGCCCCCCTCCCCCCAAAAAATTGTCAGTTAACGAACCAAGTTTTCTAATTTATTTCTTCTCATAACGTGCCTAAAAATATTGACTGTCTACATCTAATTTCTCTAATCAGTTACCGGTTTTACTTTGTTTCTTGTACGATCTTCTCATTAATTGTTCTCTCTGTTCATGGTTAAAACGTACTTGATATTTAAAAAAAAAAAAAAAAAATACCACCCTGGCTGCTCCAGGACTTCCCCTTAATGGTAATAAAAAAATTAGGCCCAGGTATTTACCACACCTGAGCCACACCCAGTGTACAACCATGTACATTTTGTAAAGCCTTTTCACACAAAAATGTGTATACTTGTTTTAATCCAATGGACAAACTGTCTTCGGGTATATCCAGGTTGGGAACTTGTTCTTCTTTGGTAACTACCCTTTATTACCATGAGCTACAATGTATCGCCAGATAATATATTGAGTCATTAATTGATCGCAAATAGAAACTATGTCTTGTTCCTATTCTACCTCTCTGACACACAAACAGACACACACAACACCAGCCCTCAGACACTTGACCATTACAAAGATAATGCATGGCGATTCTTCTTCTAATCTATTCAAATGTTATGACCGTTCCGAGATAATTGTACCAATACACCTTTTTATGAATATTCCCAAATTACTTGTATATATCATTGTAGTACTTCCTTCTTCCTAGTGACGACGATAATTTGTATCTTCTTACAATTTAATTCTAACCCCAGTTATTCACAGTGTGCAATAATCGCAGGTAATAAATGTTGCAGATCATGCACATTGTCTGCAATCAATACTGTATTGTCCGCATTTCTAATGTTATTGATGTTTCGTCCCCCAATGACGACTCCTTTCAAGTCTTCTACATTTCTGAAAATACTTTCACTGTACAGGAAAAAAAAATATCTGGAGACATTACACATCCATGTCTCATACCTCTCTTAAAAGGCTGATATCGACCTACTTCATTATAAGTCCTTATAGCAGCTTGTTGTTTCCAATATATGTATTTTACAAGTCTAAGATCTTTCTCATAAATTTGTCGACTTTCAAATATCTTTATCATGTTGACATGTTTTACTTTATCAAAAGCCTTTGTGTAGTCAATAAAGCAAAGATGTAGATCTTAAATAAAAAGTACTCGCAGTTCAATTACTGTTCTCAGTATATACACAGCATTTACTGTACCTTTGCCTTCTACAAACCCACATTGTTCTTCCCCTATTTTAGGTTGTATTTTCTTCCTAAATCTGTGCATGATAATTCATTGCAAAATCTTCATGATGTGACTCATTATATTAATTGTTCGATGTTGATCACATTCCAGGGTTCCTGTTTTCTTCGGGATTGCAATAATACAGAATTACATATTTCTAACATAATCATAACATGTTTAATATTTAGTCTTCTCTTTTCTTTCTCAATGTTATCAAAGTTTCGGATAGGTGTGGTTACTTTTCTTTGAATATTGTGTGGCCCATGGATATATATATATATATATATATATATATATATATATATATATATATATATATATATATATATATATATATATATATATATATATATATATATATATATATATATATATATATATATATGATAATATCACATTTATGGCATAGTGCATGTAAACAGACATTCCTTGCATATTCTTCATTTTCACTTCCACAAGCGGAATGCATGTTACACCTGTCCATCTCTCTCTCCCCCTTCTCTCCTCTCTCTCTCTCTCTCTCTCTCTCTCTCTCTCTCTCTCTCTCTCTCTCTCTCTCTCTCTTATCTTGATCTATCTCGTGCTTTCTGGAGACAGCTGTACACTGAATGCCATGAGCTTGCTCAATAAACTTTAAATTATTATTCCCATTAAAATTTGAATAAAATTTGGTGGAACTGCGGTAAAACTGTGAAAGTGTAAACAATATAAAATGACACAAAGTAGTGCAGCTTTACATAACAGAAGTAAGACACATGCAGGACGTTGCGGTGACTAGCCTTCATCAGCAAACAAACACATTCACAAACAGAACATACAGTCAAGGAGATCTCCTGTGACTACATCAGAAGGTGACGACAGGACGAGAAGAACAAAAGGATGAAAAATATGAAAGCAATGAAGAGAAAATGAGAATTGATAAAAAATGAGAATTTTAAAAAAAATGAGAATTGAAAATAATGTTCATACTCACCTCACAGTTCCGATCTGTAAGTAACTCAGAAAACCTCCGATGTATTCTTTTTATACCCGGTGATAGGTGTTACGGTTCAGTGAGCACATTAAAATAAGGGGGGCGAAGGCAGGAGGGCCGGACGGTAACTAGTCTAGTAGGGGTATCTGAGCAATCTCAGTGGATGTACTAACGTAAGCATGAGGGGGCGCAAGCATGGTGGTGGTACTAACCAAAACCCCATTATGTACTCATATATGTTATTATGAGGCGTGTCCTAAAGTCTGGGTGGACTGATATGCGTGAACGCACATACATACATCTACACCGCTCAACAGACATAATGCTAGTGTATATGGGCATGTGCAAGGTATATATATATATAAGAGAGAGAGAGAGAGAGAGAGAGAGAGAGAGAGAGAGAGAGAGGTGTAGGGAAAGAAAGAGAGAGAGGTGGGTATTGTTCCTGTTACGTGCCTCATGGGGTATGCGGAGTAGGTCGGTCTACAAATACGAGGATTCACTCATACTGTTCCCTATGAAATAAGGTAAGTAAGGTTTATTGTTATACCACGTATTATAAGATCATATCGCCCATTGCTTGTGTTATCGGGGTTATATAAGATCCAACCACTGGTAATACACATGATGTGGGTAGGCACAGAGAAGCAAGATTGTTTGGAGAGAGAGAGAGAGAGAGAGAGAGAGAGAGAGAGAGAGAGAGAGAGAGAGAGAGAGAGAGGAAAAGTGCCTGCGACATACCACATGAGGTATGTGGAGTAGGTCGGTCTACAAATACGAGGCTTCATTGATACTGTTCCTTATGAAATAGAGCCAGTAAGGTTGATTGTTATACAACGTATTTTAGGATCAAACCACCCAGTGCTTGTGTTATTGGGACTGTATAAGATCCGACCACCAGCAATACACATGGCATAGGCAGGCACAGAGAAGCAAGATTGTTGAGAGAGCGAGTGAGGGGGAGAGAGATATAGAGAGATAGAGAGAGAGGCAGAGAGAGAGAGAGAGAGAGAGAGAGAGAGAGAGGGGGGGGGTTGATGTAAGATTATTAAGAGAGGGAGAGAGAAAGCCATTAAAATGTGGCTTGTTTGTAATTTTTGGGCCACATAGCTACCGAGGTGAAGCTTCACATTGTTGGTGTTGTTGGCCTGATGTCAAATTACAGCGTGACGCTCGAGTGCCCTATGAATGTCCGTGACACATTTTGTTTGGGGACAAGAATCGGGGATTTATAACTAGCAATTAGAGTCCATGGCCTGTCCCCAGGGAGATAATTAGTCCAAAGCTGTGATAGTCTGGATGTTAAGTACAATTGGAAGGACTTACACCTGACCACTACAAGCCACCTTAGCTTTCTAGATACCTAAAGGGCTCATTTAATTTGTTTATACATGGTGGTGCATATTTTCTATTTTCAAACATATTATTACCATATAACATCATTTTAATACTTGAGGTATCGCCTTGGTTTAAATGCTGCTACACACACACACACACACACACACACACACACACACACACACACACACACACACACACACACACACACACACACACTCACTCATTTACATGCGCGCGCAAATACATGCACCACACACACACACACACACACCTGCACCCACACACATACGTATACCGATGTTACTGCCAGCGACACAGACACACATCCACAATACATTCCATGTTGCACATTCAAATATAATAATGGAAAAAATAATAATACTGGTAGTAGTAATAATAATAGTAGTAATAATAATATAATTGTAAGATTATTAATACCGTTATAAACACATTTACATTTGTGGTATCTTTTGTGTAAAGCAAGTTATTTGCTTCTTTTGTAATATGTGCTGTTTTCAGGCAAATCTTTTACGGGATTTGATCTTGTGGGGCTAAGATTAGAATATTTGAGACTTTTTGTTGATAAAGTTGTTGGACAATTTCTTTGTTGATTGTTCTGTAATTGTAAAATGCTTTGTTTCTTAATGTCCATATAAGATTTCTATACTCTGCCACTAGAACAAATAACTCTGTGTGGGTATCATGTGTGGAGTAAGGAATGGAATTTATCATGGTTGCTTACTAAACATCTGTTCTTTGTTTCGTATGAGTGTTTATAGTGTTTTGTAGGAGATGTCATGTTGGCATGAGTGTGTTGCATTCGTAATAGATGTGCTCTTCTGTTTCTTGAACGTTCCTTCTACAAAGCTGACACTGTAGTATTTGTTTAGTTATTTTTGCTGTTCTCTCTGTTGTTGGGGTCATGCTGCAAACACGCTTATATGTAATTTCCTTTGCTTTTGGGGGTAATCTGCTTGTTGTGATTATTAGAGAAATTTTCGGTATAATTTTTATTGAAATATTTATTTGATTGATTGATTGATTTGGGAACCGACACCACAGCATTCGGGAAATTTATTTATTATTTATGAAATAGTTATGTCCTCTTTTAATTCTGAGATGTACTGGAGTTGCTTGTAGTTTAACTAAATGCTTGTAGATTGTGTGTGTTTTCTTGTGCAGTAATTTTTCGTGTCCTTTAATGGCTGAAATACATTTTTGTAAAACGTTGGGAAAGTGCCAAAGTAATGTGAGGATGTATTCCTAATAGGTTTTAAATAAGATAGCCTAATTCCAATGTAATAGTGTGCTAAAAGGATGTTTTTCTGGGTGATGTAGGATTTCGCCTGCGTTATTGATCCCAAGTTCTTGTATTTTGGTTGTTATGTCTTGGGGCGGGGGGGGGGGGGGGCGATACCTCTGTCATTTTTGTCTTGCATGAGTGTAGTATATTTGATACTGTAGATGATGCTGCCAAACACAAAGCGTCTGATTTCTTTGTTTATGTTTGCTTATGTTTGCCCCACTCTCTTTGCCGAAAAACGAGATCGTTTACAAAATGTTCCGTACAGATTTTTCAGTTGTCGGAATGAAAATGGCATCGTCAGCACAAGCACGCAGCTTTTGCTCACCCTTCCCTGGTATTTACGCACCCGTGACATTGTCGTCCTGTCCTATCTTTTGTAGAAGTGGCTCTAGGGCGACAACGTACAGTAATGTGGACAAGGGACATCCTGTCTCACTGACCTAGTCAACCTGAAAGAATTGGTGAGGGTATGGTTTATTAGAATCCGACTTTCTGGTATTAAATATAAAATTTGGATCCATGTCCGAAAATAACTTTCCACGTTGCAGTGTCGGAGAGTTTTGTGGAGGTATGAGTGAGATATTCTATCGAACGCTTTTTCTTGATCTAAAGAGAGAATTGAGGATTGACAGTTTTTCAGATGTGTGTAGTTGATGATGTCCTTTATGAAGTGTGTGTGTTGCTGGATATTCCGGTGTTGTACGCTACATTGCTGGTCTTCATGAATGAGAGATGCCATTACTAGTTTCAATTTATTCGTCAAAGCCTTTGTTAAAATCTTGTAGTCTACGTTTAAAAGCGAGATCGGTCTGTAACTCTTTAAAAGTGTCTTGTCGGTGTTCTCATTCGGAATAAGAGTGATGTAAGACGTGTTGAAACTGGATGGGAGTTCTTGTTTGTGGAAAGATTCAGAGAATACTGTTAGTAAAAGGGGACCTAGAAGAGGAAAGAAAAACTGATAGAATTCAACGGTAACACCGCCACGGCCAGGAGATTTGCTCTTCTGCATTCCGTGAACAGCTTGTGTTATATTTGTTGGTGTTAATTCAGTATATAGTGTTAGTTTCTGTTCCTCTGTGAGTTGTTTTTTGAATTTCGTAACATTTTCTTGTAAGTGCGCCTGCGTGTTTTCCTCTGTGTAAAGGTTCTTTTATACCTTCATCTCCGTCGCGGGACTTGCGGAAGTCGAGGGAAATGAACGGGCTTATAAGCTGGCTGGTTCTACATCCCCTGCAGATGGCCAGCCCATTGATCGCGTCGATGTTATTAACATCCGTAAAGAGATGTCGAGAATAATGGACTTTGAAGTCAGTGAATCCACATCGTTGTCCAGGATGAGAGACTTGGGAGTAAGAATTGGCACGGCCAGACTCGAGAGGTACATCGGGAAAACGAGGGGCCTCGTCAACCAACACAAAACTGGCACTATTAGCCAGCGAACGCTCATGCATATGCTGGGGAGGGGATTGGGAGGGGGGAATCTGAGCACCTATGGACCTGTCCGGAGTGCAATGACGATACCCCCAACTGATAACCGATAAGTGAAAGGTTCTTATAATAATTTTCAAAGGCTAAGGCTATTTGTTGTGGCTCGACTTGTATATATATCATTCCCTGTCAATTATCTGGCCTATCTATTGTGTTATATGATGTGCTATGGGCACGTAAATTTTATCTAATCGCGCTGCCGTGTTATGTGCATTATTTGTTTGAGTGTGTGTGTGTGTGTGTGTGTGTGTGTGTGTGTGTGTGTGTGTGTGTGTTTTGTATCTGTTCCATGGAGATGCGTCTGCCTGTATGTATCTCTTAGCCCATGGATATGTAAACTTGTTTGCAATGTGTATAACTGATGTTCATCATGCCCTGTTGTGTTTCTAATTTGCCTTCTTACATCTCCATTTATTACGTCATGCACAGAAAGCACTCAATTAAAATCACCCCTTAAAAGGATGTTGTGACCCCGATATGAAAGTGATAGTAAGTTTTCCAGTGTTTGGAAGAAGAGCGGCTGATTTCTGGAGTCTGGCAGTGCGTGTATGTTGACAATTGTGTATTTATGTATATTATTTCCCACCTGTACTATAGCTATCCTACACTGGCAGTCCCTGTCCTTCTCTATAATCTGCCACCTGTCAGATGTCTGTATTATTGCGGTACCCAGCCCGATATGTTGAGCACTAAGACTAAAACATGAGTGTCTTATACCTAAGCATGTTATGATATCTGTTGCGTGTTCGTCGGTGTTAACGTTAGTTTCCCGTATGAGTATAAAATCAGGTTTATATTTGTGTATGTGTAGTATAAGATGATTAATTTTGGATCTATATACCTCGAATGTTAATACTCATTATTTTAATCTCCGCTGCCATTGTTGTTGTAATATAAGAAACGGTTGAGTATAATTATGTTTAAACTGTCTGTATTCATGTTGTCATTTCTGGAAATATTTAGTAGATTCCTTCTCCGGGCTTGAAATGTCTAAGTCAATAACGAGGCGTGGAGAAGACTCTGACAGGCTTCTTCGTCTTGGTGGTGTGTTAACTTTATCATATCACTGCCTCTTCCGGTCATGGCGTTGGTCGTTATCTGATTTGTATAATTACTTACACATTTCTTTTTGTTTGTCCTCTGGGCTTCAGACGGTGTAGGGTACTCGCGGTTGTTGAGGGGTAGCAGCGTGGTAACAGGTCTTTGGGGGGCTCGAGGTGTCGAGCTCTCACCGTCGGACAGCCTCTTGGTTGAGCGTCCCTTTTTCCTAGTGACCAACCGTCTTCATCCTCCTTACTATGTTGATCTGTCTGGGGGTTCGAGGTGGCTCTTTGCGAGAGTCTAGGTCCCTTCTGGGTTTGTACTTTGGCCGGACATTTATTACTCCAGTGGGAGTCCTCACCACAGACTGTACACGCCGTATGGCGCCCCAGAACTGTGATTAAGAGACGGTGCAGCTTATATAACGTCTACCCCGTCCAACTCCATGTCCACGTAATGTGGTAGAGGTTCTTTCGCGTTGCACAGCAGTAAGCATTTGTCAGTGCTGTTTAAAGTTTATGCATGTCCTCATTTATATCTGCCGAAATATCTGCGGCTATTTGCTTCACTGTCTCAAACTTTCCGGTTGTAGACATCTAGTGAATCATAGCCTTGGTCTTTTCCTTCCCTATGTTTTCGATTACAATAGTTAATTCAGGATCCTGCAGTTCATGCTTCATCCCATGAAGCCGTTCATTCCTTTGTTTCCGGTGTCAGCGTAGCGTACCATACTTGGTGGAACTCTCCTCACTAGAAACCTTCACTCGTATTGACTTTGACACGTTTTACAATTTGGTTTTCCATCTTATATAATCCGTGACAGAGGAAATCTTCAATACAGATCTACACGTCGTGAAAACAATCGAAACCACTTCCACAAAAATAAAACCACTGACATGCTTGAATAATCCGTGACAGAGGAAATCCTTAATCCAAAGCTACACGTGGTGAAAACAATCGAGATCACTTACACAAAATTAAAAAGCATTTTCGTTGAATGATGAAGGAATCCATCGAAGCCGAATAACAACAAGCGACTAACGACTGCTAAACTTCGAAATACTTCAAAAAGAAAGCAGATTTTCGCGACTTAGAATGTTACTGGTCTAGGATATAAGGACCCAGCTCTCGTAGAGTTTATTAAAAAATCAAACATTCAAATATTTGAACTCACAGATACTAGGAGCAAGTGGCATGTGTCAAAGACTCGACCACATCCCCTCCACTAGGAAGGGCAGTCATTCTTGAAGAGGCCAGGAGGGGATAGGGTGCCCGAGGGAAGAGCAGGGAAGAGGAGGTGATAGGAGATGGTTAACCATTCCCTCATGAGACACGCAGGCGGTGTTCAGAGAGTTAACACTCTAATCACAATAACATCACGCCTCGTGGTAGCCATAGAGAAGTTGAGTATACACTCAACAGGCCACGTCTACCATCGGCGTGCGACGTGAGGCGACACGCACCAAGGTGAAAGTCAATCCGCGTGGTGTGTGACCGCGGAAGAGAAGATGGTCAGACGGGAGACGGGACCTCTAGTGTACACCTCGTTAGAGTAGCGATAGGGTTTTTCTTGTGTTTATTTGTGTAGAAAGTTAGCTTAGTGGTTAGCAGCTCGTGATAGATAATACTGTGTGGCTTTATGTTGTGTGTTTCAATAGCGACTGTTCAATGTAGCGAGCCAACGGCAATAAAAATGTACCATTTATTTTCCTCGCACACGACTTGCAAGTTGTCTTGTATTGGTGTGCCAGAAGTACCCGATGATGCCTGACAGTTGAGTTGTTGACAGGCAAGGGTAATTGTGGTGTCAGAAAGTGAAGCTTGAACGAAAAGTTCAAGCTAATCCACTCTTCCACAGGGCTCCAGACTAGGGTTTAATTTTTGTAGTAACGATAATTTATGCAGACAGGAGAATTTGCGAGCTAGAAATATGCCTATCGTGACAAAATAGTGTTTAATTGTGTTTATGATACATTTATTTAATGAAATCATGTATTCGTCAAAGCTGTAAGTATTAATATTCTTATTTTCTGATATTTATTCATATATTTACCAATTTATTCTTGAATAAGCACCAAACATGATTCAGGGCGGAGCAATACATCGCCAGCCGACAATATCGATTTTTCAAAACTAAGAATAGCGCTGCGCGGTGACGTAGAGTGATTGACAGACAGTTATTCTGCGTCATTAGCATAAAGCAGTCGAGTGTTTACAAGATCGCTTAGCGGCGGCTCGCCTGAATCTGTGCTGTATATTATTTATTATTTGTTTATTTGAGTTACTAAATGAATATATTTATTTATTTACACATTATTATATTATTTTTATTTCTTTAAAAGCAGTTATTCATTTTTTTGGGTTCTATCTTCTCTTTGTTTATCGTCACGATGGAACTATTTTTGGGCTAAGCATATGATACTTAGCTGCACAACGTTTACAGAAATTAACTAGATTAGTAACGAAAGGCAATTACTGTTTAAAACAAAGACAGGACATTGACATTTAATTTAATTAATACATGTTCTAGTTGTTCGTGAGTCTGTCATTGTCTAAGTCATTGTCCTTAGTTGTCGAGTAAATTATATCGTATAGTAGGCCTGTTTACTGCTGCCCTACATATCAGAGGGCAAACAACAGCTGTGCACATACACCGGTGTGCCAAATATAGTGTGTTACTTATGAAACGTGCCTCCACCCCTGTGTACCAAACAAGGTGACCTGTGTCGACGGAGCTTTCGTTCCCTGATTCTCGGGAACATTAAGTTGAGTATACCTATATTTTTGGCATGCATTGTGATTAATAGTGCATCTCTTTTTCAGCTTGTGATACACTATCATATTTTTGTGCTCTGATTTTCCAACATTGACATTTTGTGCAGCATATAAACTGGAAATAAAATTAATATTCCGTAACAAGGAACAAATATAGAACATCATAAAGACATAGCTAAATAAACAAAGTAGTCCAGATCAACGCTAGCTAAAGTACTAAACAGCATGGCTACTTTATCTGATTTTATAAAAGCAGGTAAAGATCTAGAATACACAGGAAAAGAGCTACAACAATATGCAGATCAGAAATTTAAAGAAGCAAAAGAGGAACAAACACGAAAAGAGAATGCGGAGAGGGACGAACGCGCACAAGAAAGAGAACACCAAAAAGAACTAGCTGAGATAAATAAACAAAAAGAAATAGAAATTAAAAATAAAGAATTAGAACATGATAAGGAGATAAAACAAAAAGAATTAGAACTTAAACAACAACAGTTAGAACATGACAAAGAATTGAAGCAAAAGCAGTTAGATCAAGAGAAAGAATTAAAACAAAAGGAATTAGATCTAAAGCAAAAGGAGATAGATGAAATGGCAAGAATGAAAGAAAAACAAATTCAAGTAGAATCAGAGACACAATTAAAGATGAAAGGCATGGATGTAGACTCACACGCAGAGATCTCTGCCACTAAACTGAGAAGTCAGCAAGAAGAAAAGAAGTTCAACAAATACAAAAATATTATCAAACCTTATTGTAAAGATGACTCCATATCAGCCTGGACAGAAAATGTAGAGTATCAATTTAAATATCACCAAGTTCCAATAGAAATGTGGGCCATGCTTTATATGAAGAATCTAAGTGGTGAGCCCCTTAAAGTAATAGAATCTATACTAACTGAGCTCAGATCTAACTATCAATACATCCATGATAGGATTATGCAGCACTTTTTACTTGATGCCCCTGGGTATCAGGTTCAATTCTCAAATTTAAAACCTAAACCTAATGAAACCTTTATTGATTATGTTTCTAATGTACAGAGTGTACTAGACAGGTGGCTTAAAGCAGCTAACATAGGAAAAGACTTTGATAGATTAAAAAAACCTAATAGCTATGGACAAGGTTATATCTACTATACCTTCTCCTTTTGCTAAGTTTTTGCAGCAGTCGGACATTGAGAACATCGAGCAGTTCGAAAAAAAAGGCTCAGCATATTTTTCTTCTAACAGAGAGATTTTTAAGACCTCAAGTGACTCTGAGATAGTTTCCTTTGTCAAAGATCAATCAAAAAACTATCAGGGTAACAGAAAACCTTTTCAGAAGTATGATAAGAAAGACAGAAAAGTTTCCAAATGCATGTACTGTCAACTAATGCACGACACTTATGCTATGTGCGACAAATCGCCGAATTATCCGGCGCATCTTGAAAATGTGATCAAGAAGCAGCAAAGCAAACGATCTGCATACAGGCGTGCAATCAAATGTTTTTTTTTGTTCCTCTTATGGCCATTATTCTAATAAGTGCCTTGGCCGCCAACGTTTGAAATCTAACAACGCTATGTTGATTGACACCTCTTCAGATAGTGGTAGTGAGAATGAGTGTGAGATTGAAAGTGACTTACCAACTAACCAAGCAGAGGATGTGTGTGCTGCTAACGATATATTAAGCTTTGACAGCTGTGAACGATGTCACCAATTCCATGCAGACGGAAGACTAGAATGTGGACATACAGTACCATGCTCATCTGAGAGTGTGAATGCAGCATTAGCCTCCAGAGGCAAGTTAGTGTTCCACAATGCAATGGTCAATGATGTACCATGTCAATGTTTGCTGGACAGCGGCAGCACCCTTATCGGTCTTCGGAAAGAACTAGTGAGTCCGGGTGATTACACAGGTGACACTGTCAAATGCCGAACCTTTTCGGGTAACATTGAGACTTACCCTTTGGCAAAAGCCCGTATTGATTCTCCTTTTCTTTCTGGTACCTTTACTTGTGCAATACTTAACAACCCTTGTACTGATTATAATTTTGGGGTGTTTACCTCAACTGAAACAATGTACTAATGAGGAAATAGTTGCATGGGAAAAATTAAATGCAGCTAATGCAACAACAAGAGCAGACAGTGTGAAACATCAAGACACACTACAAGATGAGAGACTACTGTTGCTTTCTCCAACTGGCACAGATGACACCAGCAGACAGAAATTTATAGAACAGCAAAAAGCTGATACTAGTGTGTCTCCATACTTAAAATTGTTAAAAGATAAAGCCAAAGTGACCAAAAATGCATCTTGGTTTTTTAGACTTAACAATGGCATTTTAACTAGATATTATACTACTGGTAACCATGAGATTCAGCAAACGGTGTTACCTGAACAACATCGTCTAACTGTGCTAAAGATTGCACATGAGTCACCGTTTGCTGGTCATCTTGCATATGATAAGACCAGGGCCAGAATTCAGGCTCATTTCTATTGGCCAGGTTTTTGCAATGACATAAAATTATTTTGTCGTTCGTGTAATGTCTGTCAACAATTAGTACGTAAGGGTAAACATCCTACAGCTGAAGTACAGAATTCTACACTGGCTTCTAGGCCATTTGAAAGTGTGGCGGTAGATATTGTTGGACCCCTAAACCAGGTGTCCAGCAAAGGAAATCGCTTCATATTGACAATGGTCGACCTATGTACAAGGTGGGTTGAGGCAGTAGCTTTGAAATACATCACCTCCAAAGACGTTGCCAATGTATTTCTACACCTGTTCTCACGATTCGGATTCCCACGGACCATTTTATCCGATCGTGGAACTCAGTTCATATCGGCTGCAACGCAAGCCCTTACAAAAATGTTAGGCATTAAGCAACATTTTACGACAGCTTACCATCCAGCCAGCAATGGAATAGTAGAGAAAATTAACGGGGACCTAAAGCACATGCTGGCTAAGGTTACAGCAGAAAACCCAGCTGATTGGGATACACTGTTACCAACAGTGCTGTTCGCCTATCGGGAGATTCCCCATTCTAGCACGGGTTTCTCACCCTTTGAATTAGTTTACGGGGCTAACCCACGTGGACCCCTAACCATTTACCATCAGGTACTAACTAATTCGATAGAAATTCCTACCCCAAAAACACCTTATGAAATGGTGACAGAGACACGAGACAAGATCATGAAATCGTGTGTTATAGCTAAGGCAGCTTTGGAGAGGAAGGGTCAATTCTACCGCCAATATGCCAACAAAGGGGCAAGAACAATTGAACTTGAACCAGATCAAGACATACTCTTGCTACTTCCAGACAAAAGAAATTTACTATTAACCTCATGGCAAGGGCCATTCAAGGTGGTACGCAGAATTTCAGATGTTGACTATGAAATATCGATAAACGGACACTTAAAGATATTCCATGTCAACATGTTGAAACCTTACTATACAAGACAAGAAACAGAAGTAGTGACAGACGAACAGAGTGCACCAACACCCAGTGATCAGACGACAGACATACACAACGCAACTACACTAGTTAGCGAGACTGGCAGTTCCGACAATGGCAATACACCTAGTGAGTTAACAGAATACACACTTAGCACCACCACCGTACTGAATCAGGTAGACGACGACGGAATGGAACTACCTGTTCCCATTGTAGACAAAACTGCGACAGTGGACAGCATACATATAGATCAGGGACTAACAGACATTCAACGACGACAATTAGTGGAGTTAGTTACTGAATACAAAGACCTATTCTCTGACATCCCAGGTAGGACGGTCAGAATCGAACACTCCATTCTTCTTTCGGATTCTAAGCCTATTAAATGCAGGCCGTACTCTATCCCACTCAGCTATAGGGAAAATCTAAATAAGGAAATTCTTAATTTAGAAGCTAGCGGGATTATCCAAAAGTCTACATCAGAGTACTCTTTTCCAATCGTCCTAGTTAAGAAGAAGGATTCCACAATTCGTCTGTGCGTGGACTATCGGAAACTCAATAACATCACTAAGATCGACGCAGAACCTATTCCTTCCTGCGAAGATCTTATCTTGGACATGTCTACTTCTAAAATCTTTTCAAAACTAGATCTTACTAAGGGATATTGGCAGGTCCCTATGCAGGTTCAATCTATGCATCTTACTGCGTTTTCAACACCGTTAGGACTTTACGAGTGGCGATTTCTTCCTTTCGGACTTCGAAATGCTCCTGCCACTTTCGTACGCTTAACTAGAGATCTATTGCATGGAGTGACGAATACTGTGACCTATATAGATGATATATGTGTCCATACTGAAGACTGGACAACACACTTACTGAAACTGAGACATGTCTTTGATAGGTTGCGACTCTTCGGTCTCACTGTCAAACCGAGCAAAGTTGAATTGGGCCTAAAAGAAATTGAATTTTTGGGTCATGTCATCTCTCAAGGTCAATTGAAGACTGACAAAAGGATTATTACAAAAATTATGAATCTGACCATTCCTACCACTAAAAAACAGGTCAGAAGCCTTCTAGGATTAGTAAATTACTATAGTAAATTTATCCCAAATTTAGCAGAAATTACAAGTATTTTTCCAATGTTTTAAAATCATCTGTAAAATTAGATGTGAAAGATGCATTATTAATTTCTGCATTGTCAAAATTGAAAATTCTTTTTAGTAATGTTCCAATCCTTCGCTTGCCTAACCCGAGGCTCGTTTATTATCTTAGGACAGATGCCAGCAGGATCTCCATCGCTGCAGTCCTAGGCCAATTTTATGAGGGCATCTTCCATCCGATTTGCTACGTGAGCCGTAAGATCACACCTGCCGAGTCCAGATATTCGATATCAGAGTTAGAAGCCCTAAGCGTCATCTATGCAGTGAGAAAGCTCCATCGATTTCTGGCGGGGGTGCACTTCATTATCCAGACCGACAACTCTCCCATCACTGTCATCCAGAGTGGTGTGCATCGAAATGACCGGATATACAGGTGGTCCCTGATCCTTCAAAACTATACATTTAGTATAGAACATATCAAGGGTAAGGACAACATTCTGGCTGATACCCTTAGTAGACCATCTGGGGTAGAAATACCTGAAATCCCACATAGTTAGTACATGAATAGATTATAATATGCTATGTAAAATAGTTTACATATAGATTCACAATATGTGCGTAATCATGTACCAAGAACAGTGAACTGTTAGGTGTCCGTAGATATCAGGTGGAGAACTGTGCTGCTAAACTTAGATATCACCGTGTGAACTAGGACAGCTCATTTCCAACTAAGCTCCATTCCGGTGTATCATTTATGTGAAACGCAGAAAACAGTGTCAGAACAGTGCTTAATTACAGACACAAAAAGACTGAGCTACGACACCAGTGAACTCTACACGTGCACTACCGAGAGAACACTATGATGACTGTGTAATGTATTTCAGATACCCAAGCAAAGTGTGTAGATATATTATGCCTATACAACCGAAGTACAAACATGAAGGCAAATACTAACCTGTGGAAACTGAATACCATGTATATAAACTTAATGTGATATGTAAAATAATAATTTTTTTTAAAAATAGTTATAAATTAGAGGTAGAATTAGGTAATATAATAGTTCTCATTTATTTTAATAGGATAGTTAGTACAGTAATTAACCCATTTACTTAGCTTAGAATTAAATTAAAATATTAGTTTAGACATAAAAATAATTAATTAAAAGTTAAATTAAATTTATGATAGAAACAGTACCATTTAGAATATTATATTTCACTTAGCGTCAGTTAGTTTAGTTTATTCTAGCTTAATAAAACCATACCAGCTTACAAACATTACCATTGATTAGTATCATTCAGTTACGTCATAATAGGTTAAAAATAATAGATGAGTGAACATACATCATTTACAACATTTATGTTAAGAACATCACTCATATAATTTCTTTGTGCATTTAAAAACATTATTTAGCATAGTAGTTAGAAAAATGCATAATTTGTATTCACATCATCCATGTAATTAAGGTACATAACTCACAACACTTCCATCACATTTAAATAGTTAGATTACATCCCTTAGATTAGATAAACATAACAATTAATATAAACATATCATATAATTAAGATAGCGAATTTAATAAATTAGTTAATACATAGTTATAGAATTAGTATTACTAGTTTAGAATGTAGAGTTATGTTAGTGTAATATACTTGATGATGAGATCAAGGGGACAAGCCACCAACCCTGTCTCATCTATGTAAATATATTGTAAATATATGACTTGTGCAACAACTTTCGCACAGTCATTAGGGCTCCACTATCTCAAATTGAGCCAAACCTGTACAGTGTCACTCCAAGGTTGTTAAATAATCAGAAGAATCAGTGTGGAAGGATAAAAGATGTGTGCCAGAATTAGGAATGAAAGGAGTATGACAGAAGTGTGAAAAGGAGAGCGAATGGAAAATAGACGGGAGAGAGTGAAATTATTCAGCGAAGTCTTCTGCTGCCTGGCTCGACTTTTAATGTTTGTCTGTGTTGATGTTGGTTTTCGTTGGTGAAAATGTGTTAGTGTGAATGTGTTGTCTGTAATATAGTTTAGAACTTAGATTACAGTATTTTGGGTTTCATAACAAGAAAATGTAGTCACGAAATAGGGTTATACACCTGTTTGTGGCCACATTTAACCAAATTATGACACTTAAAAAACTGACATACATACACATAGGAATTAGAAACATAGATTAAAAGTTAAATTAGTAGAGTAATTACATCCAAACACACAAACAACCAGTAAAACAAACATATAAATTACATACACTTTTTCTAGATCAAAGGGAGATAACTTTGGGTCAGGGGACATAATAGACAACGAAAAACTAACTTAACAGTGAAATAATACTTTACGCGCGGAAGCGAAATAGGTAAAGCCTGTCGCACACACTCTTGTATAATGGTTGTTAGATATTATATGGGGGACATGAAGCAATTCATGCGTTGACCCTAAGAAAGTCAACTGTGTATGGGTAGTAAGTTAATTTACTATGTGAGGGCAGGTCTTATAAGACAACGGTCCGGTTCAGACATACCTCTAATAAGTATAATATAGCATGTGAGAAAGGGCTCACGCCAACCAGTCAAGCTTGTGGCGATTGCCAGTAGCCAAGTAAAGTTTTGCTACATTGTGACAATAGTCAGTAGAACTCTATTAGAATGCCCCAAGCCAGGTTATCTAGAGTCTTTGACAAAAATTAGAGACACTAATTTTTTTTTTGAAACCTCTTGCGTCACAACCAATGAGTGAAAATTGATGACGCAACACAAGAGGGGTGGGTGTGTGTCAAAGACTCGACCACATCCCCTCCACTAGGAAGGGCAGTCATTCTTGAAGAGGCCAGGAGGGGATAGGGTGCCCGAGGGAAGAGCAGGGAAGAGGAGGTGATAGGAGATGGTTAACCATTCCCTCATGAGACACGCAGGCGGTGTTCAGAGAGTTAACACTCTAATCACAATAACATCACGCCTCGTGGTAGCCATAGAGAGGTTGAGTATACACTCAACAGGCCACGTCTACCATCGGCGTGCGACGTGAGGGGACACGCACCAAGGTGAAAGTCAATCCGCGTGGTGTGTGACCGCGGAAGGGAAGATGGTCAGACGGGAGACGGGACCTCTAGTGTACACCTCGTTAGAGTAGCGATAGGGTTTTTCTTGTGTTTATTTGTGTAGAAAGTTAGCTTAGTGGTTAGCAGCTCGTGATAGATAATACTGTGTGGCTTTATGTTGTGTGTTTCAATAGCGACTGTTCAATGTAGCGAGCCAACGGCAATAAAAATGTACCATTTATTTTCCTCGCACACGACTTGCAAGTTGTCTTGTATTGGTGTGCCAGAAGTACCCGATGATGCCTGACAGTTGAGTTGTTGACACAGATACTAGGAGCAAGTGGCAGAACACGAAACGAACACATGAATGTTACGTTCTTATATGGAGTGGCGTCGACCAGCGAGCTACAGCTAAACATTGAGTGGATTATTTTTTGTTACATCCAGACAAAGCGAAAGCCATTATCAACACTAAATTTATATCGGAAAGGATAATACTAGTACAGATCAAGGAAGGAAATAGAACAATAACTTTTATACGAACATACGCCCCATGTAACGACACTTACAGAGTCGAAGACAAAGACGAGTATTTTGATAAACCTGTAGACACGTTAAATAATGTCAGGGAGACGGATGAACTTATTGTGATATGTGATTTTAACGGACGAATAGGCACACGCAGAATACCGTGGGATGAATGCATGGGGCCATTCAGCGACACAGAGACTGCATGTAACAGCAATGGTCAACATCTACTCAACATATGTTCGGAACATGGACTAATAATAGCAAATAGTTTTTTTCAACATCGTCGTAGCCACACCAAAACCTGGTATAAATAGAATGACATAGACCAAGCATCTCAAATTGACTTTATTCTAATTAGGAAATCAGACAGAAGACTAATATTAGATTCAAGAGCACTCCCAAATACAGATGTTTATACTGATCACAAACCAGTCATAATAAAAAAAGATTTCAACATACAGGAAAATAAGAAACAAAAACAGAACAACATATGTCATCAATTATAGGAGGCTTCAGGAAAATACGGTTAAAGACAAATTCAATCGAGAAATCAAAAACCTACATAAGAATATCCATGATAACCACTCAAGCGTAGATAAGGAATGGACAATTTTCAAAGCTGCCATTCTCGACACACTGGAAAATAAATGTAGAACAAAGAAAGTAGGGCAGGACAAAAGATTAAGAACAGCCTGGTGGAACAACGAAGTTAAAGATAGCATATTCAAAAGGAAGGTAGCGTTCAAAAAGTGGATCACAACAAGACTTTGTTAATTATAGAATAGCACGACGTAATGCCAAACGAACAATTAGAGCATCTAAAGATGAAACCTGGAGAATATATGGTGAACAGATGGCGACCTTTAGCAAAGACTGCCCAAAAGAATTTTATAAACGTGTCAACACAATGAGAAACAGAAGTGCAACCCAACCACCATCATAAACAGCAAAAGAGGTATACCGATATTTAACCCACAACAACAACTAGCAAGGTGGACAGAATACTTCAAGAACTACTTAACCCCACACATAACATAGAAAACCTCACTTTTGTGCCTAAAAGAGAGGGACAGCAAGAACCAATTTTCATACCTGCAGAAGTCAAAGCAGTTATACAGAAAACTCCTAAAAAGAAATCACCAGGTCCAGATGGAACAACCACAGAAGCTATTCAGGCCTGTGGGGAAACGGGAGTTAAATGGCTAACAAGACTTTTTAACATAGCATGGGAAGAAAGAAAAGTCCCAGATGATTGGCAACAGGCAATAATAGTACCTGTGACGAAACGCGATTATCTGTCTTGGGTCGTCAGGATTCCGCACTATTTTGGCGCGTCATCGGGGACTTTCCCAGCTAAGAATAGACTGAGGGAAGCCGGGGTGAAGGAAAAAATTACCCGGGTCTAGAATTTAAATTCTCGGGGGGAA
>JACEFZ010014691.1:0-16758 GCA_014155875.1 Cepaea nemoralis | reverse complement strand
TTTCCTGGTGGAAACTCCCCCTTCAAGGCCACCCAAAAAATAAAACCCAGTCAGTAAAAGTGGATGGAGTCGAAAAAACATTCTGTAGTGTTAGGATTGGGGATAATCCGAGTTGTGTTATATTAGAGGGACTAGCCTATCTATTAATGATAGTTATCCGCGGACATAGATCCAATCGGATTGCCTAGTTTCTCGAGTAACAACAGGAATAGACATATGGTAGGCAATTAATTATATCTAACTTAAGAGTATGATTAGGAATAGAGTGCAGTACTGTGCAGTGATAATGTATTATGATTAGTGATAGAATGTTCTATAGTGCGGTGCTAGAAAGTATCATAGGAGCGTTGACACTAGTATTCTATTGTGTGGCTTCAAGTAGCTTGTGTTATATATCATTTTACTCGGGAAGTTGAGGACAATGTAGTGGAATAATAATTAGAGAGATTAAGGATGGTTGAGAGGGAGGAGGGGAATGTGTAATGGTAGAATCTTCCAGTAGGGCATCTGCTGGGTTTCTACCCGTTCCTTTATTCTTTCCTGGTGTTGCCATGTATAAGACCATTGTGATGCGCAATTTGGCCGTATGACAGAGATCGGATCTCTGTTATAGATCTGAGTGCTGTTATTGGCCTACAATCACCTAATTACGGTCAGGACTGAGTTGCCCTCACCATGATGTTATCTCCTCTACAGGTTCCATGTACAGTTCCCCTTGAGTGTTCCACGTGAGTGTGAGAGTTTTTACTACGAAGAAGCAGTTTCTAAGTGACACAATGATGGCTCAGCATCTGAAGACAGAGGTTGTTGAGAGGCCGCTACATAGGGCTTATACCAAAGTTGGTTTGCGGGAACCTGGCTTCTGCTGAGTGGAATTGTATGAACAGAAGTGTTGTGTTTAATGAGTGATAAGCTTCATCACCGAAGATTAATAACTCGCATACTAAGGACATATATATATATATATCTATATACACATCTACCTAACAAACATTAATAGGTTGTGTTCTAAAAGAGGGGAAAATGTTATAACCAGAAACTAATAAACAGTAGAGTTTCCCCAAGTGACATTTCAGTTAATTGGAAGACTATCAGTTCAACAAATATTAGGAAACAGAGTAACTTCACCGTGTGGTAAAGTGAAGACCAAGATCAACAGTGTCTATCGGATTACCAGCATCCTGTTTGTTCGAGTGATTGGAGAAAGTCGTCATCTTCTGGGTGAGGTTCACTGTCCGGGAAAAATGGTGCTGTTGTGTGCTAAGCACTATGATGTTACAGACTTTGCTTCTAAATCACTGGTCTACCATTAGAATACACGTCACACATTCTACACCTTATACACACACACTTCCCCTACATATACTCTTTGCTTTAATAAATTTCTTATTTTTATTTGTTGAAGCGAGAGTTGTCACGTGTGTTATGTTGGGGAAGAATGAGAGGGGGCATAATCCAGGGGTGAGTAAGAGTGAGAAGAAGGTGTCTTCAGATTGAAGGAGTGTGTGGATGGAGTCTGCTGGATATCTCCAGAATAGAGATATTGAATTAAAACAAATGTGGGTGTTGATTCTCTTCACTCCAGGGACGACACTAAAGTGGTAATGAAGAACAAGTAACTAATACGACATTCATTCTTTACACACACGACACAGAGAAGAGACTAGAAAACCGACAGGATGAGAATAGATTTAGAGAAACAGCAATGAAAGACAAACTTTATGGACCACTAAGTGAGCTAAAAAAGACAGCTAAATTCATACAAGAGACATCACTGCAGTTATAGACAAATTTCAAGTGAACGAAGGAAGAAGATACCAAATTATACAGAGTTGATAAAAAAAAAACATACCATATGTAAACAAGCAAAACATACACACACTCTCTCCCGCATTCAGGCAACAAGCTATAAATAAGAGTTGATAAAAAAAAAACACTATTTACAAAAACAAAACATTCTCTCTCTGTGACTCATCAATAGCTTCTATGGCTTGTTAGCACTGTTGTCCTGAAGCATCTAAGTTATCAGTGCATGATCATTTTCTTGTTGGTTTCCTATTCTCTAAAGATGTAAGTTCTTCAAAGATGTACATCTTCAAAATACTTCATGAATCTGATATTCTTTAACCACCATGTCCCAACTTTTGCTTGTCATTAAGAAAGTTACTCATCTTTCCAAAAACTGTCTGATTCATCAAACTGTCTTTTTCTTGTCAGCTGTTTGATATCTGAAATAAAATGAGAAAAATCATTTGCCAATTATTTGGTATAAAATAACAAAAAGAAGCTAGAGAAATTAAGCAAATAATCAACAAAGCAGAAAATGGATTTTGTTGTTGCCCAACACACACACAAATTAGTGAAGTATATAGTTATTTATATCATGGCCTACCAAAGTTTCTCAATCACCTGTCAGTTTTGCATCATGCAACCTCATGCCCAAGGTATCTGCAATATCCTGTGTCCATCTCAGTGCTGGCTGACCCTTGCCTGTTCTTCCCAAGCCACTGTAACTTTTAATATCATCATCATCGAGTGCCCTGCTAGCTGGCGTAGGTGTTCATGGCTCTCCACAGATCTCGCTCTTTGTTGTTCTGGATCCACTCTGCTGATGATATTTCTCCATGCCACTGTTTCAATCCATCCAGCATCATTTCTCTTGGTCTGCCGCTGCTTCTCTTCCCTTGATCTTTCCAGTTGTCAGGATGTTCTCTAATGCCTCTCTTCTCATCACATGACCGAACAAAGCTGTTTGTCTCTTTCTTATTGTTGTATATGATGTTTTTAGTTTCATTAGCTTGTTTCAGTCAATCATTGTTAGTTACTCTGGCAGTCCAAGGAATTCACAACATTCGTCTCAGGAACCACATCTCTGTTGCTTCTATTTTATTCTTAATTTGTTCATTTGCATTCCAAGATTCACTGCCATACATCAAAACTGGTTCTATAAAGCATTTCAGCACTCTCTTACATTCAGTGATAATGACTTATTGCATAAGATACTCTTCATTTCTGAAATGAGGCTTTTGCTTGCCCTATTCTCTGTTGTACATCTTCCATCTGATGTTATAAATGCCTCTAGGTATTTATAATTATTTAATATGGCCAAAGTATTTCAGTTTTCAAGACATGATACAGTTTATGAGTCAGTTTTCTTCCACACTCATGTCTTGTAGAATTAAGTCTGTGAATGATAAAAGCTCCGCATGGAGCAAGCACGACAGGAGTCTTCATCATAAGAGGTCCCCCTTCCTCAACTGTTTAGGACTTTTATTTTCATTACACTCTGGGCTCTGTCATGACTCCGGGTATCTTTCTCCTGTCCTGTGCTCTTACACTGTTTCGAGACATTAGATTCATTTCCCACTTGTCCCACACATGTGCATCATGTCTACTCCCAAGTTCTTGGGGAGAAGAACATTATGCACCCAGTGCTTCATGCAGCACCAGGTTTTCTTCGACAGAAACTGTGACTTTTAAAATGGCTTAATGTAAGTATGTGTCTTCTCCTTGGCCCACAATATTCTAAAGAATTTCCTGTAGTGTTTAAAATCAAGTAATATAAATCTTATATATAAATTGCGATCTCCGTCTGTCTGTCTGTCTGTCTGTCTGTCTGTCTGTATGTCCGTATGTCCTTTGTGCGCTCGCGAACGGCCCATCCGATTGAGATGAAATTTTCTACACGTCTTCCTTTCATTCCAGTGCAGCCCACTGTCATATTTTTTTAGTGTGAAATCGGCTGCTTACCCAATATTATTTCATTTTTCACTTTTCATTATAATTTAATATATCTCAGGGGACTTAACTCTGTAAAAGTTATTTCAAGGGGCATAACTTTTCTGTATAACTTATAGTCATATTGTGGCATCGTTTTCAAAGATTTATAAACTCTTTGTCCATAGTTATATACCGGCATATGAGTTATAATAAATAATGATACAATCTGTAAGGCATTTTCAAAGTTTTCATAAAAATAATGCACAATGCATAACATTGTAACTCATCTTTTTGTGCTTAAGAAGTTACTGTAGTCATGCAGGTGATTAGAAAGAGTTTTCATTAAAAATAATGGATGGTGTGTGGAAGGACATTCTTTTAAGTTACTTTTTTTGTTGTATGAATTTAATGAGACGCTACCCTCCAGGAGCTGGGCAAAGCCACGCCGGGTCAGATAGATAGACAGACACACCTTTTCGCTGCAGTTGTCTACAGGCATATGCGTTAAAATCCTCCTCCTCCTCTCCCCTCCTCCTCCTACCCTCTTCCTCTTCCTCTCCCCCGCCTCCCTCCTCCTCCTCCTACCTCCTCCTCTCTCCACCTCCCTCCTCCTCTTCATCCCTCTTCCTCCTCCTCCCGCCTCATCCTTCCCCTCCTTCTCCTCCCTCATCCTTCTCCCTCTTCCTCCTCCCTCCTCCTCCCTCCGCCTCCTCCCTCCACCTCCTACCTCCGCCTCCTCCCTCCTCCTCTCTCCTCCTCCTCCCTCCTCCATCTCCCTCCTCCCCCCCTGCGTTCTTCTCCTCCCTCCTTCTCCTTCCTCCTCCCTCCTCCTCCCCCTCCCTCTTCCTCCTCCTACCCTCCTCCTCCTCCTCGCTCCTCCTGCCTCCTCCTTCCTCCTCCCTCCTCCTACCTCCTCTCTCCTCCTCCTAATCCCTCCTCCTCCCTCCTATTCCTCCCTACTCCTCCTCCTCCTTCCTCCTCCCTCCTCCTCCTCTCTCCGCCTATCTCTTCCTCCCTCCTAACTCCTCCCTCCTCCACCTCCCTCTTCCTCCTCCCAGCTCCTACTCCTCCTTTTCCTTCTTCTGCTGATGCTGCTGCCGCTGCTCCATTTACCCAAGTTAATTGTTGGGGAAGATGTAAAGACCTTTCAAGTGCTCTTTCTAATGCTTTTTGTAAGTTGGTCTTCGTTTATCTAAGGTTGTTCTAACTGCAACCAATAAATGATTAGACAGGCAGGCAGACAGACAGACAGACAGACAGACAGAGAGGGAGGGACGGACAGACAGACAGACAGACAGACAGACAGACAGACAGACAGACAGACAGACAGACAGACAGAGAGAGTCGGGAACGGGAACTTATATGACTACTTATATGAATTAAATGAGATGCTCGCCATCAAGGGCTGGGCGAAGCCGGGCCGGATCAGACAGACAGACAGACAGACATATAGACAGACAGACAGACAGAAAGATAGTCGGGAACGGGAGCTTATATGACTACTTATATGAATTAAATGAGATGCTCCACACCAGGAGTTGGGCGTTGCCGGGCCGGATCAGACAGACAGACAGAAAGAAAGACAGACAGACAGACAGACAGACAGACAGACAGACAGACAGACAGACAGACAGTCGGTAACGGGAACGAGAACTTATATGACTACTTATATGAATTAAATGAGATTAAATGAGACCCCACCAGGGTCTGGGCGAAGCCGGGCCGGGTCAGCTAGTACTATATATAACTTCAGAGTATACAGAAACAGAGCACTCTTCCGATTGACGGGTCTAAATAGTTCCGCAGTGAATGATAAATATTACGTGTAAAACAGGGCCTCATTGGGTGATGCTGCTATACGAAACACAGCATAATGTTGGTTCATCATCATCATCATCATCATCATCATCATCATCATCATCATCATCATCATCATCATCATCATCATCATCATCATCATCATCATCATCATCATCATCATCATCATCATCATCTTCCACTTCTGCCGTCAAGCGTCGTGGGGAGGAATAATTTGCGTTCCAGCGCCCGGTGGACGGCACTGGATAGTGTCATTCCGTGTGGTTGTACAAAGTCTCTGATGTCGTCAATCCATTTTCTTTTTGGACGTCCTCGTGGTCTCGTCGCAGATGATCTTTGATGTAAGGCCAGTGATGGTAGTTGCTGATGTTGCATTCTAACAACATGGCCAAACCACTTGATCTTCTGTCTTTCAATAAATGTGGCACAAGGTGTTGATCCCACAGTCTGTCTGATAGTAACATTTCTTACTCGGTCTCGGATTGTTAAGTTGGCAGCTCTCCTCAGGCATCTCATTTCGCAGGTGTTGATTTTGCGAAGGTGTAATTTGGATAAAGTCCAGGTTTGAGATTGGTAGCATAGGGTTGGTTAATATATAATAATAATAAAAACCAACCAGTAACGCATTTTCGCAGTGTTGGTTCATCGTTGGGTGATGCTACAATACGAAACACAGCAGAATGTTAGTTAATATATAATAATAAAAACCAACCAGTAACGCATATTCGCAGTGTTGGTTCATCATGATCATCATGATCATCATGATCATGATCATGATCATCATCATCATCATCATCATCATCATCATCATCATCATCATCATCATCATCATCATCATCATCATCATAATCATCATCATCATCATCATCAGGTGCAATGCCGATAAGCGTGGAAGGTCATGGTTCGTAATCTCACACAATCATCAGTCTTTTATCAGGTCAGTGTTCTTGTCCCGATAATGATAGGCGACCAAATCATCCGGCTATTCCTCTCTTTGTCTTCCCCGTGCTCTTTCTCCATCGTCATGCTGCTCGTGGTCATAGAGTGGGCACCACTGGATTCTTGAACGGTTCTGCCCGCTGAACGGGCTGTAAATGCCCACGCACTTCTCTGCTGCTTTACAACAGATCCATCTGTATAGATGAGCACTTCGGGGCTATCTGAGTGTTCATAGATGAGCGCATTGACTTCTGCATTGACAGCGACAGGGTTCTGCTTTCTGCACCGTCTGTCGAGTGTGATAATGCAGGAGAAAGTACACTTAAAAGCTGGAGGCACCGGCACCCATTCCTTGCCGGGGTTGATACTGGTAAGACTGCAAAGCTGTCTGACGACATCTTCCGCCCGACCCATCCATGATTTGCCTCTCTTTAGCCTGTCCCCCTTTTCTCTGAATATAGCGTCATGCAGAGGATGCTGCTCATCTGTACTTATTTTTAAGTATGCACGAGCTCTCCAGATCTTGATCCTGTGTTCCATTGTCGGGAAGTCAAGGAGGTATCTCATTGCTACACAGCTGGTGTCTTTCGTGCAGCCCAAAATGATGCGCATGGCTTCGTTTTGTACCTTTTCAAGTCTTCCAATCTGTGTAGGGCTGACAGTGAGGATGGCCAGGGCATACTCGATGCGTGAAAGCACCAGTCCTTGGAACAGAAATATTAGCAGTCTTTGCTCGATATTGGCAGTCAGTCGCCATGACTCTCATTGCTGACAAACCTTTTCGAGCTTTCGTTATGACATAATCGACATGATCTCTGAAGGACAGGCTACGATCAAGCCTCACGCCAAGATATGTCATTGACTGGGTTCTACTCAAAATGCTCCCATCCATTCTTACCGCCGGCAGGTCTGTGTTCACAATATGGTTGTTTAGGGAGAACCATGCAACCGATGCCTTTGCAGGGTTGACAAGGGCACCGGCATCAGCACACCATGAGGAAATTCGATCTAGTTCGCCCTGCATATCATTGGCAACCGCCTGTCTATCTCGACCTTGTCGATACACGAGAATGTCGTCAGCAAATGACAGAGTCCTACCCCTCCCGTCCAACTGTTGTTCAGTGATCGGCACCGTATACACGTTGAATAGTACTGGTGACAGTGGTGAACCCTGCGGCAATCCTGGACATATCGTTATCGGCTCAGAAGACCAACTCCCGCATCTTAGCACCACCTTCCTTTGGAGCAGAACTGCAGCTATCCATCGTACAAGGTGAGGGTGCACTTTCAGTCTGAGGCGGGTTTGCATCAAGTGCTCGAAAGATACTCTATTATATGCGTCCTCTAAGTCTATGGCGGCCGCACATGTCTCTTCTCTGACCTGAAATCCTTCGTAAACATCTTGAGCAAAGACCGCCGCATTCAGCCATGACTCTTTGTTACGTCTGTATCCTCCAAGTGTGGACGGGAAGCAGCTGAGTTGTTCCAAGTGATAAGCAAGTCTGTGTGCTACAATTTTCTCCAGTAACTTGCCAGCAGTGTTCTGCATCGTAATGATTCTGTAGCCGCTTATCTTGGAATTGTCTTTGTTCGGTTTTGGCAGCGGCAGCAAGTAGCTGTGTAACCATTCCTCTTTGATCTGACCCCTCTGGATACTGGTGTTGAATTCTCTGGCCAGTTCTTCCATGTCATCATCTGATATCACCAGTAGGTCACCATATCGGATGCCGTATGGGCCTGGGGCGGTGTTAGGTGATTTCTTGAACATCGCACGCATTATCTCAGCTGTGATTATCCATTCTTCGTCTGTCCCGACCCCCTCGCACAACTGAGAGAGCGTCGTTGTGGTCCTCTGTCTGGCGGGCTAGTCTTTCTGGTCAGTCTGTTCTATGTAGCGTGCAAGAAGGGCCTTACCTTTATCCGCATCCGATTTTTTTCCATGTGAGGCCTTAAAAAAAAAAAGTGGCTTAAAAGTCGACAGGGTCGACTTCATTGCACCGGGATTTATCCCATATGGCTCGGTCTCTTACCGCAGCGCGGAAAGCGTCGCACAAAGCACGAACTCCGTAGCTGTAGCGACGACCCACAGGAGTCTCCGAAAAATGTAACTCGTGAACCGAAGGACGCGGCCCAGAATCGAACCCACAACCTTCGGAGCCCGGGTTAAACGGCTTGACCACTTCGCCACGAAGACTCCCGCCTGGAATACCCCTACGTTGTGCAGCACTGTTCATGCTCTTATGGAGGCACCAGAATGTCGTAAGAGATCGCTCGGAGCACACCTTCCTGCAGAACTCGTCCCATTTCTCGGCCTTGGCCTGTTTGGCGCAGGATTTGAATAAAGTCGTCGTCCTATGGACCTCAGTCTTCAGGTTCGCCAACTCAACCTGTGGCATGTTGGCCTTTGTGGCTATTTGCCAGTCTTTGATAGCCTGCCTCTTTCCCAGCCATGCCTTCTCGACCTCTCCATTCCACCATAGTGGCTGCAACCAGCGCCTCATGCAACGGGTGATCTGTGTCTGCAGCTACTCTGAGGTATGCCTTCGCTTGCATCACCTTGTGCCTACCAGCAACAGTAGGCAGACCAAGGATGTAACGCATACACACTACTGGAATGTCTCTGGTGCATCCCAGAATGACCCGCATAGCTTCATTCTGTATGCGCTCTAATTTCACCAGCTTACTCTTTGAGACAGTGAGCAGTCCTAGTCCATAATCAATCACTGAGAGGATCAAGTGCTGGTATAGTGTGAAGAGCATTCTCTGCTCTGTGTCCATTGCAGCCATAGTTGTAAGTGCATCGAGTCCCTTTTGAGATCTTGTCACAACCGTCTCCACATGGTCCTTGAAGGACAGACTCCTGTCAAATGTGATTCCCAGATACTTCAGTTTGTTCTCTCTGTTGACGCTTCTACCATCTATCGTGAGGCTTGGGGCACCATCTCTCACAATCCTGTTGTCCAGAGAGCACCACAACACAGCCGCCTTTTCTGGGTTGATGACAGCACTCATTTCAGTGCACCAGTCAATCACTTTGTCTACTGTCACCTGTAGCTCCTGGGCTGTTTGATCCCTATTTCTCCCCTGCCTGTATGCAAGAATATCATCTGAAAATGTTAGAATCCTTCCAACCCTTGGTGCTTCTAGGTATGCTCGTATACACATTAAAGAGCACCGGTGAGATCGCAGATCCGTGTGGCAGTCCCGGGGTTAAAATATGTGGCTCTGAGGTCCATGCGCCTAGACGGAGAGCAACCTGACGAGAATGCAGGACGGCTGCTATCCAACTCACTAACCAGGGATTGACCCCTTTCTCCATAAGTGCGGTCATCAAAATATCATAGCGAACTCTATTGTACGCATCCTCGAGATCAAGCGCTGCCGCCATAGTTTCCTGTCTACTCTGGAACCCCTCATAAACGTCAAAGGCAAAGGTGGCCGCATTCGACCAGGTATCTTTTCCTGGCCTGTAGCTCCCCAGGCCTCTTGGAAGAAGCTTCCCCCTTTCCTAAAAATCCTGCAGCTTAACAGCGACTATCTTCTCTAAAACCTTCCCAAATGTATTTTGAAGGGTGGTGATCCTAAACCCGCCAAGCTTTGAATGATCCTTGTATGGTTTTGGGAGAGGGACGAGATAGCTATGCAGCCAATCCTGCGGTACTGACGCTGTCCTAATGCTCTGGTTAAAGCAGTCGGCCATCTCCTTCAGGTCCACATCGCTCAAAGCCTTCATGTGGCCATACCTGACACCATTAGGCCCTGGTGCCGTGTCTTTTGCAAAATATGTTTAACATCTTCAAACAGTATGATGTCTTCGTAAGGCATATTCTCTATTGTGCCAGATAATTCCACTCTAACTGCATCCCTGGTATCCGCATCACTGTGATTGGTCTGCTCTAAAAATCTCTGGAGAAACGCCTCCCCTTTCTACTTGTCTGTTGTCACGCGTACCCCATCCTCTTTATAAATTGTTCCCACTGTCATAGGCAGATCTTTTCTTTGCATTTGTCTGTACAGTTTCCAGAATTTATGCAGTGTTTTATCACCTCCAATCACCTTCATAAAACATTCCCATTTTACTTTCTTGGCCTCTGCAGCACATCGCTTGAAAGCCTCCACCTTGTCTTTCTTGTCATTTCCCGCTATGTCCACTTCTTCTCGTGAGCTTAGGGGTGTCTGTCGCAATTTCCTTAGCTGCTTCACTACAGCTCTCTTTGCTTTTCACACATTGTCTACTTCTGGGGTCCACCATGGGGGATGCAAAAAAGGAGTTTTAACAGTCCTGTTGCATGCTCCTTGTCTGAGGCGTCCAAGAAGGCTGTCGCTCCACTCATACCGGAAGGTCTTGCGCGCTCTCCCAGCCTTGACTTTCCTGGACTTAGAGATCAGGACTGAGCATGGCATGTGATCACTCCCATAGTCATTCAAAACAGTCCACTTTACATCAAGAACTGATGACTGGGAGACAAGTGCCAAATCAATAGCAGTATCTGCATCGCCAGGCCTCATTGCCATTCTAGTCGGCCTACCATCATTTATGCAGACCACATCGGAGTCCACCATGGCATCCGCAAGTGCAATTCCTTGTCGATTTTCAACCACTACTGTCCCAATCTCTGTTTCTCGCATTGAAGTCTCCACATATGAGTAGCCTATCACCTGGTAAGTCCTCTAATTCCTTAAGCCAGTCCCATTGTTCCTTTCTGACAAAACAGTCCACTGTGGCATATACATTTATGATGTTCCAACTTAAGCCACCAATCTCCATTTGTATACCCTAGACCTCTCTTGCACTGTGATTCCACTGGCTCAAGTCAAGTGCCACATGCTTTACTCCTTTCTTCACCAGCAGACCTTGCCCATGTCTCTTCTGCCCAGTGGGGATTATATAACTGACGTACCCACCTAAGAATATGTCGTCATCTGTCTTCTTGCATAAACTCATAATGATAACAACCTTTCTTTTTCTTTCCACCTCTTTCTCTCTTTTTTTTTTTCTATACCTGTCTCCTCTCTCTCACACGATCGTTCGCTCGCTTGCATTTGAAATTCCTCATTTGTCTTCCTGTCATAACATTATCCCAATAACTTTCTTTCTTTCTCTCTCTCCTCTCTCTTCCTCGCCCTTCCTTTCTCACTTAAGAACACACCCTCGCCTGTCTGCCAATCAGAAAGAAAAGCCTCTCTTCTCCCTCACTTAAGAACACACCGTCATCTGTCTGCCTGTCATAAAGTTATACCTATAAATCTCTCTCTCTCTCTCTCTCTCTCTCTCTCTCTCTCTCTCTCTCTCTCTCTCTCTCTCTCACACACACACACTTAAGAACATGTCCTTGCCTGTCTGCCTGTCAGAAAGTTATCCTTCTCTCTCTCTCTCTCTCTCTCTCTCTCTCTCTCTCTCTCTCTCTCTCTCTCTCTCTCTCTCTCTCTCTCTCTCTCTCGTCATGACACATCTTGTTGATGAGAAATAATCTACATGGATTGGTAGAAAGAATGTATGTGCAGATAGAAGTGCAAACAAAAATATATGTGAAGCAGAAAAGAAAACAAAACATCTTTTAAAGTCTGATTTTCAAATCCTTTATTATCACTATCAAATAACACGTTACTGTTAATTACATGAACAGCAAAAGCAAACAAAGAAAAATATAGAAAAATGTGTGTAATCTTATATATAAAAAAGAATGTAATATGTATGTCTGTCTGTATGTCCTTTATGCGTTCGCAAACGGTCCATCCGATTGAGATGAAATTTTCTACACGTCTTCCTCTCATTGCCAACTGTCATAGTTTTTTTTTCTTCTTCCTCCTCCTCCCTCATCCCCCTCCCTAAATACGTACGTAAATATATGATGATGATGATGATGATGAAAGAATCCCTGGACCACAACGCTAGGAAAAGCGAAGAAAATGACGTGACTACACAGAATCGTCACACGGCAATGTCAATAACAACTCATCTTTTTATGTGTAAAGAAGTTATCTACAGTCATGTAGAAGGGAAGAACAATCAATGGAAGGACCGAAATCACAGAACCTAGACGAGTATGAATTGGGAATGGCGAACTCCCTCCTCCTCCCTCTACCTCCTCCTTCTCCTCTCTTTCCCTCCTCCTCCCTCTTCTCTCTCTTTCTCCTCCTCCTCCCTCTCCCTCCTCCTCCTCCCTCTTACTCCTCCTCCTCCCTCTTTCTCCTCCTACTCCTTCCTCCTCATCCTCCCTCTCCCATCCTCCTCCTCCTCCCTCTACCTCCTCCCCTTTCCCTCCTCCTCCATCTCCCTCCTCCCTCTACCTTCTCCCTCCTCCTTCTCTCTCCTCCTCCTTCATCCTCCCTTTCCCTCCTCCTCCTCCCTCCCTCTTTCTCCTCCTCCTCCATCTCCCCTCATTCCTCCCTCCTCCTCCTAATCCCTCCTCCGTCTAATATGAATTAAATGATATGCTCCCCACTAGGGACTGGGCGAAGCCGGGCCGGGTCGTCGTTTTTGGGAACGGTAACGGGAGCAAGGGCCGAATATGAATTAAATAAGACGCTCCATTTACCCAAGTTAATTGTTGGGGGAAGATGTAAAGATGTTTCAAGTGCTCTTTCTAATAATAGACAGACAGACAATAGATAGTCGGGAACGGGAACGGGAGCTTATATGACTACTTATATGAATTAAATGAAATGCTCCCCACCAGGGACTGGGCGAAGCCGGGCCGAGTCAGTCAGACAGACAGACAGACAGACAGACAGACAGACAGACAGACAGACAGATAGATCCCCGCCAGGGACTGGGCGAAGCCGGGACGGTCAGCTAGTAACAATAATAAAGTATAATAATTGAATTTACAAATAGTTTAAACAACACACTTATAGCTAATGGAGATGGGAGATTATGTGGGTGGGTGAGGAATTTGTGTGCAGGATATGTGAGTTGGCGGGGAGACGTGTGTGTGTGTGTGTGTGTGTGTGTGTGTGTGTGTGTGTTGGATGTGTGGTTGAGGGATGTGTGTTTGGCTGGGTGGTTGGAGGTGTGTGGCTGGAGGATATGTGGGTGGGTAATGGGACGGGTGGAGGATTTGTGAGTGGGTGGGGAGATGTGTGTAGGTGGGGAGATGTGTAGGTGTGAGGATGTGGTGGATGGGTGGAGGCATGTATGTGTATCTGGGTTTTGTGTGTGGTTGGGTGGGGGAGTTGGGGTGAATGGGAGATGTGTGGGTGGGTGGTGGATGTGTCTCATAACATGGTAATATGCATTGTTTATGTTTACAAAATTCATTTGACAATGTTTTCTAGTTATATTTGGTCTCTGACTCAGATCCCTGGGTTCAACTCCATACTTGTAGATCAGCATGGCCGAATGGATAAGAACACGTGTTCTTAAACATCCGTGGTGCTGATGCCGAGGTAAGGGGTTCAACCCCTACACCGGGCAGTTTGACCAAAATGCTGACCTATCGTCCTTGCTTGGAGATGTAAATTACAAGTACCTCTGAAGTCGGAGTGCATTCACTTGATGGCAAGGGACACTGTTAATAGGGGAAGCTAATCCACATGCAAAGTTCATTCCAGCATTACTTGAAATAGTGTGTATGGACTACGCTTGAGTTCAAAGCAAGCGAGCGCAAATAAAAAAAAATAAAAAACATGCTTCAGAGAATTTTCAATAAAACCCACAGCAGCCTGTTGACAATGCTAGTGTTGAATCAAACCCACAGCAGCCTGATGACCGGGTAGCTTCCAGAAATGTCTCAGCAGTCAGAAACGTCCAATTATAGTCAAAAGTTATATCTCGAAATTGTGGCACAAAAGTTGTAAATATTGTCCGAAAACATGTACTTTGTGACTGTGGCGCCTCTGAAATTCTGCTAAATAAGTGTTAAACACTGCACGACTAGTGCCATCTTGGTATCTTTGTTTCCTTTTTATTTGCATCCACAACCCTTCAATTGTTTGGGTGTGAATGTCACTGTGTACAGGGTCAACAAAGTTATTGGCATGAACAACAACTGTATGATCATAGATGCCATGGTTTAGTTGACCTACTTTGTTGTAGCCTCGCCAGGCATCGGTGACAATGGTCGTTCCTGGTAAGACGTGATCACTTATAATGCGTTCCAGTGTTGTCACATCTCGCCTTTCCACAACTTCCAACCAGCAACGATCACTACCCCGTTCAACCAGGCCAACTACCCATTGACCACGACGAAAGTGACCACGGTGGTACTTTCGGTGGAAAAAAGTAGCTCTCGTCAACTTCAACGACCACTGACTGTCCCTGAGCATCAAATCCTCCCAACAGTGGATTGTTACGCAGCAACCAGTTGTAACACTCTACCCGAAAATAGTTATTGTAGTTGACGATAGTGTCACAGCTTGTCAGGCGTTCGAAAAACATCACATGTTTCAACTTCACATCGAACAACCAGTAAAACATTATCATCACAACTTTTTCACTTGGGAGTTGGGAGTTGGCAAAGAACGAAATGACATTGACAACACCGCCACGAAAATCTGTCAAAACATTCGACCCCCGAAACTAATGACATCGGACGTTGGCAACGTTAACATTCTGCTGTGTTTCGTATTAATCTGTGTCTAGCAACCGGGGAAATAACTCCAATCACCCAATAGGGCCCTGTAAGGGAAACTGTTTACACGTAATATTTATCATTCACTGCGGAACTATTTAGACCCGTCAATCGGAAGAGTGCCGACATTTGTAATAGGTTGGCTATCAACTGGTGACATGTTTTTTGGTCCGGCCATTGCCATGAAAGGGTATAGATAAAACGATCTTCTTATTCCCAACACACAAAACTACGGGGACACGAGGTTGAAATCCTCATGGGCACTTTCTGTATCACTAAAGTCATTATCTGACAGTCCTGAACTAACAAAATCGCTACTATCAGAGCTAGTCAATGCTAAAACATATCCGGGTTCCTAGACAGAATTTTCCAACCTCTGGTTGGTGACCTCCCATCATATTTGAAAGACACCAACCATGCGATAGCGACGTTTGAATCTATAACATTCACGTCTGATAACCAGTATCACATCTTCACCCTTGATGTGACCTCACTGTACACGTCTATCCCATATAATGATGGTCTCTCAGCTATAAAGTTCTTCCTTGACAGGCGTCCCAACCCTACTATTGCCACGGACGCTATTCTGCGCCTGGCTGAACTGGTCCTTACTCTCAACTCATTTGAGTTTAACGGCCAGTACTTCAATCAGATCAGCGGGGTTGCAATGGGTACTAAAATGGGCCCTTGCTACGCATGCCTTTTTATGGGCCACCTTGAGTACCAGATATGGCAACTCTACAACGGTAGAATCCCTGAACTATACAGGCGATACATCGATGATGGTGTTGGTGTCACCTGTATGCCACGGGCGGATCTCGGAAGATTCATAGACTTCTTCTCCAACTTTCATCCTTCTATCAAACTCACTTCCCATATTTCCTCTACTTCTGTCAACTTCTTAGACCTTACCGTTTCTATTGGGACCCATGGTCTCACTGTCAGAGTCTTGCATAACACAAGACAAGTAGCTCGTTTTCTGGCAAGTGTGAAGTAATATCAAACTATCAAATCACACGAAGTGAATATCCGAAAGTATTATTCACACGCTTTATTGACGCGCTGCATTAATTATCGCACAAACATCGCGCACTGACAATCTATAGCAATCATTTCAACATGAACAAGATCACTACAATACATAATAATACATGCAAGCAATAAACATCTCACTTACAGTTAAACTATACAAGCGTTCGAACCAGTCTCCCACTGTCATACAGGCTAGCTCTCAAGGCAGATTCAAACTCAACTCGCATTCCCTTGCGACCTGTCCGTTCAACGATCTAAGCCCGTCTCCCAGTTCTGGCGTCTTACACGCTTACACGCTCACGTCAGCTGGTGTCCCCTGCACGGTTCACGGGGTGAACTCAATTGCTGTGCGTGGCTACCTATCCGGGCGTCGGTAACGACGCCGCGTTCTCTCTGCCGTGTTTAACATTACTCAGGGTTGCGTGTTGTTATGTTGTCTGGCGTTGGTACAGACAACGCGTCGCAACCTCGGATGTGAAACCTTGACACTCTCCACACCCCTTTTTCATGAAAGGATTTCCTTTCATGTACAATATATATCTAGGTGTTATTAAACATGTCAAAGTCGCACATTATACATTAACAATTATCATAAATATATACAGGTGAATAGTCAACAATATGTATACACCACTTATGTTGCACTATGAAGTACAACAGTCAAGTACAATCTTTT
>JACEFZ010014690.1:0-13940 GCA_014155875.1 Cepaea nemoralis | reverse complement strand
AGGAAAAAAGGGGGGCATTCGTAGGAAGGATTTATATGTGAATTTTTCGATCCCCGGGGAAAGGGGCATCTATTTCAAAAGTATTTGTAAAGAATTTTTTCCTTTAAAATCAAGAACGAAAGTCAGAGGCGCGAAGACGATAAATCCGTAAGTCGTAGTAGTTCTGGTCAAAAACCGATCCCGGGAATACGCCTTGTGGCACACACTGGCTTGGCTAGAAACCCCCAAAACGGGGAAAAACCAAATTTGGGCGTCAAAAAAAGGGTATCCGTCCTATTTCACAAAAATTTTTTTGCATCGGCTAAAAAACCCCACGACAAAGAAAAGCCCAATATCAAAGCCCCCGAGTGAGCTTTTGTCAAAGTGGAAAAGCGCCCTTTGGCGCAAAAGGGAATATTGTTTGGGCTGCTAATCTATCACGGGGGAAGTCTCCTTTGGCGCAGGGGTCCACCCGTTTGGCTGGGGCCCAAAGGGTTGTGGTTCGATTCCCGGGGCCGCCCCCCTTGGGTTTTAACGATTTTAAATGTTTCGGAACTCTGTGGGCCCGTCGCTAAAACTACGGATTTTCGTGCTTTGTGCGACGTTTTCCCCGCGCTGCGAAAGAGACTGAGCCATTTTGGGATAAAACCCGTGCAATGAAGTCGATCCTGTCGATTTTTAAAAGCGACTTTTTAACGTGGAAGCCCCAAAGCGAAAGTTCGTTTTGGGGATTCATCTGCACCTGGTACCTACTGGTCTTCGGGGGAACAGCCTGGGGTTTCAGGACGGGGACGATTTTTTGGGTTGAGCCCAGTACCAGAGCGCTACGTTTTGGGCTCTCCCTTATGGAACCCCCTTTGGGATGGCGGAAATCCCCATTGGTCTGCCCCTGCCTTCCCTCAAGGGCTGCCCCGGGATGTCTTCTGCCTTTTCAAACTTTGATCAGGGGGGAAATGTAGGTGCCCCCAAACAGTGAGAGTCAAATGTCCTTCAAAACACCAGGAAATTAACCGGTCAACAAACCCCCAGAAGTGGATGTGTCGGCCAAAAGGCGTATGTTCCTCGGGATATGCGGTAAACGGGCCCACAACGAAATCAGGGTCCGAGAAAACTCTCCGGATGACCAGAAGAAGCTTACTATTACACAACACATCATACCATAGCATGTCATACCATACTATCGCAAACCATAACATAGCATACCATAACATATTATACCATAGCATACCGTAACATAATATATGATAGCATAACATAACATACCATAATACAACCATCATACCATTTATGATACCACAACATACCATACCGTTGTATAACATAAGTTATACTATAGGATATCATACCATAACATAACAAACCATAACATATCATACCATATCATATCCCACCATAACATATCGTCGCACAATCTATAAAGGTTCAGTTTACTTTTTTAACCCACACTTGAACCAGGGCGGGTGTCCGGTACACAGCACGACTAGACACAGCACGACCACTAGGGGGCAGGGTGTCCGGGGGGTTGTGTGGTCTCGGGGTATGGTGTCCGCCTCGAGTGCTGGAGGTCCCGGGTTCATGCCCCGGTGAGGACCGGGATTTATTTCACGTGGACTTCTAGTAATAAAAGTTCCCCTGGTCTCTGGGTAGTGAGATCGGACGCCCGTGTGTATTGTTGCGCACGTAAAAATTCCCTTGGCAGTTGGAAATCGAAAAAGAGTAGCCTAACGGCGCTGCCCGGGCAAAATTTCGAGTTAAAAATCTACCCAAAGTATTTCAGGATCCTCGCCGGTGCCACGGAGTTCGTGCACTGATATAACAGTGCCGGGGCGCCTCCCCTGACTTGGCTTAGCTCCATCGACTTGTGTACTTCAAGGTCTTCATGTGACACCCGGGTTTCAGGAATCTCTCCATTCAAAACTGAATTGTTCTGTTTCTGATTCTAGCCGCACAGTACGATCGTATAGGGTTCTGAATCGTTAGTCTCCAAGGACCTAGTAGAGGGCTGAACGTCGTTCAAATCTGTCATCTTCCATCATCTTTCGGATAAAACATGAAAAGCTCCTAATTAAGACTGTGATGATGGTTACATTAGCTTTTATTGGTACTTCAATTTTAATTCACCGCAAACAAAGGGAATTCCAGGGCACACGTCATATCCTGGAGTTCCCTTATTCGCGCTGTATCTCGGTGTGCATGACCTTGACCGGAATAACGTTGTCGGTGTGCAGCAAATGGTTTAGTTATGTGTGTGAGTTGACCTGAATATTTCAGTGCTTGTATACTCTTGTGCACACTTAGGGGCTGTTATTGTGTGCTAATTTGTGACCCTGAAAAGGGCCCGTTCCTGTTAGGGTTAGGGTTAGGGTTACACACACTGTGTTACCGTTCGTCGCTCCTTTTTCGCGCCTTTTTGTGCCGTGTCGCGCCATGACACGCCCTGAAAAAAACTTTAATTGAACGGAGATCCCCCGCCAGTGCTATATACAGCTGCTAACTACTCTATATATAGCTGCTAAAGCTAAATATAGCCTCGTGACGTCTGTTGCGGTGAATTAAAATTGAAATACCCTTTTATTCATTCCTTGCTGAACAGATAAGTTCTTCTTCTTCTTCGTTCATCTGGGTTTTTTTTTCCGGATGTGATTGCGTTGTGCCTGTTTACAGCAGAGCTGCGTTCTTGCGCCGTTAGGCCGACACATCCGACTTCTGCGGGCATTTGTTGACCGGGTTAACCTTCCCGGGAGATAAGTTCAAAACATGATATTCTCAACAATCATGACAGTGCCTTACAATAGCACGACTGACCCTTGACGAAGGTGAAAAACATAACATGATTCTAATCGTGACGCTAATCCTGGTACAGCTTACTGAGGATTATAACAGGAGATTTCGATACTCACTATCTTACTCTGAGTTCAGCCACAAATTGACCTACCCAACTACTCCAATCATATAGTCTCGGGGTCACTGAATGAGAGAGGCTTCATTTACATGTCTGCTCCCGAGCTGGTCTTGGTCTCTAATGTTTATGTTCTGTTGTTATTAGCTTCTGTTGTTGTTAGCTTCTGTTGCTACCCCAAACTTTCTGACGTGCTAATTTCTTGGTGCATTCTCGTGCCCCTTTTTCTCTTCTAGTTTACTTTCCCAATTTATACGTGTGCATCACTGGTTCTATTCTCTCCTATTAACTCTCCCCCTACCTCCAATACTGTTACACTGAGCTGAGTTTCTCCAGACTCCGGTTTTAGTTAGGAGGAGAACGGAGCACATATGGGTTACACCCGTGTGCCCTGATGTTGATCCATCGACTAAACTAAACTTAGGTGTCCATTAAACAGCACGGCTAGACACAGCACGGTCATCAGGGCAGGGTGCCCATAAAAAGACCCCCGGGTAGACACAGCACGGTCACCAGGGGACAGCGTGCCCAGTAAACAGCACGGCTAGACACAGGTTGATGTCCGCGCGCGATATCGCGGCAGACAATCATCTGTCTATTATCGTCATGACAGGCCTCTCATCTTTGATGTCAGGGGATCTGTTTGTTTAACTCTGGGAGTTGACACGGAATATATTTACAGGAAAACGGACAGGTGGTCCTGGTTGGTTAGTTAGTCAACTGATCATCCTCGCTGCACATCCAACTGTCTGGTCAAAAACTGTCATCTACTGCCTATAATACCTTGCGGTGTACGACAGTGGAGTCTTGAGCCTGAGGAATTAAGGCCGCCTGGCTAGTACAGTCACCGGGAACTGCAGGTTAGGGTTTTCTGCCGTTCTAACTTCACAGGAAACGCAGGGTCACAAGCGACTACTTGAAGAGGAACTAGCTAGGTTCGAGTCATTCATGCATGGAACAGCTTAGCGACAACACACAATTCGTTTAATATACATAATGCAATTCTTTTGTTACAGCACATTATACAGTAGATAGTTTTTAACAGCAATGTGGAACTATTTTCACCAGACAATTAGATTCCATCACAACGTTACGTGTATGTTACAGTGAGCTTTGGGAATGAAACTAGTGAACTATGAGTGGCATCACACCACATCAACCCCAACAAGTCACATGGCACCTGCCATAACTCCACCTCTAGACACTAGTATCAACCCCAACAAGTCACATGGCACCTGCCATAACTCCACCTCTAGACACTAGTATCAACCCCAAAAAGTCACATGGCACCTGCCATAACTCCACCTCTAGACACTAGTATCAACCCTAACAAGTCCACATGACACCTGCCATACTCCACCTCTAGACACTAGTATCAACCCTAACCTCCAATAAGTCACATGACCCTGCCATAACTCCACCTCTAGACACTAGTATCAAACCCTAACATTCACATGGCACCTGCATAACTCCACCTCTAGACACTATTATCAACCCCAACACTCCAAAAAGTCACATGACACCTGCCATAACTCCACCTCTAGACACTAGTATCACCCAAACAAGTCACATGACACCTGCCATAACTCCACCTCTAGACACTAGTATCAACCCCAACAAGTCACATGGCACCTGCATAACTCCACCTCTAGACACTAGTATAAACCCCACAATGTCACATGACACCTGCCATAACTCCACCTCTAGACACTAGTATCAACCCCAAAAACACATGGCACCTGCCATAACTCCACCTCTAGACCTAGTATCAACCCATCAATCACATGCACGCCAAATCCACCTCTAGACACTATCAACCCCAACAAGTCACATGGCACCTGCCATAACTCCACCTCTAGACACTAGTATCAACCCCAACAAGTCACATGACACCTGCCATAACTCCACTCTAGACACTAGTATCAACCCCAACAAGTCACATGACACCTGCATACCCACCCACCCCAAACACTGACACCCCATAACCCCACATGACACTAGCCATAACCCCAAACCTAGACACAGTATCTCCATAACCCCAACTAGTCACAGGTATACCCCATAACTCCCCCCTGCCATAGTATCACTCTAGCAAGTAATAAACCTGCCATAACTCCACCTGCCATAGTATAAACCCAGCAAGTACATACACCTGCATAACTCCACCCTAGCCATAATCCAACCTCAACAAGTACAGCCAACAGCCAAACCCACCTCTAGACACTAGTATCTACCTAACAACCCAACATGTCACATGCCATAACTCCACCTCTAGACACTAGTATCAACCCCAACAAGTCACATGACACCTGCCATAACTCCACCTCTAGACACTAGTATCAACCCCAACAAGTCACATGACACCTGCCATAACTCCACCTCTAGACACTAGTATCAACCCCAACAAGTCACATGGCACCTGCCATAACTCCACCTCTAGACACTAGTATCAACCCCAACAAGTCACATGACACCTGCCATAACTCCACCTCTAGACACTAGTATCAACCCCAACAAGTCACATGCCATAACTCCACCTCTAGACACTAGTATCAACCCCAACAAGTCACATGACACCTGCCATAACTCCACCCTCAGACACTAGTATCAACCCAACAAGTCACATGACACCTGCCATAACTCCACCTCTAGACACTAGTATCAACCCCACAAGTCACATGCCATAACTCCACCTCTAGACACTAGTATCAACCCCAACAAGTCACATGATACCTGCCATAACTCCACCTCTAGACACTAGTATCAACCCCAACAAGTCACATGGCACCTGCCATAACTCCACCTCTAGACACTAGTATCAACCCAACAAGTCACATGATACCTGCCATAACTCCACCTCTAGACACTAGTATCAACCCCAACAAGTCACATGATACCTGCCATAACTCCACCTCTAGACACTAGTATCAACCCCAACAAGTCACATGACACCTGCCATAACTCCACCTCTAGACACTAGTATCAACCCCAACAAGTCACACTGCACCTGCCATAACTCCACCTCTAGACACTAGTATCAACCTCAACACAACAAGTCACATGCACCTGCCATAACTCCACCTCTAGACACTAGTATCACTAAACCCCAACAAGTCACATGCACCTGCATAACTCCACCTCTAGACACTAGTATCAACCTCAACACTCACAGTACCATGAACCTGCCAAAACCCACTAGACACTAGTATCACCCAACACCAAACAAGTCACATGCACCTGCCATAACTCCACCTCTAGACACTAGTATCAACCCCAACAAGTCACATGCACCTGCCATAACTCCACCTCTAGACACTAGTATCAACCCAACAAGTCACATGATACCTGCCATAACTCCACCTCTAGACACTAGTATCAACCCCAACAAGTCACATAACCTGCCATAACTCCACCTCTAGACACTAGTATCAACCCCAACAACACATGACACCTGCCATAACTCCACCTCTAGACACTAGTATCAACCCCAACAAGTCACATGATACCTGCCATAACTCCACCTCTAGACACTAGTATCAACCCCAACAAGTCACATGCCCCATAACCCCCTCTAGACACTAGTATCAACCCCCAAGTCACATGAACCTGCCATAACCCACCTCTAGACACTAGTACAACCCCAACAAGTCACATGAACCTGCCAAACCCCCCCCCCCAAAAAAACCCCAAAAGTCACTCCTCCATAACTCCACCTCTAGACACTAGTATCAACCCCAACAAGTCACGGACCTGCCATAACTCCCCCTCTAGACACTAGTATAACCCAACATCCAACACAATCACCTGCCATAACCCCACCCAACAAACCCCCCAAAATACTCACCTGCCATAACCCCACCCCCAACACTGAAAACCCCAAATCCCACCTGCCCTAACCCCACCCAACATTTAATCCCAACCCCACATCACCCCAAATCCCCCCTTGACATTTAATAACCCCCAAACAAGCACATCACCCCAAACCCCCCCTGACCTAATCCCCCAACAAGTCAACAACGCCATAACCCCCCAAACCCAAAAATTCAACCCCAACAACCCAATGACCCCCAAACCCACCTCAACCTAGACACCCCAACCCAAACAGGCCCCTGCCATAACTCACCTCTAGACACAGTATCACCCCAAAAATCACACCCTGCCATAACTCCACCTCTAGACACTAGTATAAACCCCAACAATCACAGGGCACCTGCCAAAACCCCACCTCTAGACCTAGTATCAACCCCCCCAACAAGTCAAAATGCCATAACCCACCTCTAGACACTAATAAACCCCCAACAAGTCCAGGGCACCTGCCAAAACCCCCTTTAACCCCTTTCCCCCAAAAAAGGGCATCCTCTCCACCTCTAGCACAGTATCAACCCCAACAAACATGCACCCCTCCCCCTTTAACATATACCCCCAACAAGCACGGGCACCTCCAAAACCCATCAACCATACAACCCCAAAATCCCTGACCCCATAACCCCCCCCCAGCATTTAATAACCCCCAGCACATCACCCCATAACTCCACCTCAACCAAAAAACCCCCAACAACACAGGCCCCTGCCATAAAATCACCTTTAAAAATCACCCAACAAGTCACAGGGCACCTGCCATAACCCCACATCTAGACAAAAACCCCCCCAAAAAACCAGGACCTCCATAACTCCACCTCTAGACCCCAAAACAACCCCAAACAAGTCACATGGCACCTGCCATAACTCCACCTCTAGACCTAGTATCAACCCCCCCAACAAGTCACATCCCCCCATAACTCCACCTCTAGACACTAGTATAAACCCCCCAAACACAATCACCTGCCATAACCCCCCCCCAGACACATATCCCCCCAAACAACAATACCTCCAAAACCCCCCTTGACATTTAATAACCCCCAAACAAGCACATCACCCCAAACCCCAATTGACATTTAATAACCCCCAAACCCCAAGGCCCCTGATCCCCCCAGCACATACACCCCAAAATCCCCCTGAACCGCCAACTCCACCCAAACCTATATCAACCCCAACAATCACAGGCCCCTGCCATAACCCACCTCTAGACACAGTATCAACCCCAACAAGTCACATGGCACCTGCCATAACTCCACCTCTAGACACTAGTATCAACCCCAACAAGTCACAGGGCCATAAACTCCACTCTAGACACAGTATCAACCCCACAAATCACAGGGCACATGCCATAACTCCACCTCTAGACACCAGTATCAACTCCAACAAGTCACATGCCATAACTCCACCTCTAGACACTAGTATCAACCCCAACAAGTCACAGGGCACCTGCCATAACTCCACCTCTAACCCCAGTATAAACCCCCAAAAAGGGGCACATGCCCTGCCATAACTCCACCTCTAGACACAGTATCAACCCCAACAAGTCACAGGGCACTATAACTCCACCTCTAGACACTAGTATCACCCAACGGGGCACATGATATCCATTCCCCCTCTAGCCCACATAACACCCCACAAGTCACATGGCACCTGCCATAACTCCACCTCTAGACACCAGTAACAACCTCAACACTCCAACAAGTCACATGGCACCTGGCAAGCAGCAGACAGACCAGACTGATAGTTTATTTCATTACAAGCTCTGTTTCTTCTCATCTGCCACAAAATTCACACCAAAATGAGCTCAAAGTTAACATTTTATTTTCCCCGCAGAGAGCAGAGATCTTTTGTATACATTTACAAATATAAAACAAGTTCAAAGTTAACATTTTAATTCCCCGCAGAGAGCAGAGATCTTTCATATACATTTATAAATATAAAACAAGCATTTCTGACATTGACATGAGCTATTTAATACAAATAACCAATCATATGAAAATGTCACTAAACACAGTGATAAAATACACATAGTTGTCGACACAAATACAGCCAACAGGCGTCTGCCGCGCAGGCTGTTTCAACAACATTAATAGAGGTATGTTTAAGTTTGTGGTTTTAACAACTAATAACTGAAACATGGTTGGTTTGTCAGTGATCAATACAAATAAACCATTTGTTCTTTCAGCCGCTGGGCAACACAAGGAATGGAACATGTCTTGTATTGAGTACCTGTCTACACTTACAGATAAAGAGCTTCATGAAGATATCTTGGAAGGAATTAACTCTCAAAGAGTTACTCACAACACAAGAAGACAGCCCACATTCTTTGGTGATGTCATGGGAAGAGGAAAGCTGGAGTATGTCATCACAACAGAAAAGGTGGATGGGAAAAAAAGGGGAGGGGGGGGGGAGGAAGAGACCATAAGAAAAGAAGTTGGATGGTTTGACATCGTGGCGTGGAGGGACATCGGTATAGGTATCAGAAATGATTGACAGTAGAAAAAAAAGAAGGCTATGGACAAACATGCACATACAACATGCACTGTAAGAAGTCCAAACTAACAGTTTAGCTATCACTTGCAAAAGAAACATTTCTTTGTGAGTGATTATTTTACAACTGCAACATTCAGATATTCTTTTTGAAACTGTGTATGACTCTTGCCCTCACTTAACACACACACACATATGTTTTAATATGATAAAGATGACACACACACATATGTATAAATATGATAAAGATGACCCACACACACACATATGTATAAATATGATAAAGATGGCAAGCACGCACATACATCACACTGAGATTATACGTGTTGTCCATGAGATCAAAGGTAGAATCTTGTCTCAGTGTCCATGAGATCAAAGGTAGAATCTTGTCTCAGTCTCCATGAGATCAAAGGTAGAATCTTGTCTCAGATGCTCTCACAGTTCAGCTCAAAACACTGCAACAATCTGACACAGCTTATCCTGTACCGAGCCATTCATCATGTGGTTAATTCTTCCACCTGTCACTGACGATATAACGTCCCACGCCATTAGAAAGCTTGCTTTAACTCCTTCAGTCTCACAGTTCCAGTATTTTAGGTCCAGGACTAACACATGCATGATTGTTAAGCAAACTGGCGGTTCCATGATGAACAACACATGCCCCCAGAAACCATCCATGCTGAAGAGATCAACACTCTCGGAGTTAGAGCAGAAAACAAGCCGTGAGCCAGGCCAATATCTCTCTAATCTAATGTCCTTGATGACTAAACAATATCTCTCTGATCTAATGTCCTTGATAACTAAACAATGTCTCTCTGATCTAATGTCCTTGATACTAAACAGTGTCTCTCTGATCTAATGTCCTTGATGACTAAACAATGTCTCTCTGTCTAATGTCCTTGATGACTAAACAATGTCTCTCTGATCTAATGTCCTTGATGACTAAACAATGTCTCTCTGATCTAATGTCCTTGATGACTAAACATGTCTCTCTGATCTATGTCCTTGATGACTAACAATGTCTCTCTGATCTAATGTCCTTGATGACAAAACAATGTCTCTCTGATCTAATGTCCTTGATGACAAAACAATGTCTCTCTGATCTAATGTCCTTGATAAATAAACAATGTCTCTCTGATCTAATGTCCTTGATGACTAAACAATGTCTCTCTGATCTAATGTCCTTGATGACTAAACAATGTCTCTCTGATCTAATGTCCTTGATGACTAAACAATGTCTCTCTGATCTAATGTCCTTGATGACTAAACAATGTCTCTCTGATCTAATGCCCTTTGATGACTAAACAATGTCTCTCTGATCTAATGTCCTTGATGACTATACAATGTCTCTCTGATCTAATATCCTTGATGATAAACATGTCTCTATAATCAAAGTCTTTGATGACTAAACAATGTCTCTCTGACTAATGCCCTTTGATGACTAAAAATGTCTCTCTGATCTAATGTCCTTGATGATTTTAACAATGCTCTCTGATCTAATGTCCTTGATGACTAAACAATGTCTCTCTGATCTAATACCCTTTGATGACTAAACAGTGTCTCTCTGATCAAATGTCCTTGATGACTAAGAAATGTCTCTCTGATCTAATGTCCTTGATGACTAAACAATGTCTCTCTGATCTAATGTCCTTGATGACTAAACATGTCTCTCTGATCTAATTACCTTGATGACTATTACAATGTCTCTCTGATTAATATCCTTGATGACTAAACAATGTTCTATAATCAAATGTCCTTGATGACTAAACAATGTCTCTCTGATCTAATGTCATGAGGGTCCATACTTTCAGACTAAATAATGTCTCCCTAATCTAATGTCCTTGATGACTAAACAGGTCTCTCTGATCTAATGTCCTTGATGACTAAACAGTTTTTCTCTGTCTTGATCTATGTCCTTGATGACTAAACAATGTCTCTCTGATCTAATGTCCTGATGACTAAACAGTGTCTCTCTGATCTAATGTCCTTGATGACTAAACAATGTCTCTCTGATCTAATGTCCTTGATGATAAACAATGTCTCTCTGATCTAATGTCCTTGATGACTAAACAGTGTCTCTCTGATTAATGTCCTTGATGACTAACAAGTCTCTCTGATCTAATATCCTTGATGACAAAACAATGTCTCTCTGATCTAATGTCCTTGATGACAAAACAATGTCTCTCTGATCTAATATCCTCATGACAAAACAATGTCTTTTGATCTAATGTCCTTGATGACTAAACAATGTCTCTCTGATCTAATGTCCTTGATGACTAAACAATGTTCTCTGATCTAATGTCCTTGATGACTAAACAATGTTTCTCTGATCTAATGTCCTTGATGGCTAAACAATGTCTCTCTGATCTAATTTCCTTGGTGACTAAACACTGTCTCTCTGATCTAATGTCCTTGATGACTAAACAATGTCTCTCTGATCTAATGTCCTTGATGACTAAACATGTCTCTCTGATCTAATGTCCTTGATGACTAAAAAATGTCTCTCTGATCTAATGCCCTTGATGACTAAACAATGTCTTTCTGATCTAATGTCCTTGGACTAAACAATGTCTCTCTGATCTAAGTCCTTGATGACTATACAATTCTCTCTGTTTTCAATATCCCTGATGACTAAACAATGTCTCTATAATCAAATGTCTTTGATGACTAAACAATGTCTCTCTGATCTAATGTCCTTGATGACTAAACAATATCTCTGATCTAATGTCCTTGATGACTAAACAATGTCTCTCTGACTAATGCCCTTTGATGACTAAACAATGTCTCTCTGATCTAATGTCCTTGGACTAAACAATGTCTCTATAATCAAATGTCTTTGATGACTAAACAATGTCTCTCTGATCTAATGTCCTTGATGACTAAACAATGTCTCTCTGATCTAATGTCCTTGATGACTAAACAATGTCTCTCTGATCTAATGTCACGAAGGTCCTACTTTCACGACTAAATAATGTCTCTCTAATCTAATGTTTAAATAAACAGTGTCTCTCTGATGTAATGTCCTTGATGACTAAACAATGTCTCTCTGATCTAATGTGCTTGATGACTAAATAATGCCTCTCTGATCTAATGTCCTTGATGGCTAAACAATGTCTCTCTGATCTAATGTCCTTGATGACTAAATAATGTCTCTCTGATCTAATGTCCTTGATGGCTAAACAATGTCTCTCTGATATAATGTGCTTGATGACTAAATAATGCCTCTCTGATCTAATGTCCTTGATGGCTAAACAATGTCTCTCTGATCTAATGTCCTTGATGACTAAATAATGTCTCTCTGATCTAATGTCCTTGATGGCTAAACAATGTCTCTCTGATCTAATGTGCTTGATGACTAAACAATGTCTCTCTGATCTAATGTCCTTGGTGACTAAACAATGTCTCTCTGATCTAATGTCCTTGATGACTAAACAATGTCTCTCTGATCTATGTCCTTGAAGACTAAACAATGTCTTTTTGATCTAATGTGCTTGATGACTAAACAATGTCTCTCTGATCTATGTCCTTGAAGATTAAACAATGTCTTTTTGATCTAATGTGCTTGATGACTAAACAATGTCTCTCTGATCTTGAAGACAAAAATGTCCCTCTGATCTAATGTCCTTGAAGACTAAACAATGTCTTTTTGATCTAATGTGCTTGATGACTAAACAATGTCTCTCTGATCTAATGTCCTTGATGACTAAACAATGTCTTTCTGATCTAATGTCCTTGATGACTAAACAATGACTCTCTTACTGAATGTCCTTGATGACTAAACAATGTCTCTCTGATCTAATGTCCTTGATGACTAAACAATGTCTCTCTGATCTAATGTCCTTGATGACTAAACAATGTCTTTCTGATCTAATGTCCTTGATGACTAAACAATGACTCTCTTACTGAATGTGCTTGATGACTAAACAATGTCTCTCTGATCTAATGTGCTTGATGACTAAACAATGTCTCTCTGATCTATGTCCTTGAAGACTAAACAATGTCTTTTTGATCTAATGTGCTTGATGACTAAACAATGTCTCTCTGATCTTGAAGACAAAAATGTCCCTCTGATCTAATGTCCTTGAAGACTAAACAATGTCTCTCTGATCTAATGTCCTTGATGAGTAAACAATGTCTCTCTGATCTTGAAGACAAAAATGTCCCTCTGATCTAATGTCCTTGTCCTGTCTATGTTTCTGAGAATATCACAATAAATATCAAGTAAATAATGAACACACAGATATAAAAACAGTAACATCCGTATTGATATTGATGAACCACTTGCCAGGCCTAACAGTTTTCTCTCTAGGTTTGTTGCTTCAGGCCTGCAGCTTGACAATTGTACACATTTGCTACAATAATTATTTAGGATGAGCGCAAGGAAGTCATCGGTACTCACAGCCTCAAGATCAAGTCTTGCTGTGTGTTTTTGTCAATATTATACAGACATGCGCTGGGCAGTGATCATTAAGCACACACCACAGAAGTACTTTTTGTTTCTTGATCAACATCTCTCTGTATGTGTACGAGCAAGAGAAAGAGAGACAGGAAGAGAAAGAGAATAAGTCAGAGAGAACCAGACGGGAGCAAACGTGCACACACAAATGACTGCAAATAATCACATCAACTTCCTGCGTCTGGTGATTCTGTATCAGAACTGGAGGGTGTCAGCTTCTCCGAGTGATAGATTCGAGAGATCTGCATGAGTAGTGGC
>JACEFZ010014689.1:0-12901 GCA_014155875.1 Cepaea nemoralis | reverse complement strand
CCCCGCAATTTTAAAATAAATTTAAAACTTTTTAAAAAAAAAGGCCCCCCCCCAAAAGCCGGATCATTCCCTCTTTTTTATTACAACATACTGTAATTTAGTCAGTTTGTTTAAAATCTGATTTGGTATCGTTTGCCAAGATATATTTTATTTTTATTTTATATTGGTGTTCATTACTGTTGGTGTATACGATTATATACACCTTTACAAGAAGACCTAAATGTAGTTTTGACATTTGAAAAAAATATTTGATTTGTAAATCTCTACAATAAAATATTTACTCATCAAAATGGGACCACCATTAAATAAATCACCGTCATCCAATATATTATGGAGCAGTATTTAGCACACCGGGACAACACCCACAATTACGTTAAATCGTATATTTATATTATAATGTATATTGAGTTCATATACAATTCTAGGTTACAAGGAGAACTATTTTTGTTTTTAACGGCACTGGTCCCTGATGTAAAAGGAAAATTTTATGTCGGTCCGCGAAATTGAAAAGTTTGGGAAGCACTGCTTTACAGGACGTAGCAGTCAACTCCGGTAGTTTTTGGCGATCTCTTTGCAAGTTTACGTTCAGTAGTTTGCCATGCTTTCTGAACGATCGACGCTCATACCATTGTGAAAATTAACCCAAAATGATTGCTCTCACGACGTATGGGCTCACTTCGAAGCTGGTATGTCGGGATTGTGAAACTACATTCACTATCACCAAAACCACAGGCGCCGACAAACGTATTGTATCGGTTTTGTTATAAATATAAATCTTGTCATCACAATGGCGCAGGTCTATTTTATAACGCAGCACTCATCACGATCATAGACAGGCTCTCGATCCCTTGACAGTTCCCCTGACTCAGGATATTTCATTGCCAGGGTGTCTTTAATGTCCTTTGTCCGTCTTCGTGTGGATCTCTATGTCTACTTCCAGGAACCATAACTCCGTCTGGTAACAACACGTGACGTTCCTGTCCGGATATGCCTTATTAAACCATCTGGGTATTTGTCTCTCTTTCTCTCCTTGCTCTTTTCCCGATCAAGCTTACCGGTTGTCACTAATTCTTCACATTCATTTTTCTTCGTGGACAGAAAGTCTTGACTGTCTAAGATTAAACTCGCTTTTCTTTTAGTTTCTCGACACACTGTCGAGCTCATTTTCCTGCCATCAGTAGCATAAATGTCACTTTCTTTATAAATAAGAGAGAGAGAGAGAGAGAGAGAGAGAGAGAGAGAGAGAGAGAGAGAGAGAGAGAGAGAAAGAGAGAGAGAGACAGACAGACAGACAGACAGACAGACAGACAGACAGACAGACAGAGAAGCGCTAACGCAGACAGAAAGTCAACCAGAAAGACAAACCGGCCTACAGACCAATCTAGCGACCGATCGTTTCATCGATAGGCCATCGGATGGACTGACGGTGTGCAGAAATAGATTAACAGAGAGAGAGAGAGAGAGAGACAGACAGCAATAGAGACAAGAGGACGGACTGACAGACAGATAGAGAGATAGACGGACGGCAGACGGTCAGACGGATCTGTACTTGGGTCCACTTTTCATGTAGTTCTTGCTTTTGTGTGGGACGGAATGCCAATGATGAAACTCGAACACGGTAATTAGGATAAGTACGGTATGTTACACTTGTGCAAATAAACGAACCGCTGAAAGTAACAGATTGTGAAACATCGTTCCTATTTTTACAGTTTAAACAATATAAAATGACACAAAGTAGTGCAGCTTTACACAATCTGTTATTATTTTTACAGTTGTGCATGGTTTCTGTTACTACTTATAACACGAGAAATAAATTCACGTTTGAAGTTATGTCATGTCATGTTATGTTACAGTGCGGTATCTTATGTTACGTCATGTGTTATGTTTGTTAAGTTATTTTATTTCATGTTATATTGTTATATTGTGTGACGTCATGTGGTATTACGTTTTATTGTGTTATGTTATGTTATAACATGTTATGTCACGTTTTGTTTTATGTTATGTCATGTTATGTTAAATTATTTTATGTTGTGTTACGTTATGTAATGTTATGTTAAATTGCGTCATTTTATATCAAGAGTGATTATCAATCTCTTGACCTTTGTCTTCGTTAACCCATTTCAGTCTATGACACCTGTCTTTAAAAGAAATACATTGTCTTACGTGTATTATCAACTGCATCCCCCAATCCATAAATCCACTAGCAATGCTACAGATACAGTCATGTTATTTGCTGTCTTTCTTTTACATCCACTGTGTGCCTTCATTGTTGTTATTAATTCTTTTATTACACCGTTTAGGCGGGCAGTCCTGATGTTCCAGTTTTTTTTATTTGTTTTTTATTCTTAAACTGACCTTTGCTCCGCGGGCTACCTAGCCTAACTTGAGGACCATCAACAATTCTAAGAAGTAAAGATGGCTGGCGTGTTACTGATAACTTGACCCATTTAGTCAGATATAACTGAGCTACCGTATAACAGTAGACGGTACTACCTGCTTTCTGTTAGCGCTGAACATTGGGCGGCGCTTACAAAACCCGACACCCCACATTGTGCCAACGGCTTCGGGCGGAAGAGCGCAATTGGGAGGGTACAAGCCTTACCCTGGTGCGAGGAAATGCAACTCAAAGACAAAATAGTCATGGCAGGGCAGACCAGGCCCTAAGCCTTGGTTGGCAGCTGGTCTAGGATCGAAGCTCCGACAGGCGGACAGTTAGAGCATTGCTTTGCTGATACGGCAGCTTCTGCAGCTTGTCTTGTTCCAGATGTATAGGTGTTACCTTTCCTCTGGAGTGAACTAGGCAGGCCGAGAAAGGTCCAATGCTGCATGGGCAACACATGGTTTCTTTATTTTAGCCCAGGCTTTGTGCTATGGAGAGGCACACAGAGCGTGTGAGACATAAGATGGTGCACAATGGTGGAAATGACCATGTTTTCACATGCATCTACTGTGGGCAAACATTTGCAGCAAGAATTGGCCTTACCAGCCACACTCGCCACCGCCATGGGTCGTAGTTATTAAGCATTTTTGAAGCACAATGTACCAAACTATCGTCTGTCAAGACGGAAAGGTGCCAATGAATGATGACCCATCGAGTGCTGAATGGTTTATAAAATAATAAGGAGATTGTCATCTATCCACAACGCTTCAGTTCTAGGCAAAGGGTCCTTGTTTTCTATTTACCATGGCTGGAATTGCAAACTGTTTATTCATTGTATCTAACCGCGAATGTTTTACGTGACTGTAACTTCACAGAATATCATACCACATATACACCAGCAATGGCCCACAATGCAGCAGTCTCTCCGCGCATAATCTAAGGGTGAGGCCGTCAGACTGGTATGTTAGTGAATTCAAAAGTGGAGCCGTTATCAGAACCTTCTAGCAGACGAGATTGACATCAAGAGAAGCATGGCGCGCAAGAGCCGGAGCAGGGAGCTTCCTGTGGACCAAGGATGGTCCTGGGTCATTTGCTTTGGTGAGTGTTCAGATTATTAGGTTTACTTAATCATTAATTCAGCTGTAGTGATGTTAATGGTTTATCTTCTTCAAGTCGAGGTCTACAGAAGTAATTGAAGAACATGTCTTTCATCTCCTCTCTGTCATCCAACAGTTTAATCAAGTGGATGCTGATTATATTATTTTGCTTTGGCCAGATGTTTAAGGTGTCCCATCAAAATATCTCTGCCTTCCTTTATTTCTCTTATCTAAAATCTGCCGACACAAAACGCATATCTCTGACCCATCTCTCCTGTTGATATGACCTACACAATTTATGTGTCTTTTTTTCAACCTCTAATTCAGTCAGCAGACAAAAAAAAGCAAAGACATAAATGAATAATATGGAGAGTAGAAGGAGAGAACTACATGAAATAGAACAAGATAGGACCATTTGGGATGACGTGGTTGAGGGCCAATGGGGTGTAGAGGCTTACGGGAGACGGAAGATGAGGTTTATGGGTGCAGCATTGAACACTTCATAAACTAATGATCGTGCATTAATTTATATACACCCTGTAGCTAGCTCAGGCTGGAGAACGCGTTATGCAGATTGAAACGTAGTTTCATTAGCTCAAGCTCCAGATTATAGAACACATACTACATTGTGATCATTGGTTTTCTTTCAGCGAGTTTCATCTGTATGTTTGTGGTGGGGACCTCCATGCAGGCCTTGTCCGTTTTATTCCTGGAGCTGGTCAAGGAGTTCGAGTCCTCGGTTACCATCACCTCACTGTCTGTCATGTGCTTCGTAATGTCTCTGAGCGTCTCTTGTAAGTACATACGTCGCTGTTTGTTTGTTTCTTTATTTGCTATTTCTGCTGACTCGGGCAGTTCAGATTTCAGATGGCTGACTTCTGTAGCAGTTGTCATGACTGGAATTCAAGGTATGAATTCCATAGGAGGCGTTAATTTTGAAAAAGCGCCATATTTTGGTGAAAGCCGCAGTACCCAGTAGTCACGACTGGCTGTGGGCTCGGTGGTCACGTGGCATGTGTTTGAATCCTCATCACAACGGAGGGTGTGTACACATTTCACTGGGTTCCCAGGTTGCTCCAGCCTACAGTGGGTGCTAGGAACTGTTCTGGAAAGTCAACAGACGGACGGATGGGCGGGCGGGCGGGCGGGCGGGCGGACGGACAGACAGACAGACAGACAGACAGACAGACAGACAGACAGACAGATCTTGCAAATAGTATAGTTTACGACTATCATACAGTTTGTAAATAATATAGTTTAACACTATCAAACAATTTGCAAACAGTACAACATGGAGCCACTATATTACTTTGTTTGTTTATTTATCCATTTACAGCCGTGGTGTCCACGAGCGTCCTAGTTCCTGCCTTTGGAGAACGACCTGTCATCATTGTAGCCGGCGCGCTATTTGCTGCTTGCTCTCTGGGCTATTATTTGGCGCCAAACATTATCGTATTCATTCTGTTTGCAGGCGGGAAAGGTACGTCGAGAAAAGGAACCATGTCAGTTAGAGATATAATTTATAATCCTCATCATGTGTGTACACTTTTGGCTAGCCGAGAAGCTTCTTGATTTTCCATTCATAATTATATTGTGCCGCTATATGTAATTCCATGTTTGTGGAATTCCTTGTATGTAAGTGTTATTCAAAAAGCAATGGTAAACTATTGAACATAAATGTCCTAGTAAATCATAAACAGGCAATAAATCTTGTTGTTGATCGCAACGTCCTCTGAAGGACACGCAACTAACTGTTGCAATATTTATTTTAACGCACACATAGACACATATGAATACATATATAGACACGTGTGAACCTGTTTCGACTCTACATTTCGTTTTATTTTTCATTTCGTTGTGTTTTCCCCTTTACGCTTTCTGTACCCTTTTCTTGTTCAGTATTTTCGTTTTAACTTCCCAGTCTCTTAGATTGGACAACGTTGAGAGATGCATTATTTTGTGTTATTCGTTTTTTAAAAAAATATATTTTATAATTTCGTTATTGTTGTTCCGCTGATACAGGCTTCTGTAGAAATGTTCGTCATCACCTGTGCGTGTGAATCTATCCGTCGACCTTCTATGTCATATTCCATTTTTTTTTAAATTTTTAATTCGAACTCTGTAATTTTTTTTTTTTTTAAAGTCTTAAAAGTCCAGAGGACCGACTTCATTGCAACGGGTTTTATCCCATTTGGTTCGGTCTCTTTCTGCGAAAGCGTCGCACAAAGCACGAACTCCGATCTCCAGCGACGACCCCCAGCAGTCTCCGAGAAAAATGCACCCGTGAACCGAAAGACGTAGCCCGGGTTCGAACCCACAACCTTTGGAGCGCGAGGCAGACGGCTAGACCAATCTGACAGACCTGTTGCACACCTGTGTTATATATGTTGTCCTTAGTCTATCCCTTACCAGTAATGCAGTGGTAAAATAAATAGTTCCGGCGCCATTTACAAATGGCCTCACATTAACATTAAATACTAGCAGTAAATATGTTAATATGCACAGCATGGTGTCATTGTTGTTAACATTATTATTATTTGAATAGTGAAGACACGGATAATATAAAAAAATTTCAAAACAATGTATTCCCTTAGAGAATTTAAGCACAGAAGCCACAAACAATCTGTTGCACCATGCAGGGTCTGGCATCGCGTAGAGGCGTTGGCAATTAGACAGAAAGAGTTTGTGGTAAATTATAAATTGTCGTGGGGATAACAATTGTTCCACATTCGAATAATACCTGTGACTATGTGTTTTAAGTTGTTAATTTTAAAAAAATAATATTTGTGGATCGGTTCTGAATGCAATTCGTAATCCCGCATACCGCGTTCAAAACACAGCTGCGGGCGATTTGGTAACAGAACGCCTGGCGTTGGTTTCCATACAATGATATAAGTGCTGCTCGTTCAGAAAGCAATGGCAAACTATTGGACGTTAACATGCCAGGAATCACAAACAGCCAATAAATGCTGGAGTCGAGGGTTCGAAATCAGCCGCATACCATTTGGAAGCAGAGTGCCTGGTATCGATGGTATGAGAGTCGGTCGTTTATACAGCAATAGCTAACTACTGAACGTATAAATTGCTTAGTAAATCACAACGGCCAAAAATGTTGTGGTTGATTCTAACGTCCTGTAAAGGACATTCAACTAACTTTGTAAGACTTCCGCCGCCCTGATAATTTTAAAAAAAGTCCTGGCGTGGACCACTTTCTTCTTCTTATAGTCCATGCCGTGTGGCGTTGGTGATCATGTCTGTCCACAACCTTCTGTCTCGTGTACTGCCAATCTTCTTATAGCCCATGCCGTGTGGCGTTGGTGATCATGTCTGTCCACAGCCTTCTGTCTCGTGTACTGCCAATCTTCTTATAGTCCATGCCGTGTGGTGTTGGTGATCATGTCTGTCCACAGTACTGCCAATCAATTATGATACCAACGCTCCTCCATGCCATGATGTCCAACTGTTCAGCATCTTCTCTCTTGGCTTCCCCTACCTCTCTTCCACTCCAACCTTCTCATTGCCACGATGTACGCCAGCGTTCCCCTTCTCATGACATTTACACAGATTGTACTGTCTTTTTCTGATGCGAGTAACCATTTCTCTCTGTGAATTAACGTATCTCAAAATGATATGCAATGCTCTCTCTATCCGTCGACAGTGTTATCATAATTTTTTCTATAAAACGACTAATAATTCCTCACTTGTTTGCTAACTGTAAACGATTCGCATCCGTACATCAGGATTTGCCCAATATAGCTCTTAATAACTTTTCACAGCGAAGCTGATGTTGATGTATACAAACATTGTATAATAAGTGACATGACATACACTTTCAGGATCCTGCGTGGGGCTAATCTTCGTGCCGTCGGTGAGCCTGTTAAGTTACTACTTCAACAAGCGACGGTCGCTAGCAACAACCATCAGCAACAGCGGAGTGTGTGTGGCCAGTATTGTATCCCCACCCGTCATCCGTGCCATCACTGCCGAGTTTGGGATGAGGGGGACCTTTCTGATACTCGCCGCTGTTGAATTGCACATGGTTGCTGCTGGTCTACTGATGAGACCTGTCTCGTCATACAGGTATGGGTGTTAATGTTCTGCCTCTACATAGTTCACTCCACACAGTTATCTCCACACACACTTTCCTCCACACACACTTCCCTCCACACACACTTAACCGCCAAGTACACTTCCCTCACACACAGTTACCTCAACACACAGTTACCTCCACACACACTTTCCTCCACGTACACACGTACACTTCCCTCCACGTACACTTCCCTACACGTACACTTCCCTCAACACATAGTTACTCTATACACAGTTACCTCTACACATATTTCCTTTCACACACAGTTACCTCCATACAGTTACTTCCACACACATTTAACTCCACACATATTCCTCCACCCACAGTTCCCTCCACCCACAGTTACCTCCACACACAATTACCTCCACCCACAGTTACCTCCACACGGTTCTCTCCAACCAGTTACCTCCACTCAGTTCCCTGAACTCATCTACCTCCACACACAGTTGCCGACTAGTATTCAAAATACTGTATTGTGTCTGGGAATACCGTCTGCGGTTTAAGGCAACAACTGAAAGTATATCTTCACATATAATTTTTTTTTTTTTTTTAACGCGATTGGGGGAGGGGGGGGGGGGGGGGGGGGGGCTGGGTTTCTTGGTTTTGTTGTTGTTGTTTGTTTCTGTCATTTTGCTTCTTTTGTTTTGAGGACAGTTATTGACCAATGTTTATTATTATTATTATTATTATTATTATTATTATTATTATTATTATTGTCATTATTATTATTATTATTAATTGTTTACCTCTTTCAAAGACAGGCAGCTAATGTTTCCAAGTGTCCGTTACGAAATCGCTTTTATTGTAACAAGTTTATATATTTTAAAAAATTTGCCTCTATTGTTATCATGTCAATCCAGTTTGGAAAATTATGTAAATAATTAACCTATCTTGCTGACCAATAAATGACAACTCAGGGAACACATATCTGAAAAAAATCTCTCTAGCCCTAGACGATTCATTGTTTTGTTTTTTTGGTAACAAATTGCAAATGGACAATCTGGAAACAAACGACACGTTCGAGACAAACCGTGTGAGAGAGAGAGAGAGAGAGAGAGAGAGAGAGAGAGAGAGAGAGAGAGAGAGAGAGAGAGAGAGAGAGAGAGAGAGAGAGAGAGAGAGAGAGAGAGAGAGAGAGAGAGAGAGAGAGAGAGAGAGAGAGAGAGAGGGAGAGACCTGACTACAATTAATCAACAAAGTATGGGTGCGATCAGCCGCTATACCCAGATGGGGATGTGTGACATGTTTGATTGAGTTGCCAGAGGACCTAGTTTGTAGTGTTCTCTGGAGATATATCTTGAATAATAAATACCAAGATAAAGAATATGATTTAGCACGTTTTGTCTAGAGGTCACTCAAATGAGCTAATCATTCCCGCAATAGCCTTTTTGGAGAACATTTTTCTTTGGCTCAAACCCCCACTGTGAGACCACTATGTATCTACACAGAAATTTATAAAAGAAGTAAAAGGTTCCCTTAAGGCCAGAAAAAGATCTGAACTATTAGCGCCTGGACAACTGAGGATCCCTCTCACTTATTATACTGTTGACAGTGTGCTGTTCGTCCGTCACATAGATCTTTTCTTTCTTTATTTTGTCAGTATGACCTATATCAGTTCAAGTAGTCCTTCAATTTTTGCAGACAAACAAACTTTAACAATAACTGTACATTACATCTGTTGGACAGGACATCTACATGACAGTTTCTTGACAAAAGTGGAACATACATTCACAAGGAATTGTTTACGCCACAATTGTACAAGATAGACATCATGAGATACTTGACAACATCTATACAGGACTTTTCACAATATGTATAACCAACCACAGCACTTAAGACAGTCACCAGAGACAACACTTGACAGCAACTGTACAAGAAATTCACTGGGGACATGTACTTGAAACACTGGTTCAATCATACTGTTTATTGAGCTGATGGTGAGTCTAGTGATGACCATTGTTCATCCCATTTGTCATGTCAACACCTCAACAGGGTACATACAAAATGTACAAATATGCTAACATGCATGCAGATAAACATGATACAACACTCCTACACCCTCCTCCAGCTAATAACTCTCCTCCGCCTCTCCTCTCTAATCACCACTACACCATTCCGTTACAGTATCGGTATCTATCATCATTTCCTGTCTCTTGGGAATTTAGGAAATCCTATCCATGGGCAACTCAAGGAAGAAACTACTGTTCTGGGTCTGTTGGATCCTTTTATCATCAGCATGGATGTTGGACTAGCTCCAGTTAGCAGCTTTCCCAGAATAACTTCATGGCAGATTCATTCCTCTTGAAGACAAGATTTGGTATGATGATATGGTACTGCATCTCACTGTTGACCAGACTGTCTGTGAATGCTGATACTGGGATACTTCAAAAGTTGAGGATAACACTCTCCTGACATTGGGAGATGTATACTCGGTACATGCAGAACATGACTTGCTGAAGAAACCCAGAGATAGGAACAAAATCCAATATACTGCAGCCCCTTAGTCAGTCCAATCTCACCTACACTTCAAGTCACATTCTTCAATCACTGTGTGAGTACCATGCTGGATATTTTCTAAGTTGAGTCTTAGATAAACAAACACTGCAAGTCACTGCACCAGTTGACTCTGAATGTTCCTTGATGTTGTTCTCAGTGGACATTTGATTGAATCAAAGATCACTGTCCAGTTCACCACATTTGCAGTGCTTCAGATGGTGTTATGCTCCCATTTATGCATTCAGCTGTTGAGAGCTGAGAGAAAACTCTTATTGATATTCCCACATTTTGATAGGGAGTCACATCTGGATCTAGGACTTCTGGTTAGTTGTCCCAGATGATATATGGAAGCCTCTCCTCCAATCCTCTGTTCTCTGTCAATAAAAAATGGCACAACATCTCTTCACATGTGTTAAAAGATGATGTTATCATACATTAACATACACAGATGGAGATGGGGAAGGTTAAGGTTGATGATGTAGTGAATTTCACTCTGATGTACTGTGGTAATCACAAGACCATATGCTGAGACAGGGTAGCTTAACACAATTACAAGCATTTATGTGGTCTAAGTTCCACCATGTTTGAACCACAGTAGACCTGGGCACAAGGAGGACCAGACACAGTACAGCAATCATTGTGACATAGCAACATGGGACAGGCATTGTGAAGGGAAATGGAAAATAGGCATTTACAACTGCAATATGCATTATGTATTAACTAATGGCATTTACCCAATTAGCAGACCAGACATCCATTCCTATGGCTGTGATGTTGGTGCATGAATGTCCTATTCCATATACACTTACACAGCAATGCCAGACCTCACCCCTTTTTCACCAGACTTGTCTCACAGGTACATCATCATCATCATGTGCTCTTTCCCCACTGAGTAATGTCCACAGTAGGTAACAGAAGCTCACTTGCATAGCAATGGTTCACATATGCACCAAGCACATATGTGGAAAACATGTTTAGTCCTTGTAAGTTTTGCATGAGCCATACATTATATTCAGCCAACTAAGACACAGGTTCACACACCTATGGTTCTCTTAGGAACTAGTTTATATGAACCATCCAACAGTAAAGGTACCAGTGTAATACTTCAGAGAGAAATTGTATTAATTCTCTTGAGCTTATAGCTACCAGGCATCACATGAACATAGCAATTCTGGCGTGCCACATACAACCTGTTTACAGATGGATATTGAAGCATCTTTCTTTATACTATTGTGAGAGGCTACTTATCAAAGCACCAGCTCACTCACTCCATCATTCTCAGCTTTTTACAAAGGAACGTGTACATGTTTCATCACTCATTCCGATCCAGACTGCCATTTGTTAACTCGCGAGAGCAAAGGTACAGTTGGTTTAAGAATAAGTCATCCTAGGCATGAAGAATGCACAAGGGTTTGGGTTTGCGAATTTGCCTGAGTGCGTTATACATTCATCAAGCATACGCAACCAGTCACAACAAGGGATTGATATGCACTTGGAGTATACAGCGTGAAAGACATGTCAAGGTTGAAGATGCAGTGTTCAGAATTCTGGCGCACAGAAGTTAGGTTTTCCACTTTCACATTTTATTCATAAAATACTCTTATATTCTTCTCTTTCGTACATCAGCACAACTACAACATCAAAGTATGTTTTTAAAGTGGTACCTGTTGTCCAGAGAACAATATATTATCAGATCTTTAAGGGCATTGTTGGGTCATCACATCACACTAGCGACCGCTCTTGGTGAAATTCCCGCTCCTACTAATTAGATTTTAAAATATGGCCCAGGGATAGCGTGGGCTCATTACCTATTAGCCAATCAAAGACAAGCGCATACCGCCGCCTCCCCCAACTCGTTCTGGACCTACGATCTAATAATAGCCTTTCTATTTGGGATGGTCCCCGTTAAGACTTAAAGTATCCTTATGAAATGTGTCGGACTGGGAATGGGGATTCTGTTCCATCATGCTACAGGATGTTAGGGAGGAGAGGGGAGCGTCTATGGGCCTGCCAGAAATGCCACGATGATGGTCCCAGCTAAGGACTGATCATAAACAAACGAGCACAGTTAAAGTTGGTTTGAATTTATATGTCAATATGAAAGACCACATGTCCACTCTAAGAGCAGGTGGCTAACAATCATGGCTGTCCATGGACTTTGAAGCCATCGCCGGCTCACTGACGGAACAAGTATAACGAGTACCAATGATTGTCATGTATTTGTCTTGCTTCTGTGAAGGTCTCGGCGGTTCTCTAGATACACTAACACAGTGGTTCTCAACCTTTTTTGGCCGGTGCCTCCCTTCACCATATTTTCAGAACGTCATCCCCCCCCCCTCACCTTTGTATTTCCTACCTAAAAATTTGGTCCGTGCCTCCCTTCACCATATTTTCAGAACGCCATTCCCCCCTTTCGTATTTCCTACCTAAAAATCCCACCCACGCCCCCACACAGTATACGTAATAATGGAAGCTAAATTTAATAGCACATACTAAAACAATTCTAGACGTCCACATAACACGTGATTTGTGGGTCTTCTTACTTTATAAAATGAATTTTAGAAGGGTGAGACGTACAGAACCGGACAGTATGAAGGGAAAAACAATATCAAGTAATCGGTTCTTGTATTAACGTGATCTTGAAATAATCTTAATTCCCACCCTCCCCCCCCCCCCCCGAAAACCCTAAAATTCCCCCGGGGGGGGGGGGGGGAGAATTCCCCACCGGTTGAGAACCACTGCACTAACACATAACATACGGCGCTCGATGTTAGTTACAATTAGTTCCATATTCTTTACAGGACGTAGCAGTTAACTCCAGCATTGTTTTGGTTTTGT
>JACEFZ010014688.1:0-12792 GCA_014155875.1 Cepaea nemoralis | reverse complement strand
TTAAATCTGAAGCCCAGGTTCAACAATTAGACAATTATGTGACATGTGGGTACGTAGGAAAGCATCCTTACAAACCCGATTTCACATTTATTTAGCCCACAGGTTTCCTTTCTCGGATTGGGCAGGTCGTCTGAGAATGTGTTTTTTTTTCTTTCTCCAATTAGCAGAAATCGGAAGCGTGTTTCAATCGCCTGCATTTTCCCCCTTTTTATGTGTCTGTCATGAGACTTAAATTATATCAAGTGATGTGATGTTTAGTATGAGCCCTATGCCTGTCATTATGTCAGAAGGCTGATCCTGTTTATGTTTGAGCAATTGAATAAAAGCTGTGAAAACAGGCAAGCGTCTCAGTTGAAGATTATGTTTTTTGCGGATAAACAGCTACGAATGTGCTTCTAAAGACGTATTTATTGTGAAGTATAAGAAACTTCTTCGTTTTATTCGTTATAGTGTCAATTTTTGAGTCTTTCGGTCTCCATTGTGTGTGCCTTTCGGTATGAAGTGTAACATTTGTATACTTGAAAATAGATACCGGCCGGAAACCTTAGATATAAGAAAGATAACGTATATGATCAGTACCGTGCGGTAGATTTTCTCAGTATGCTGAATGTCTTCGAAATGCCACCCCTTTAATGTTGTTTTCTTTAAAAATGTCGCCCCCTTATGAAGCCCCCTTAGGTGCCGCCTGATGCGACCGCCTGCCTGTATCATAGCACGGCACGGTCCTGCACATGATGACATGATCAAACACACACAGACATATTAATCCGCCACACACATAAGTATACACACATACATACACACACACACACACACACACACACTCACGCACGCAAGCAAGCACACACTCTCAGGGTCGATGTAGGAATAAGACTCAACTCAACTCTGATCCCGTTCTTCACGTTAATATTAGGTTTGCTACCATTCGGCGCCATGTGTTTTGCACTTCTGCAGTGTTGTTATATTTATAATACAGCTACATACGGCATCATCATCATCATCATCATCATCATCATCATCATCATCATCATCATCATCATCATCATCATCATCATCATCATCATCATCATCATCCAGTGGCTATGCAGATATTCTCCCCATAACAGTTTATCAAAATGTCTGTATATCATAAATCAGATGCCCTCCCGCTGTTACTGTCATGTTATTGTTATGTACCTCATCGTGAATGCATGTATTATGTGGTCTTTCTCGTTTACCCTATCCAGTAAACTTTCCCTTAAAAAAAATTTTTTTTTTCTAGACTTTTAGTTCTGTTTGCATTTACAAAATATTTCATTTTTTCCCATTTTTAATTTTGTCAATAAATGAAAATTGGCTTAATAATCTATGTTTTTCAATAATGAGTTCTTATTGGATAGATAAATTTGTTCTCTTTTCATTCTAATGAATCGTGTTTGTTCTTGTGTAACATTTAAATTCAAAATCGAATATGTGCTTTCGATCTGATTTGTTTAGAACCCTAGTTTCGTACGCATATATGGCCGCGTGAAATAGGAATGCACTTGGTTAGTATTCCGACTTTTGTTGTTCTGTTTGTCTTAGTCAGTAACGGTTTCAATTACTTTAATCTTTTAGAGCAAAGTTTGGTCTTTTTTTAAAATGTCTGTCATTACTTTTCCATCAACCGCCAGCAGTGAAAGTAGATAATCATAAACGCTCACTTTCTGCAATTTCTCTCTGTTGATAAATATATATTTTGCCATATTTGTTTTAATGGTTGATATTATTTTGATATTATTACAGTGAGATATAAGTTTTGGTTTTCATTACGTTCTTGAACTAACTAAACTAGTTTCTCAGTTCCTATTTGTTTTGTAGATGCACATGGTGTGTAGTCATCATATCGAGGTTTCGGTAGTCTATTCCCTCTATTACAAAGGGACTGCATTGTTCCTTGTAAACATTTGCTTTAACATTCCTCACGGTAATTTCAGACTATTAGTTAACCAGGAGACAAAATGCACCATTTTCTCACCCCCCCCCCCCCCTGTTCCTGTATCAAATAAATAGGTTGCATCTTAACATAGTATCACTGTTGTCTTTTGTTTCGTATGAAATGTTATAGCATTTTTAGATGTAATGGGGAAGCCATGTTCATTATGTTCTGCTCTACACAATCGCATGCTTTGCGTAATCTGTAAAGCATGAGTAGAGATCTATATTCTGCTCTCTACTTTCTTCCTGTAATTGTCTTTAAAAAAGTCTTAAAAGTCGAGAGGATCGAATTAACTGCACCGGATTTTATCGTATAAGCCTCGGTCTCTTTCCGCAGGGAGTTCTGCCGAAAGCATCGCACAAAGCACGAACTTCGTAGCTCCAGCGAGTTCTCCGAGAAAAATGCACTCGTGAACCGAAGGCGTAGCCCAGAATCGAACCCACGACCTTCGGAGTGCGAGGAAAACGGCTTGACCACTTCGCCATGGAGACTCTCATCTGTAATTATTCTCATGTTAAATAAGTTGTCACAACATACACATGTAAATTAGGGCTAACTTCCTTAGACGTAGGCAACGGTAGCAACTAACTGTCACACAAAAAAAAAACACACACACACACACACACACACACACACACACACACACACACACACACACACACACACACACTCACATTCTCATACTTCATTCATCGTATTTTAGATTCTTTGTGTTCATGTCTCGTAGCTATTCCAAAGGAAACAATACTTATGTAGGTACATATACATCTCCTGTCATTTAAAAATCGGACACGGCTTTGACATATGCAAGACAATGTGAACAATATGTTGTATCTGTGCCAATGCGATAATCATCTGCCACCTGATCAGTGGCGTGCAGAGGGGGTTGCTGGGGGTGCGACGCCCCGGGCATCCAGCCGGGAGGGGGGCATCCAGTTAGGGAGAGGGGGCAGCACAGTGCAGTCGGAGGGGAGGAGGAATGAATGAGGTAAAAAACAATATAGGGGTATCCAAATAAAGGGGTTGGCCCCGGGCATCAAAGAACCTCTGCACGCCACTGCGCCTGATTCTCTAGGGCGATGCTAATAGCTGTAATGTGTGACAGCTTCTGGCACTCAATGGATTTGAGGTGATCTGGTTTCAACGACATTTCACGGTAACCTTAGAACTTCTACGACATCCAGCCATGTTTGACACCAAGCTCTCATATTCTCAAGTGCCTGCGAACAGTGTTCAGTTACGCCTCCCATTTCCGTCTATTCCGAGACGAAAACAGAGAACAAACACCCCGATGATTTATAACAAGTTACAATTAGTTGCAAATTATTTACACAATGTTGCAATCAACCCCAACATTTATTGGCTGTCTGTAATTAGTCTTCTTCTTCTTCTTTGCGTTCATCCGGAGTGATTTTTTCAGATGTGATTGCGGCGTGTCTGGTTAGGCACCCTCGGGTCGAAACCCTCAGGCCAACACATCCGACTTTTAGCGTGCATTTTTGACCAGGTTAGCAATCCTGGGAGACTCTCACTTTTGTGGTACCGTCCACATCTCAGATGGTCAAGTTGGAACAGTCGGAGACTACACGGTCATCCCTCAAGTGAAGGCAGGGACAGTCCATAGCATTTTCCGCCATCCTGGGTGGCTTCCATAATTGCAGAGCCGGCACATAATGCTCTGGTGCTGGGTTTACCGAGGGAATCGTCACGTCCTGCTCATGGCTGTTTTAATTCCTCACTTCAATATATTGGGCATTTCGCTCGCCCTGGGCCGTTCCTGCACAAACCAGTCAGCTCTGCGGTTGGTTTCCACTAAGCGAGTTTTCGGACATGTGCTTGTCCCTGTACCCATCAGAGCTGTTCCAGGCACGGCGGACATTCGGAAAACTACCTAGTCAGAGCTGTTCCGAACAAGAGCGGCATTCGGAAACTAGGTAGTCAGAGCTGTTCCTAGCACGAGAGACATTCGGACGAGACATTTCACTCGGACGTAATTGCGTAGTGTCAATTTTTAGTTTGCCACGCGTAGGACGACACTTCCGACTTCCGGCGGGCATTTTTTAATGAGGTTAACCTTCCTCTGATTTCGAGGCACGTTAGACTGTTGTGATGTCGCCCACATCTCAGCTGGTCAAGATAGAACGACCAACGACATCGCGGTCGGCCCTCAAGGGAAGGCAGGGGCAGACAATGGGCAGTCCCTCGCTATCCAAGGAGGCTTCCATAATTGCAGAGCCGGCACATATTGCTCCGAGACTGGGCTCACCCGAGGAGTTGCCACGTCCTGCTCATGGCTGCTTTAGTTCCTCACTTCCATGTATTGGGCATCTCGCTTGCCACTGGTCGCTCAAGTGAGCTCCAGGGGCGGTCAGACTGCGGGCGACATCCACTCGGTAAGCTTTTGCTTTTGACTTTGGACCACGCAATAGGTTAGCTCGCCGTGCGTTCCATTTCGCGTTATTGAGACGTTTCTCCACTTTTATCTACACTCTCTATGAGTTAGATACAGACAGTTTTCGTAACCATTTCCTTCGACTGGGGCATTTTACTGACTTTTTTGTACTCGCTCACGAGGTAGGCTACATGTGCTGCCGGCTCAGCACCTTACCTTCGTGCAGCAGTCAGTGAGAAACGGCCAGGCCATCTCATCCGGGAATCCAACATATCCCTCAGCTGAGAGCCTTCAAACAAGTGTCAGAACTGGGCATGTAGCTTGCTCAGTATCTCGATTCCAATTTTTCGGTAGGCGGATATCGGCCCGACTCTCAGATCCGAGGGTCTGTGGCTTAGAGGCGTTCAGCCTAAACCCTCGACAGAGAGCCTTAGAGTATTGTCCGAAACAAGAACTGCCTTCATGCGCTTGATTTAAACTTTTGACTGCTATCCTCAGTCTCCTGCAGAGCAGCAGGTTGTGTCTCTCTTAGTCTGGTCCCTATCCCATACGCTGTCCGATATGTAGTTTTCACCCATCGGCAAGCACATGGGGTCAACGGGACACTCAAGCTCCCCCACCACGGCAAGGTGGAGACACATCGGGGGAGGTCTGTAATTAGTGTAATAGTTGTTCAGTATCTTAAAATTGCTTTCTAAATGGTCGACACCTCATACCATAGAAATCAATGCAAAGAGGATTACTTCTAAACAGCCGGAAGCTGATTTCCAACCCTAGACTCCATATGACGCGGAATTGTTCAATGCAGTTTCGCTACCCCATAAGGCTCAGTAAATTTATGAAAACTAGAGATATAATCAGTAAGCTTCATTAGAACAGGATCACAAGCTGCAAAATTGACGTTGCGACTAGAGTCTTCGTCAGCACAAAAACCATAAACATACACTGATACAACTACATACACATATACACAAGTTACTTAGCTGATGTCAATCAGTCATGTGCACCGTGGTGCTCTCCGCCTAGCTCGTGTAGTCGGATGTCTATGAGACATTTTTCTGGCCGTGATGATTTGAGATGTGTCGACCGATTGGTGCAAATATCTCAGCTCCGCCGTAAACCCACCACAGTGCAACGACCGTTTAACACAGGACGACATATAAGACAGACAGAAAGAAAGAAAGAAAGAAAGAAAGAAAGAAAGAAAGAAAGAAAGAAATAGTCTCTAAATTGTCTGCTTCTCTCTCATCATTTGTATTTTCTTTTGCTCTCTCAGTCCTACTAGGCGGTTTTTGTTTTATATTTGCATATCCTATTTACAGGAAATTGCAGTCAACACTACGATTTTTCAGCTGCTCTTGATGTCTTGGCAAGTTTTACGTTCAGTAGTTTGCCATTGATTTCTGAACGACCAGCTCACGTACCTCCATAAGTAACCAGCGTGACGCGATCCGCTGCCGAATCTCGCGCAGCTGTGTTTCGAACGCGAGTATACGGGATTACGAACAGCGTCCTTAACTCCCTTCGCCAGGGACTAAAAGAAAAAAAAACAAGTCTCATAACAGAAATTTGCAGTGGGTATGTGAAGCGTGAGGAAATCACCTGTTATATGCCTAAGTACAAGGCGGAACAGGGTGACTAATCTATTCCTCCCGTAACGAACGATTGGAGCAGAAATCGAAACCTCATCTGACCGCGATTGTCAGTATAACGTCCTAACTGTTACACACACCCCCACTTAATAAGAGATTGGCTAGTATCGATTTACACTGTGTGATTATTTATATGTGGGTGTGTATTAATGTGTGTGTGTATTAATGTGTGTGTGTGTGTGTGTGTGTGTGTGTGTGTGTGTGTGTGTGTGTGTGCATAGATGCGAATGTATTAATATTTTGTGTATTAGTATGTGCGAGGGTATTAATATATGTGTGTGTCTACGATGTGCGCCTGTGCATGTATGTGTAACTTAAAATAACCATTTCTTTCGGCATGTAGCTAATTTATTGTTCCTTATCTACACATGTGGATAATTATTCCACAGACTGAAATGTATTTAGTCTTATAGTTTACTAGCAGACCCGGCCCGGCTTCGCCCAGTCCTTGGTGGGGAGCATCTCATTTAATTCATATAAGTAGTCATATAAGTTCCCGTTCCCGTTACCGACTATCTGTCTGTCTGTCTGTCTGTCTGTCTGTCTGTCTGTCTGTCTGACCCGGCCCGGCATCGCCAAGCTCCTGGTGTGGAGCATCTCATTTAATTCATATAAGTAGTCATATAAGTTCCCGTTCCCGTTACCGACTATCTGTCTGTCTGTCTGTCTGTCTGTCTGTCTGTCTGACCCGGCCCGGCTTCGCCCAGTCCTTGGTGGGGAGCATCTCATGTAATTCATATAAGTAGTCATATAAGTTCCCGTTCCCGTTACCGACTATCGTCTGTCTGTCTGTCTGTCTGTCTGTCTGACCCCGGCCCGGCATCGCCCAAGCTCCTGGTGTGGAGCATCTCATTTAATTCATATAAGTAGTCATATAAGCTCACGTTCCTGTTCCCGACTATCTATCTGTCTGTCTGTCTATCTGTCTGTCTATCTGTCTGATCCGGCCCGGCTTCGCCAAGCCCCTGATGGGGAGAATCTCATTTTAATTCATATGAGTAGTCATATAAGTTCCCGTTCCCGACTGTCTGTCTGTCTGTCTGTCTGTCTGTCTGTCTGTCTGTCTGTCTAATCATTTATTGGTTGCAGTTAGAACAACCTTAGATAAACGAAGACAACTTACAAAAAGCATTAGAAAGAGCACTTGAAAGATCTTTACATCTTCCCCAACAATTAACTTGGGTAAATGGAGCAGGCGGCAGCAGCAGCAGAAGAAGAAGAAAAAGGAGGAGTAGGAGCTGGGAGGAGGAAGAGGGAGGAGGAGGGAGGAGGAGGAGAAAGAGAGAAGAGGAGGATGGATGAGGGAGGGGGAGGAGAAGAGGAAGAGGGTAGGAGGTGGAGGAGGGGAGAGGAGGAGGAGGAGGAATATAACGCATATGCCTGTAGATTTAATAATGGCTGAAGTTGTTCCATCTCTTCTTAGAGTTGGCGACAGTGTAAAGAATATAAAATCTTCAAACTTGATAGAGATAAGGTAACTATTATTTATTTATTCTTTAAGCAAAAAAAGATGAGTTACAATGTTATGCATTATGCATTATTTTTATGAAAGCTTTGAAAATGCCTTACAGATTGTATCATTATTTATTATAAACTCATATGCCGGTACATAACTATGGACAAAGAGTTTATAAATCTTTGAAAACGATGCCACAATATGACTATAAGTTATACAGAAAAGTTATGCCCTTGAAATAACTTTTACAGAGTTAGGTCCCCTGAGATATATGAAATTATAATGAAAATGAAAAATGAAATAATATTGGTAAGTAGCCGATTTCACACTAAAAAATATGACAGTGGGCTGCGCTGGAATGAAAGGAAGACGTGTAGAAAATTTCATCTCAATCGGATGGGCCGTTCGCGAGCGCATAAAGGACATATGGACATACAGACAGACAGACAGACAGACAGACGGAGATCGCCTTTTATATATAAGATGATGCCATCAACATTTGCAATTATTGAAATGTAATATCTTCTGACTACGTATTTGTGCTAATTGCTATCCGTTAGTGCGCTATAATGTTGTTTTATGTTCGTGTTGTTTTTACTTTCATGAATTCACCGGGACGTCGAAATTGAGAAGACCTACATTATTTATGATTGGGTGTGCCTAGAGTCACGTGTTTTAGTGTTACTTTGTGATACAATCTTTCCGTTCTGGTGTATTCACAGAACGGATAACACTGATAATAGCAAATTTAATGACGTAATAAGAACCCACATTATATACGACAATTAGAAAGAGACAAACAACTTTCTTTGGTCATGTGATGAGAAGAGAAGCATTGGAGAACATCGTGACAACCGGAAAGATCAGTGGGAATAGAGGCAGAGGGAGACCAAGGGAAATTATGCTGGATGGATTTAGACGGTGGTAGTGGGGAATATCATCAGCAGAGTTGATCCAGAACACCAAGTTATTGTCAGCATAGCGTCCTGAACATTAGACCAGCTCATCACATTGTGTCACGGTCTTGTTTAAACATGTGCACACGACCTGCTCTTTGCAATATAAAATGAAACGAAAACGTATGTGAAAAACGTGCCTATATACAACAAGCACAAACACTAGATCTTAATTATGGACTCCCTTGTTCCTGTTGGTTTTCTCAGGATGTAAACATGCCTTTCTTGTTTCATTTTATATTGTTATATCCTGTTGCAGTCAAGATCTTTCTTATTCGTTGTAACTACTTCCCACAGAACATGTGTTGTGTTTTCCCTGTCATGCCGTATTTATTTGTCGTTTTATTTATCCAAGATTGTGGAACAAGAACAGAAAACACAAAGAAGCAAGAAGGCACTATACATTTTACAACAATTATGATGAGATTATTGAATGACAGTGAATAGGATTTAGGGTTGATTGCAAAGTCCTGAGAAGTACATACAAGTTAATTTTTGTTTGTTTAATGTGTAAATTATATCATTTTTACTTGTTTAAACACTATATTCACACAGTTTTAAATTCTACGTAATTCGGTATTATCAGCTTTCCCCCTATGCTAGAGGATGGTTATTTACAATCTTTAAAATTATATTCTAAAATAATCGTTGTTCAAGTTATATTTATGAGAAAGATATAACACAAAATTGAATCTGCTATTTTGTTTCTAATCTGTCTCTTTATTGTCTCCGCTGTCCATGTAACGTCAAGTCTTTAATAGAGATAGCGTATGCGCTCTATTATATCTTTGTCTTTCTCAACCTCCTTGTCGTATGCTTGAAATATCTCCGACTGCCTTCACATACAAACCTTTCATCTGCCATTTACTCATCCAATCTAGGAATCCCAGGTGTATTTTTCCTCTCCCGCCAATAAGGTTTTCGAAAGCAATGAAAAGCACAAATCATGTTGCTGTCGGATTTGTTGATACTTTGATATCTCCTGTTTCACTCAATGCAAGGTGTTTATACACAAGAATATTTATCACTTGTTGGCAACTCCTTATAAAGTGTGTCATCTTTGTGACTTTGGTAAAAGTAGCGATGTCTTGAACGCTGTAAGAGCATCCCATTCGAAGACAAGATTTTCGAGCTTATGAGGATATGTGCAAAGTAAACGGCCTGAAGTGATGTGCGAGTTAATGGTGTTCACGTGTATACTAAGTTCCGCACACTTAGGCCTACGAAATATGATGATGCCTTCAATAAACAGGCTCCTGCTACGGGGACTATTTTATATTTCTAAACACAGAAGCCACAAACAACATGTTGCACGATTTATTGCTTGGTATATTTCGCTGCATCTCGTCAAACGCATACTTGAGTTAGTTGCATATCCTTTGCAGGACGTCTCAGTCCCTAGCATTTTTTGGCTGTTCGTGATTTCTTGGCAAGTTTTACGTTCAGTAGTTTGCCATTGAACGAACGAAACTCATACCATTGTATGAAAACCAACGCAAGTCGGTCTGCTGCCAAATCGCCCGCAGGTGTGTACCGAACGCGGTATGCAGGATTACAATTTGCGCCAGTAACCCCTTTTCTGCAGAGCCGGCAGGTGCATACTGCAGAGTTATATATACATATATATTAATATATATATACATATATATATAACATATGAGGTGACTAAATGAATAATGCTTAAGCTGAAACAATTAAAACACATAATCGTCGATTTCTCAACACCTAATAAAAATACGTCCATAGTGTGAAAACAGAGTTTCGTGTGCTGTATTCCACGAATCATAAACGATGTGCTGAAATATAGTGAGGCGTTAGCAATTAGGCGGTTACAACTGGTTTTATGTAAAGAGAAAGAGTTCGTTCTAAATCTGAAATAACCGGTGGGATAACAGATGATCCACATTCGTACAATATATGTGATTATGTAGTGTAATTGTATCAGCTTAAGTGTTATTCATTTACTCACTTCATATGATAAATAACTATGCAATATGCACTTGACAAGATGCAGCGAAATTATGTCAGGCAATAAATCATGCAACATATTGTTTGTCCCTTCTGTGCTTATTTGTTTCTGTTAAGTGATATGCGTTGCATTTCCATGCCAGAAAACCGTGTACGGGCCCTTGTCAGATGTTCTTATATTATCTTTCATCGCGGGCATTGGGCTGGAGACTAGTTGACAATGAAACTACCTAAATCCCGCGTAAGAAGCATGACCAATATAAACTAATCCCAGTCAGTCTGTGTTTGCCGTACTGAATCATCAGGGGTTATAGCAGCGCTAGATTTCATTAGAATACAGCAAGTTTAATGGTTCGGCCATTTAACTAGGCTGATAACTAACAGTACATCATAACAAGCAATGATATACATATCAATCAATCAATCATGTGCCATGCCGGAAAGCGTGGGCGGTCATGATTCGCCATTTCACTCGATCACCAGAGTCATGGATCAGCTCAGTGTTCCTGTCTCGTCCATGCCATGTGGCCAAGCCATCCAGGTATTTTCCTCTCGGTCTTCCTCTTGGTCTGTTCCCTTTGATCTTGCCAGCTGTCACTAAGTTCTCCAGTCCATTTCTTCTCATAACATGTCCAAAATATTTTGACTGTCTACGTCTAATTTCTCTAATCAATCTACGATTTTCATTTGTCTCTTGTAGTACTTGGTCATTGGTTTTTCTATCTGTCCATGGTATTCTTTGCATTTTCCTCAGAAACCACATTTCTGCAGCCATCAGATGTTTTTCAGCTTGACTGCACATTGTCCAAGTTTCACATCCATACAAAAGAACAGGCTCTATGTATCCCCTCAACACTCTTTTTCTCGTTTCAATTGACATCATTTTATTGGTCAGAATGTTTTTCATCTTGCTAAAGGCTACTTTCGCAATGGCGATTCTTGTTCTAATCTCTTCAAGGCATCTGCCATCAGATGTTATGACTGTTCCGAGATAATTGAACCGATTCACTTGTTGAAGAATATTCCCATTTACTTGTATATTACATTGTGGTACTTCGTTCTTCCTAGTGACGACCATAACCTGTGCCTTCCTACAATTTAATTCCAACCCCAGCTGCTCACTGTGTACAACCACAGCGTCTACTAATTGTTGCAGATCCTGTGCATTGTCTGCAATCAATACTGTATCATCTGCATATCTAATGTTATTTATGTTTCGTCCTCCAATGCTGATTCCATTTAGGTCTTCTACATTTCTGAAAATATTTTCACTGTATAGGGAAAAAAGATCTGGAGACATTACACATCCCTGCCTATCCCTGCATATTAAATGGAACAAGAAGCAGATTCCGACCATGTAATCGATGAACCGAGGGAATAACAGAGTTCATGGGAATCTCGATATATGAAGCCCACATACAGGCACTCTCCCGCTGTTTATGCTTAACCTCGTCACCGCAAGGTACAAGATGAAGAAAATGAGATGAGATGAGATGAGATGAGATAAATTATGATCTGATTAAATCCTAAATTATTTCCGCGGATATGACATTCCAATACTGGACTTGAACATCTCTTCGGTTTCTGAACTTGGAGAGGGATTTAAAGCCCTGCCTTACAGTCCCCAAGAAAACGACACAATATTGTTGGGCTGGGAGAAAAGTGTCTACACAAACGTGACTCCGATAGGTGCAATGTCTTCTTATGTTTAATGGATCTGAATGTCAAAGTATTGGACTTAGAATTAAAATTCCTTCTTTCGGAAGCTTCACATAAAACCTCTTAACCAACCAACCAACCAACCAACCAACCAACCAACCAACCAACCAACCAACCAACCAACTAACCAACAACCAACCAGCCAGCCAGCCAACCAACCAAACAACCAATCAACCAATCAACCAACTAACCGACTAACTAACTAACCATTTTCTCCAGGGTTATGGTGGGTAAAATAGCTGTTTACCTCCCAACAGTTTCTTAAATTGTGTACTTGTAAAATCCACTTTTATGTAATTATTGTTCTTTGTTTCGATGTTTGTGATTTACTGTGCAAGGATTACGTTCAGTAGTTTGCCATTGCTTTCCGAACGACCGACGTCTCAAATAATTGAAATCAGCGCAAAGCAATCTGCTTCCAAATCGCCCGCAGCTGATTTCGAACCCTCTATTGAGTATGACGGGGAATTGAGATGTTTGTTCACTGCCTCTAAGCCACAACGCTGGCATTTTGTTTTATTAGCACGAGGGAAAAGCTGAAGAGCTCCACGGGACCACTTCATCTCGAGAGAGCAGTTTGAGATCATCTGTGACCTCCAGCAACAAACTATTTCACTTGCATGGTACTCACATATGACGCCCAATTACCCTGTAATGAACACTGATGGTTACCCTTTATGACTCCCAAATTT
>JACEFZ010014687.1:0-13000 GCA_014155875.1 Cepaea nemoralis | reverse complement strand
TGTGAGGTGATCATAGCCATACCTCAGTCGTCTATATCCTCAGAGTAACTCCAAGATGACTAATCAACCAGTTTATGATAGAAACAACATCTGGGCAAGTATACTGTTCGTGTGATTGTCCAGATGTGCCACTCATTACCTATTCGACCACTACTCAACTATTGATGATATCAAGCCACACTTCGTTCACATGGATTATGGTCCTGATCATGAATATAGCCACAGACTTTAGACAATCGTGACTCTGGCAATGAACAATGTTCAATATATAAATTTAGCACTGGACAGTGTGCTTCGATGAACTTTACTTCAGGAACTGTGTTTCATTCAATATATTGTTGAGTTGGTGCCACTCTTGGTAAAACAACGAACTTTCAGATTAAGTTAAACCTTTTATAGAGGCACCTACATGATCGGATGAGGATGAAAATTCATGGTACTATTTGGACATATGCTTTGGTGTTCTACGGCCATTAGCCTGATCTGATGTCAACTCGGAGGAGGTGCTATCTGGTCGAAGACTGAGGACCTGCTGCGAGAGACACTAGCTAAGTACCATTCATATGTGGTGTGAGGCGTTGGCATTGTACTATGAAGACATCTTTATCTGGCTGCCTCAGCTAACTATCTAGTAGCAACTAGCACACCAGACAGATCTGCACTACATCCACATTATCTTCACTTTCCTTTGTACAATACACTTTTGTTATTGAGTTTGTAGATACCGGAGTTGCATCATTTGTTCAGGACGTGGTTTGAAAGGGTAACATCCCTTGGTCGCAGACTGAAAGTGTTCCAGTCCCAGATCTGAAGTCATCCCGAGATTTATACATATACATATATAAATAAATATAGAGATATATGTGTGAATGGATCTTATTTAATAAATGCGATAGCCTGTTCCCTTCACCCAGGGAAGCTATATGACATTTAATTTGAAAGAGAAAGATCGGAAGGCAGAGTTGGAATTAAAGAGGATGGAGTTGGAGACCAAAAGTATAGAAGCTGAGCAAGCCACTAAAAAGTTGGAACTTGAGGCTCAGCAGGCTGCTAAGAGACTTGAAGCTAAGCAGGCTGCTAAAAGACTAGAAGCGGAGCAGGCTGCTAAGATGCTGGAAGCTGAGCAAGCTGCTAAAAGATTAGAAGCTGAACAAGAAGCTCAGAAACGTGAACATGAGTACCGAATGCGGGAACTCGAGCTCAGGGCGCAGTCTAGCAAGGAAACAGAGGGAGCAGTGGGAAGTTCCTCTCTCCCTGGTTCACCTACATTGGGTAGACAGGGTTACTATGCCATCAAGTGTCCTCTAGCTATTTATGAGGAGGACAAAGAAAAGATTGACCAGTACTTACAGAAATTCGAGGCAATGTCTGTCGCAATGGGTCTGGATAGGGACAGATGGTGTCTTAAGTTGTCTCAGGGATTACGCGAAACGGCGTTCGAGGTATACTCGCGTTTGCCACCCGAACACATGAACAACTACGACGAGTTGAAGACCGCGTTACTCAAACGTTTTGAAGTCACGTCGCACACTTACCGGAAGAAGTTTCGATCCGCGAAACGAGAGCCGGGTGAGCTGTTCACCGCCTACAGTCTGCGTCTGAAATCCTACCTCAATAAATGGACGGATTTAGCTGGGTTCGCTCATGACTACGAAAGTCTCGAAGAACTCATGATAGTAGAACAGATGCGTAAACATATGTCAAAACCTCTAAAGACCTTCTTGGGAGAACAAGGGGCAGAACGTGTGGACGTCGTGGCTAAGCTATCCGAACGATTCGTCGAAGTTCATGGGGAGGCTAGTGAAACCCATCCCCAAAATCCCAAAAGTCAGGACAAGACAGACAAGAAGAAAACTAAAAACTCTCAATCACGGAAGGTAAAATCTAATGAAAAATCCACTGAGAAGAGCCCAGAGAAGACAAAGAATGGAAGACAGAGCCCACTAAACTCTCAACCAAAACGGCAATGGTCTGAGAAGTGGTGTTCGATCTGCAAGTCACCCTCTCACAACACGAAAGACTGCAGATCGAAATTGAAAGGCTCTCACTTCGCGGCCTGCCGCGTGGCTCCAGGGGGGTTGCCACCGAAAAAGTAGAGGTCGTCGAAGGAACTCTGGACCAAGAGAGGCCACCTGTGGTCGAACTGATCGAAGTCAACGGCCAGCAGGTGAATTGTCTCTATGACACTGAATTAGACGGGGAAGCCGTAATTGATGCCAGCCTGGTACGCCCAGACCAACTCACAGGGGAGACCATTGAGATACAGCCTACAATGAGGAGTGTTGTTGCCATGACGTTGCCAATCGCCAAGGTGAGATTAAGTCTAGGTACGTCACGGGCATAATTCCAGCAGCTGTGTTATCTGATCCCCTATTTCCCGTGATCCTTGGCACAAAGTACGTGTTCCTGGTGGTACCCAAGCAACCCGCCCACATGGGAGCAGCAGCCATTGGATCCAAAGGGAAGAAGGAAGAGGCAGACACACTATGCACCAACCCGGTGTCAGGGGAATTGCATACTGCCCAGAGTAAGGACCCAACATTGCGTCCTTACTACAAGAAGCTGCAAAGAAGTGCTGGCCCACCAAGTCGGGGACAGTACTTTCTGAGGAATCGGCTGCTCTATTGGAGAGCCGGAAGGGGAGACAAACTGCACGAGCAGTTGGTGGTTCCAGAAGCCCACCGTCCTCACATTCTTCAGAGCGGGCACACCATATCCGGTAGTCAGATATCCGGGAATCGACATATGGGTGTCAGAGAGACGTTGCAGCAGATTTCCTGCCATTATTGCTGGCCAGGAATGACCGGTGATGTGCGCCGGTGGGTTAAGTCTTGCCCAGAGTGCCAGAAGGCACCACCCAAAAATCGGACGAAGAGTAAAGTAGCTTTTAGGGTGGGAGATAAAGTAGTAGTGTGGGGTCCAGCAGAGACCAATATACTCCAAGTAGGATGGCAGGGACCTTACCCTGTGGTAAAGGTTGTGTCCAAGACCACCTACAAAATCCGGATCGGGGAAGAACTGAAAAGTCTCCCTAGGCATCTCCTTCAGAAATATGAGGAGGGATCCGATGACAAATCCTCTTACCTTAGGGTGATGGCAGCCATTGTGAAAAGGGTTACGGGTCCAGACGAAGACCAGAGATCCCAAGTACTAAATAGGAGGGACTATGGGAACGTACCGGGTAGGTCAGATTTTCCAGCCAAAGAGAGGAGGGAAATCACAAGTCAGAGAGAGGCCCATAGTGAAAAATCCGCTAGTGGCCCAGTTCAGAAGGGGTGGGTAACGTCGGGAACGGCGCGAGATACCCAGGACTCCAACCGAAGATTGGCTGACCAGATCCAACATCGATCGAGATGGTCGTGGAAGCAAAAGTCCAGGGATTTTGGGAAAGACGATTCTGTCCAACGAGGACGATACCGCAAAACCCAGGATGCAAAGCATGGGGAAACTAAGCGGGTATGGAGACACTGTTACAGTCAGGATGGGACGATCCGTCTGTATTGTGAGCCGTCGCTTACTCGAGTCGAAAGTTAGTCGACCGAACGTACAGAGGCGATACGCCAACACTAGTGTCTATCATGACTATGATATAGGCTGTCAGTGAGATCGCCTAATTGATGGGCAAGGCAATACCTTTTGAGGGCACAGGCAGACCATCAACATTTGGTGGGCAGAGCCATCTCCCGGAAATGAACATGCGCTTAATGTGAAGGGAGGATGCGTCTGTGTTGCGGCCCATGGAATACGCCAGTCGAAAACTTTTGCCAGCCGAAAGGAATTATTCGACCGTCGAAAGAGAATGCTTGTCACTGGTCTGGGCTGTGCAAAAGTTCCAGCCTTATTTGTATGGGGTTCAGTTTCGTGTCCAGTCAGATCATCAACCCTTGATGTTCCTGGCCACATCCCAGAAGCTCAATGCACGTTTGATGCGTTGGTCGTTGTTGCTTCAGCCCTACCACTTTACCGTGGAGTACATTCCCGGCAGGGAGAATGTTGCAGCTGATTTTCTGTCAAGGCATCCAGTCCCTGAAGAGGAGGAGTATATCTCCTGGATCGAACCTCCAGGAAGCAAGAGTCGACGCGGTCAACTCTCTTAAGAGGGGGCCTATGTCATAAAATGCGCCTGGAGAATTGCGATCAGGGGATGGGGACTGACCAGACACACGAGATCTCTCGGCCTACACCCACCCAGTAGTCAAAGGGAGATAATCCAAATAATTTTACCCTGACGGAGTAGAGGAATACGCCCCTAGATTCCGGAATGTTCTAGGTGATGACACCGGAAGTAGTTTCTTAACTGCGCAATCGCAGCAAGCTAGCTAGGCGCTGGGAGAACTGATGGTTGTCTGGCTGGCTAGCGAACTTCTGTGTGGCTGCAGTTTGTCAGAAGGAAGAAATGGTTCCCAATGTCAACATATCGTTTAAAGACTTTTGACAGTATGTCCCTAAGTTGGACTGAGGTTCCATGCTTTTAACTGCATTGCCAACCGAAAAGATTCTACCTTCCGGAGAGGAGTGATGGATAGTCAGTAAAACCATCATTCTGTGCCAGCATCAGCAGTCTGGACAAACCAGTCAACGTGAGGTGATCATACTGCCCACTACCCAGTCAGTCGTCTATATCCTCAGAGTAACTCCAAGATGACTAATCAACCAGTTTATGATAGAAACAACATCTGGGCAAGTATACTGTTCGTGTGATTGTCCAGATGTGCCACTCATTACCTATTCGACCACTACTCAACTATTGATGATATCAAGCCACACTTCGTTCACATGGATTATGGTCCTGATCATGAATATAGCCACAGACTTTAGACAATCGTGACTCTGGCAATGAACAATGTTCAATATATAAATTTAGCACTGGACAGTGTGCTTCGATGAACTTTACTTCAGGAACTGTGTTTCATTCAATATATTGTTGAGTTGGTGCCACTCTTGGTAAAACAACGAACTTTCAGATTAAGTTAAACCTTTTATAGAGGCACCTACATGATCGGATGAGGATGAAAATTCATGGTACTATTTGGACATATGCTTTGGTGTTCTACGGCCATTAGCCTGATCTGATGTCAACTCGGAGGAGGTGCTATCTGGTCGAAGACTGAGGACCTGCTGCGAGAGACACTAGCTAAGTACCATTCATATGTGGTGTGAGGCGTTGGCATTGTACTATGAAGACATCTTTATCTGGCTGCCTCAGCTAACTATCTAGTAGCAACTAGCACACCAGACAGATCTGCACTACATCCACATTATCTTCACTTTCCTTTGTACAATACACTTTTGTTATTGAGTTTGTAGATACCGGAGTTGCATCATTTGTTCAGGACGTGGTTTAAAAGGGTAACATCCCTTGGTTTGTTGTGAGAGAGATAGGTATCCGAGGACTGGCGGGGTCGCAGACTGAAAGTGTCCCAGTCCCAAATCTGAAGTCATCCCGAGATTTATACATATACATATATAAATAAATATAGAGATATATGTGTGAATGGATCTTATTTAATAAATGCGATAGCCTGTTCCCTTCACCCCAGGGTAGCTATATGACACCTGGCTGCACACAATTGCATCATCATTGGGAAGGAAATGAGACATTTGGCAATGAAGCATACTATCTATCTCTCTCTCTCTCTCTCTCTCTCTCTCTCTCTCTCTCTCTCAAACACACACACATACCACATACATAAAGCAAGCGCGTTGCTAGGGAAATAATGTCATCAGTACGATCGAACGAGTGTTCGACGTCTGAGCTCATCGCCTGCTAAGTGAGGGAAAGCTTCGCCACCCATCCCCCGTGCATCCAGACCTAGACCTAGACAATGTGACGGCCCTATCACATAGTTAATTACTATGTTATATAGTTAGTCGACAGATCATCCTCATTCCACATCGAACCATTCAGTCCATAAGTGCTAGGATCCCCTCAGTAAATCCCGCAGCGTGTAGCGGCTCACGGCACTAGTACTGTGTTGGCTTATTACTCTTCTTTGGCTTCCTGCGTAGTGTTCTTGTTTGGCCACGCCTCTTTTAACTTGCTGTTCTCGCAGCCTGACCATGGCTGTAGATTCACAGCCTTTGCTTGGTTCTCGTAAACGACTTACTTCTCGTAGAGCATTCAGAATGTCATGCCTGGTCCATGGCTCGTCCACCACAGTAGCCCTACCTGCAAGCCTGTCAGCCTGCTCAGTTCCCTTGTACACCCGCATGCCCTGGCATGAAGATGAAACTAATCTTTGCCAGCCGAGACCGCTCCAGAGACATCAGCCACTCTCTTCGGACCCACGCCCTCTCTATCATCCTGAGCATACTCATTGAGTCACTAAGGACACATGACCGATTGAATGTCTGTGTCTTGATCCATGTTATTGCTTTACTTACTGCTACGACTTCCATAGATAGGCTGCTTGTGGTCAAAGCAAAAGTGCCAGACTCTTCCTTCACAATTTTCCCTCCGGCCTGAGCCGTAAAGGTCCATGAACTTCTCACTCACTGGACGACCCACCCATCCGTGTAAATGACAGCATCATCCTCTAACGAATTCTCGAAGATCAGAGCCTGTACTTCCGCCTCCACAGCAGCTGGATTTTCTTGTCTGAATTTCCTGTCTAGTTGGATGCACACTGAAAAGGATATACAGAACTCTGTTGGCACTTGTACCCACTCCTCGCCAGTTTCTAAGTCCTCAAGAAGAATGTTTCGGTTTGACCCATCCACGACTGTCCTCTTTTTAACCTGCTGCCCTTTACCTTATTAATCTCGCTGTGCAGTGGATGTTGTTGTTTGTGTTGACTCTGAGACAGGCACGGGCTTGGCAAAATTGTATTCTGTCCCTCATGGTTGGAAAATCAAGAAGGTAGTCTTGCATGCTGTATCTCTTGTACATCCAAGAATAATGCGCATAATTTCGTTCTGTATCCTTTCCATCCTTTCTATCTGCTTATGGCTGAGAGTCAGGATCGCCATCGCATACTCCAAAACTGAAAGGACCAGACCCTCGTAAAGAAGACATAGATGGCGCTGCTCACAGTTTGCTGCCACCATCACCCGCATTGCAGCCAAACCCCGCTTGGCCCTTGTTATCACCTGGTCTACATGCTCAGTATAAGCTAGGCTTCGATCAAATCGAATCCCCAGGTAATTCATTGCCTGCTATCTTTACGCCGTCTCTGAACCCAGATTTACAGTTGGCGTTGGGGTGTTGACAATATGGTTATTCAAAGAGAACCATGTCACTTTTGCCTTTGTTGGGTTGACCATTGCCCCAGCATCAACACACCAAGAGCGTATACGATTTAGTTCGGTTCGTAGTTCCACAGCAACCTGATCTCTATCCTTGCTCTGACGATACATTAAAACATCTTTTCCATCTCAAAACTCCACCATGGTGGCTGCTGCCAGCTTTTTTCCTGCCCTGACGCTTTCTGCTCTTGTCGCGCCTAATTTTACTCACATCTTGCCCTGTACTGTCATACTGGAATGTCTTGACCGTTGACTTGTGCTGCCTGATTCTGCCTTTCTCCACCAATGTGCTGCAAGGGTGGTGGTCACTGCCGTGGTACTTTAGGACACCCCATATACATTCTGTAGTGAGTGAAGAGTGAAGGAGAAACCAGCGCCAGATCAATAACACTGTCTTCATCACCTGGACGACTTGCTGTCCTGGTGACACAGCCACTGTTGATACAAACTAGATCAATGATTCCAAGTGCAGTCTCGAGCTCCTCCCCCTGTGTGTTGGAGGAAATGTTTTCCAATGATCTGCCTTTAGCGTTGAAATCGCTAGAGAAAATAACATTTCTCTGGTGGCCTATTATGTCACTTAAGCACTGCAATCACGGACCCGAGGCTTGAAGCTACTTCGGGACACATGTCTGTAACACAAGGGGTACCCCTGCCAGCAACCACACCTGGCTTCAGATGCATGTGATACAGGTGGTTCTCCTGTCAGCAGCGACATCTAGCTTCAGAAGTCAGGTGTCGGGACCTGCACACATGTTAGGTCACGGCATAACGTGGTGTAGTGGACAGTTTCCCTTCCTCACAGTCTCTGCTTCCCAGACAGTCTCCGGATAATTATGAACATGATCTAGTATGTGCGTCGACTGTAGAGCTCTACTGGGGACTGAATAGACTACTGTGTTGGTAAGCGTGTGCTAACCACTATACCACCTTACTTTATACATCACCGTATCAACTTATCACAAACATCAGAAAGAGGCATTCATCATATTTTGGTCACATTATGTGACGACAAAAACTGGAACACGTTGTCACAACCGTAACAATGTGTAGAAATAAATATAGGTAGACAGCGTAAGAAAATTCTTGACAGTCTTAGTTAGTTAGTTAGTCGACAGATCATCCTCATTGCACATCGAACCATTCAGTCCATAAGTGCTCAGATCCCCTGTTCAGTAAATCCCGCAGCGTGTAGCGGCTCACGACACCAGTTCTGTGTTGGTTTATCAATCTTCTTTGACTTCCTGCGTTAACATTCTTGACAGTCTTGTGTCAAGGCACGGAAGGGAGCACATGAACTGATCCATGCAGTCGGAGATCGCAATTTGTGGAGAAGCATGATCGCCAACGCCAGCCGGCAAGGTACTAGATGATGATGATGATGATGATGATAAATCACCATTATCAAGTGCACTGTCGGCGAGGGTGAACGAGAATGCTTGTACTATAATACTAGCTGGAGATGGCCAACAGAGTGTATTAATTCATGTGCTCAGGAGTGGGCCCTGTCGGACTATTTCCCCACACTGTTATGGCCATTCTTGAGGCAATAAGCCTGGCGGACACCCACCCCCATACCTTCCACAAACAGTTTGGCACAGTGCCTTGTTAGAAACGTCTTCTAGGTAATGGTGGGATACAGCTGACCAAACTGCATGGCAGTGACAGCAAACACACGCAGTGAATACCTTCAGCTGTTTATTAGTATGTCAGACTTGTTAATATGTGAAGTTAGTTGCATGTACTGTACAGGACGTCACCGTCAACCCCATCATTTTTAGCTGCTGGAGATTGTCTAGGCAATGTCAGGTTAACTGATTCAATGGCGAAGGAGACTATATCGTCAAATATGACATCTTACATGGAGAGAAAGACGATATATTGCCAGACTAGGGTAATTGTGTAACTTGTTTTATTTCGTGGTATATTCCGCAATTGTAATGCTCAATGAATGGAAATTTGCATTACAATAATTGTTAATTTGAATGTGTACTATTTTTTAACAAAACCTACTATTTTCTGTTTGGCACTGAATCAGTTAAGTGCCCCCCCCCCCTTTCCCCCCTCTCCCAAAAAACAGCTACATCACACACCATGCAAGAAACAGCAACATTACACATACAAACAAGAAACAGCTACATTACACATAAATATAAGAAACAGGTACATTACACACCATGCACGAAACAGCTACATCACATAAGAAACAGTGACATCACACACCATGCAAGAAACAGCTACATCACACAGCATACAAGAAACAGCTACATCACACATCATACAAGAAACAGTTACATCGCACAGTACACAAGAAACAGCTACATGACACAGCATACAAGAAACAGCTACATCACACAGCATGCAAGAAACAGTTACATCGCACAGTACACAAGAAACAGCTACATGACACAGACATACAAGAAACAGCTACGTCACACAGACGTATAAGAAACAGCGACATCACACACTATGCAAGAAATAGCCACATCACACAGACATACAAGAAACAGCGACATCACACAGACATACAAGGAACAGTCACATATCACAGACACACAAGAAACAACCACACCACACAGAAATACAAGAAACAGCCACACCACACAGACATACAAGAAACAGCGACATCACACAGACATACAAGAAACAACCACACCACACAGACATACAAGAAACAGCCACACCACACAGACATACAAGAAACAGCGACATCACACAGACATACAAGAAACAGCGACATCACACAGACATACAAGAAACAGCGACATCACACAGACATACAAGAAACAGCCACGCAACACAGCATGCACGAGCACTAGGGCCCAGACTTATGCTGAGCCTACGACACTGGGTGAGAACAGCGGACAATAGAGGGCATTGATCGAATAACTTGACCATCAGTCTTTGGACTGACTGCTAACCTGGTGATGATGATTAGGTTGACTTAACTAGAGCTGTCGCCAGGTGAGGAAGGGGAGGATCAAGAAAGCAATGCCAGGAAAGCACACGTATACTGGGTATCCTCACTGCAGGGTAGTAAGTACATGGGGCCGTTTCCACACCACTCTCAGAGTCAGATAAATATGCAGGGGATACGACGTTCACACCGGAAGACACACACAGAGACATACACACACATATACACACATGCGCACACAAAATAGAGAAGGGGTGAGCAGAAGCTAATTCCGTGTGTTAGCTGGTTGTGATGTGAACACAACATGCCAGGTTGCAAGCAGCTAGACACACACAAAAGCACCAGGGGAAAATCTAGAACATGCACGCCCACCGGTCTCCTGGCATTTAACGCTGTAAACATTGTAGCTTGCTGACGTTTGGCCAATAGTTGCTCGAATGTGCTGGCAGGTCGAGGGCTGAACGTTTAACTGGCAGCTGTCGATGTTGTCTGATTATTATGACTTCTTGTTTACAAACTGAAAGATAAACACGCCAAATAGAAGATGGCATCAAGAATATAAGTCGGTTCACAAAAGGACCTACTTCCATGCAGTGACACGTATGCACAAATATGATTTTGTTTTCAAGTAAACATAAAGGACCCTTTTACGTTACATGAGGTGTTGTGGATATCCAGTTAAAAGTTACTTGCATATCCTTTACGGACGTAGCAGTCAACCCCAGCATGTTTTGGGTGTTTGTGATTCCTGGGCAAGTTTGCGTTCAGTAGTTTGCCATTGCTTTCTGAACGACCGGCACTCATACCATTGCATTAAAAAAAAAAACGCCTGTTGCTAGGTGCATATTTGTTGCAGACCAGTCGACACTCTATACATGGTGCCGTGAACATGACGCTGGTCGTCTGTGCTCCCCAGAACTGTTTCTGTACCCCATGTCAGGCTGGGCCCGCATGGGAGCACAGGCCAATTGTCCGGTAAATCTCCGCGTTGATGGGATCCCAACACTCAGTAGCACTGTCGCCTACCACAGATGTCGCAGGAGGCCTCTAAGGGGGGTTGACATGCGGCTATCTGCCTCATCCCGCAGAAAACTAGCTAAGAATCACGAATGTGCACCCGGAATCTTGCAACCAGGTATGAACTGAGAAATACAGCACAAGTAGTAGGGGGAAGAAATATTATAAGATTAGAATTTTGGAATTATGCGAAACTAAATGGGACGGAGCAGACTGAAAACTTGACTTGTGAAATACAGCACTATTGTCGGGCCGTATGGAGGCAAATGTGTCTCCCCCCCCCCCCCCTTCCATCATTGAAGAAGTGGTCCTAAATAGACAGAGAAATCACTAATAGGTTTGGAGGCAGTGAGTTCGATAAAAACAACAGCAACACTTAGAACCACACAATTCAGCCTTAGCTGTTTAAGTACCATGGAATTATTAATCGTGGGGTTATATACATTAGTCTTTCTAATGCAGCCACCTTTACTTTGATATATAATACCTGTCTGCTACCATATTAACAGCTTTTAGGCCATAACTGTGATACCCCTACTTCCTAGTTTCGGCCATTCATTTTTGTTAGGTTCAAAATTAACTGTTTGTTTGACCCAGAATCTGTTAAGTATCAACAAATGGTAAGGTTGAAATAAAGAAGGAAGAACTTTACATGAAACCTTAAAGTATATAGGTAATCATAGAAATGGCAATATCAAAGTTATGATGGGTGCCCTGAATGTCATACGATCGGGAAACACGTGTTCTGAAGAGATTATGGGGAACCAGGGACTTCGGGTAACAAATAAAAATGGTTAATTAATCAATCATAATTATCCAGGAAATCAATCCATCGGAGGAGAAACGGAGAAACTGTTTTTTTAATATTTTTTTTTAATTTCGATATACAAGAATACATAAAGCAACATGGATATAACAAAACCATATTCCAGAAAAAATCAAATCCAACAAATTTTTATTAACAAGAAATTTAGTACATCCCTACATGACGTAACAGTTTTCTTTGATGAAACTGTAGATGAGTAAAATTAAGTGGAAACTAAATAGACCAGAACATTTTATGAGCATGTAAAACAATACACAAGAAAAAACATTGCAATGTATATCTCACAAACACAGGAACTCCTAAGGAACAATGTATGGTCACAGTCGCTAAGATGTATCCCATGCTGCAACAGTTAAGTAGACAACGCGTGTACGGAAGACCGCTGGCAGCAAATTAAACACATTTGGAATAAATCCATGTATATAAATCCTTGGGTGGGGCGGACGAAAAGATAAAGTATGGATAACGCCTTCAAACAAGAAGAAGAAGAAGATGAAGAAGAAGAAGAAGGAAGAAGAAGAAGAAGAAGAAGAAGAAGAAGAAGAAGAAAAAGAAGAAGAAGAAAAAAGAAGAAGAAAAAGAAAAGAAGAAAAAGAGAAAAGAAGAAGAAGGAAGAAGAAGAAGAAGAAGAAGGAAGAAGAAGAAGGAAGAAGAAAAAAAGAAGAAGGAAAAGAAGGGGAAGAAGGAAGAAGAAGAAAAAGGAAGAAGAAGAAAAAAGAAGAAGAAAAGAAGAAAAGAAGAAGAAAAAAGAAGAAAAAAGAAGAGAAGAAAAAAAGAAAAGAAGAAGAAAGAAAAGAAAAGCAGAAGAAAAGAAGAAAAAGAAGAAGAAGAAGAGGGAAGAAAGAACCCCATTAAGATATATCAGACTTAATTTTCTCACATCCCGCCAAGCTTTCGTGAACAACATTTTTACACGTATAAAACCTCATTGGACAAGGGCACACTTTAGCAGTAGTAATGAATATTTTCAGAAACCCCCCCCCCCCCCCCCCCCC
>JACEFZ010014686.1:0-38822 GCA_014155875.1 Cepaea nemoralis | reverse complement strand
TTTAGCACATAAAATCACATGTTAAAACTATTATTATTATCATTGAGTCTATCACTAGTCTCAGCACTGTTGTTATTCCTTGTCACTATGATATTTATTTATGTATTTGGTTGTTACTTTGCATTATGATCATTGTAATCACTATTAATATATATGGCTTTGTAAACGCGTATACAAACACATCCCCCTCTCCCACCCTTTTGATACTGTGATTGTTGTCTCTGCTGCCACCCTCACCGTTTTGTTTCAGTTCTGCACCGCCATGTTTATCATCACCGAGGGTGATGGTACTTGGTAGGAGTTTTTGGAGCTGACAGGAGAGCGGGGCGGCAGGGGAAAAATAACAGCCCGATACCATCATGCTTTGGATTTAAAATATTTCCTTACAACAATGTCAATGGAGAAATGTTTAAATGTATAAAATATTTGTAATTTTTGCGCATATGTCACCTACACGCCCACATGCAACGCTCTGTAAAAACACGCACACAAATACTGAACACACAGTACGCATGTAACAACACAAACAATACAAATGCAACAACTACCCCTCCTGCATTGTAAACTAGGATACTCCTTGACAACCCCCCCCCCCCCCACCTTTTCGATAATGTTTGGTTTTGATGCTGCTGCTGCCTTCACCGGTCGGTTCTAACAAGTTTTACTGCCATTTGCCTCATTACCAAGTGGTGATGATGGTATTGGTGGGGTTGGAGCTGACAGGTGAAAAGGTGGCAGAGGGAAAAAAATGGTATACTACCGTCCTGTTGTTGTTTGTACTCGTTTTTCTTTACCCCCCATTTCAAATGTAAAAAGGTTGAAACAAATGTTGTAAAAATTTGCGCATATGTCACCTACACTTCCACATGCAACGCTCTGTAACAACACGAACAATACAAATGCAAATGTTTCTTAACACTCAATAAAAGTTTTAAAAAAAAAAAAAAAAAAAATTTACTAAAGATTTCCGTGGAGAGGAGCAAAAAAAAAAAAAAAAAAAAAAAAATTTTACTACAGATTTCCGTGGAGAGGAGCAATATAATGAGTCTAAAGACTATTTTTCAGACCCTACACTGTAGGGTATATTGGAATAAATGTTACGATTGGTGTTAAAAAAAAAAAAAAAAAAAAAAAAAAAAAAAAAAAAAATTAAGATTTTGCAGCATTGACAAACTAGATCACAATAATTTTTTACTGGCCTTCTAGGGCCACAAAAGAAACAGAAAATTACCACACCCATCCCTCTCTTGTGCAATGTCTATTTCATGACATATATATAAAAAAGAAAAAAGAAAAAAAAAAATTAAGATGTTTTTTCCGGTCGGCGTAGGATATCAGTTATCAGTTATCATTTGGGATATCTTCATTGCACTACGGACATGTCCATAGGTGCTCAGATCCTCCTCCAGCATATGCATCAGCGTCCGGTGGCTAATAGTGCCAGTTTTGTGTTGGTTGAAGAGGCGCTTTGTTTTATAAAACAATTATTATAAAAACTTCATAATGTCATTACACGAAATGGATGATGTGCTATGAGCTGCTATACATAGTATCATCACATCATTTTATTTTCACATACAGAGCTATACACATTGTATGTTGTTTCTGGGTTTCTTCACACCATTGTCTGAGTAGGGTGGTTTTTCCGGCTGGTAGTTTGGTATTTATATATCACTTTGCATGTAGTCATAAGGCTGGTCTCCTGATTGGTGTGCTGATATCTGAGTATTGTAGACAACCGGGCCATCAATCATCTGAGTGTCGGACACATCATGTTTTCGGGCAGACTGGGGTTTCGACGTATCGCCCTGTATTTCACCATTATTCTAGGTCTGATCTCTTCCGAACTCGAAAATGTAACGTCAGCACTGAAGTCCCGGCAGTGTATGTGACCTTTGTGCCCGTATCAGTGGTTAGAAGTATTTCCACTGTGTCGAAGGAGTAACGACTCAGCGGTATGTAATGAGGTTTCTTGTAGGCGCGAAACACTGAGGTGGAGCGCTGATTCATGATAGGAACCGTTCTTAGTAGTGGGACCATGACTTTTCCGACTGGTCTCGCCGGAATGAGATCGCAGTATACGTAGACATTTTGCAGGTCGTTATTCAGGTCTATCACCACTTCACCTTCAATTGTATCTAGTATCTCTTGCAATTTCTCACTAAATGCAATAGTGACCCCGGGTTCGAGTATTTTCACGATGGCTTTCTTTGATGCATTGTCGAAATGGGATAGAACACAGAGTTGATCGTCCACCTTCCGATCTTTCATTAGGCGATTCAGTGCAGTTATAAACGCGTCTGATGAACTGTACAGGCCTGGGGGACACGCCTTTCTTATCACTCTACCGTTTGGTGGGATGTATCTTAGCCACACTTCATTCTATAGCACACTGCAGTAGTAGTTGGGGAATCGAATTTCGGCCAGACCCACTTCGAAATGTTGACTCACCTCAATAGACTGTAGTAACTTGATGAAATAGTGACCTGGTGTGTTCTTGGGAAACATGTTCAGTGAAGCATTACTCGGTAATTTTAGGTAGAAGCTCATATTTTAGCATGTAACCCAGACAGCTGCTTAGAAGAGCGATCCACAACTTGCCCTTGACTGCGTCGACGCTGTCTCAAGACAGATTGAATAGTGATACGCCAATGACTGTGTATATAGAGACCAGTTGACATAAGAAGACAATCTCTAGTCGCGGCACTCGCCGACCACACACGTACCAGAACGAATTTCTTTCCCCTTCTGGGCTATTCTGTGGGTTAGTTTCCACGTTAGTTTCTTCCATTACCTCTGTTTTTGACCTACTGGGTCATTACACTCGTGTCTCGGTTGTATCATTAGTTGCTATTAGCAAAAGCAAACATCAGTGCTCGATGAGCTCCTTGTGGGACATTACCGGTACTAAGGACACTACTTTCTGTATGCAGGCTTGTTGAATCAGCCATGTGCACGTGTTGATTGATGTCGCAGGCAGCAAAGCACATACTCCAGTTATATGTGATTAGCAAAATATATCTCTTTATTATACTAGTACTGTTAGGTTAACTGTATGCCTACTTCGAGAATCACAACGAAAATGTGAAAGATTTATCCAAAAAAAAAGAAGCCACCTTACCATTAGAGACTTGGCATATTGTGACCTGAACGGTGTTCACTGAGACCGGGACTTCTAGACGGCGAATGGTGGTTGTTATACACACGCTATCTGCTGACGAAGACTCCTGATTGAGTTGAATATTGTCTGGACATGTCTGACCTTGATGTATTCACATGCTAAGGGCGTGGTCTATCACCATGACATAGTGTAGTATCCTTCTTATCCACGTGTTCTAGCTGTAACATTACATCTATATCCGGCTGTGACTCCACTTTTACCGGTTTTAGCTAGTTAGCATGTAGTGTGGTTGTATACTACAAACTTGCCCAGGAAGCACGAATGCTGGGTCTGACTGTGATGTCCTGTTATTGCAATGTGTTAAAGCTTTACTGCAATATGTAATAGATATGTTCTCTGCTTCACACCACTGCAAGAGATGATAATGCTGATTTTCATGTCTCCACTTTACAACGACGGGGTAATTCATCAGGCTGAAAGACCCCACTGCCATACACCACAAGGTACTATATTGGCAGTAAAGGACAGTTGCTATATCCGGTCTTTTTTGTATTGTTTACATAATCAGCACCCACGCATAGTACCTTCCACTCTGTGTTTACATGTTCGGCGATGTGTTCAATCGATTTAGCGACATTTATAGCCACTATATATCAAAATTCATTATTAGGCATTAATTCTAAAGCAACATATTTTCATTAGTCGTTCTCAGTTATGTAAAATACTGCCGTTTCCTGCAGACATCAAGGGACACGATTATTTCCAAAATAAACAAGTGAAGTAACTGCCGTAAAATTAAGAAATTATTATTTTAATGATTAATTTGGAGATTTCACTGATCATGTTAAGTTAATTGAATGTGTACTATTGAGACTGGTCTCTAATGGTACGTTCTCTAGAATTAATTAATATCTATATGGCATTACGTGTTTATTAATTGTGGCAATATACCCATATATAGAATTATTAGCCGTAATCTGGCTTCAGACTTTTTTCCTAACACTGACTATGCCCAAGCCATCTTTTGGGTCTTTTTTTTTTGCTCAGATCAAAGAGAGTGTATGGTGTAGGAAAAGGCAAGAATGGGTTTAGAACGAATGAGGGAAGAAATAATCACCGCATTATAGTCGTTGTCCCCATCATCGAAATCACCACCATCATCATCACCTTTTTACCATCAATCACGTAAAAATGAGATGATTGGCAGAGTATGGGAAAGTCCATAATCCTGGCCAGCCATACTTTCTTGTCTTAATTTATTGCTAATACTTTAGGCATATTATGTACATATACTTTGTAATTTGATGTTGAAATGCATTTGTACACCAATTCGACACGCATAAACGCACGTTTAAACAGATCTTCACGAATACCATACACACAGCACGCCTGTTAAAATACAAACAATACAAATGCAAATGTTTCTTAACACTCAATAAAGGTTAAAAAAAAAATTTCGATACTGTTGGTTTTGATGCTGCTGCTGCCTTCATCGGTTCCAACAAGTTTTACTGCCATTTTCCTCAGTACCAAGTGGTGATGATGGTATTGGTGGGGTTGGAACTGACAGGTGAGAGGGTGGCAGAGGGGAAAAAATGGTATACTATCGTCTTGTTGTTGTTTGTACTCGTTTTTCGTTACCCCCCATTTCAAATGTAAAAATGTTGAAATAAATGTAAAATTTTGCGCATATGTCACCTACACTTCCACATGCAACGCTCTGTAAAAACACGAACAATACAAATGCAAATGTTTCTTAACACTCAATAAAGGTTTAAAAAAAAAAATTACCAAATACTCCTGTAATTTGTCATCAGGCAACAACACCAACGACCTTCACCTCGGTAGCTAAGTGACCCAGAAATTACAAAGAAGCCACATTTTAATGGAAATGATAGTTTAAAGTTTATTGTCCAAGCGCGGGGTATTTAATGTACTGCGGTCTCCAGAAAGCACGACAGTGTGTATGTGTGTGTGTGTGTGTGTGTGTGTGTGTGTGTGTGTGTGTGTGTGTGTGTGTGTGTGTGTGTGTGTGTGAGAGAGAGAGAGAGAGAGAGAGAGAGAGAGAGAGAGAGAGAGGAGAAGGAGAGATGGACATGTGTTTCATGCATTTCGCTTGCGGAAGTGGAAGTGAAGCATATGCAAGGAATGTGTATCTACATGCACTATGCCATAAATGTCATATTATCATAACTGTATATATGTATGTATTTGTTTTATTCACAATGTTACACTCAACACTAACAAACGGCAACGCTCTGTAATATACACAAACAAAAGAAACACACACTACAACTTGTAAATATACATTGCTTTGTATGAAATAAAAGTTTAAAAAAAATACTCCTTTTAGTCTATCCAAAGGCCTCACTTAACCATCACTATTCACATTTCAATGAGAATTTTGATAGCCCTCCTCCGCGGAGGGCAATGGATAATATCCGGGGTAGGGGCCTATTCCATCGCACCCCTCACACATCGGCCTACCCCTACACATACACACACATACATACATACATACATCGCATACCCATACACTGGGACTCGAACCCAGGTGTCCGGTGACTAGTTAGTCTACTTATCTATATAAGTATTCCACATGCCCGGGGCTTGCCTCGTTGTCTTTGAATGGTCTCAGGAGCGGTCGGGGGAAACCGAGGCGGCCGGCGGAGGTACCTGTTCGCACCCGCCCGCCCCCGGGACCGGAAGTCAATTGGAAATAGTCTCCAGTACAACCGGAAGTGACAACCAGACCCAAGAAAATACCCGCAATTTTTTTGAAAATGAGGTTCGTGCTTCAGGGGGGGGGGCGGTTGCGGAGCTATACCCTTCATATAAGGAAATACTACGTCACCACGAAGGAGCCGGCTCCTTATTTCGTAAGTCATTACCCCCTAGATAACTACTCAATGCTCCTTATGGTGTGCAAATTGGTCCTTTACTTACTTTACTTACTTTACTTTGCTTACTTTGCTTTGTTTTACTCACTTTACTTACTTTACTCACTTTACTTACTTTACTCACTTTACTTCCTTCTTACTTTGCTTAATTTAGTTTGCTTACTTTGCTTTGCTTTACTCACTTTACTTACTTTACTCACTTTACTTCCTTTACTTACTTTGCTTACTGTTCTTTGCTTACTTTGCTTTGTTTTACTCACTTTACTTACTTTACTCTGTTTACTTACTTTACTTACTTTACTTCACTTTACTCACTTTACTTACTTTACTCACTTTGCTTACTTTACTCACTTTACTCACTTTACCACTTTACTTACTTTACTTTGCTTTGTTTTACTCACTTTACTTACTTTACTCACTTTGCTTACTTTACTTACTTTACTCACTTTACCAACTTTACTTACTTTACTTTCTTTATTTACTTTACTTACTCTGCGTACATTACTGCATTTATAGTCCTTTATCTCAAACTGGGGCATATCCTCCAACCAACCCACCCCAAACCACCATATCCTTGGCTATCCGAAACAGCTCTGTACATGTCCTCCTTACATTATTAATTTCTGTCTGTGTTTCTCTTTTCCGTATGTTTCTGGGTCTTCGCGCCGTCATTAAAACAGAAGGATTAACCTACACTAATATTTCCCTGCTTCCGCTTAGTTTAGTCGACGGATCAACACCACCACGGCACAGGGGTGTAACCTGTAAGTGCTCCGTTCTACTCCTAACTCAACCTTGAGCCCGAAGAATCTCAACTCAGTGCACGAACTCCGTAGCACCGGCGATGATCCTGCAATACCTTGGGTAGATTTTACCTCGAAATTTCGCCCGGGCAGCGCCGTTAGGCTACTCTTTTTCGATTTCCAACTGGCAAGGGATTTTTTACAGTGCGCAGCAATACACACGGGCGTCCGATCTCACTACCCAGAGACCAGGGGAAATTTTGTTACTAGAAGTCCACGTGAAAAAATCCCGGCCCTCACTGGGGCTTGAAACCGGGACCTTCAGCACTGGAGGCGAACACCACACTTCGAGACCAATCAGGCTCCCCCCCGCCCCCGGCCCCCCCGCCCCCGTATATCTTTTACAGGATGTATCGGTCAACTCCAGCATACTTTTGCTGTTTGTGATCCCTGTGCTAGTTTACGTTAAGACCACCACTCATACCTTTCTATGGAAACCAACGCAAGGCGGTCTGCTGCCAAATCGTCCACAGCTGTGTTTCAAACGCGGTATGCGGGGTTACGAATTGTGTCCGCAACCTCTTCGCCACGGAGCAGGCTCTTATCCTGTATAGATCACAAACATGGAGATGGACTAAACCTGCAGTTCCCAAGCTTTTCAAGCAGAGGGCCATATCTACTATTTTCAGTAGTTAAGCGGACCACAACGTTATAAAATTATAAATGTCGTGCAATATCATTCTTACCTTTCTTAACTTTCGTCAACAAAATTATAAAACTTTAAAGGCAGTGTCTTCATAACGTTTCGTTGCGAACTGAACAGGAGCATTCGATAATATCTGAGCATAACAACTACGAGAAGAGTAAATTATCGCACGCCGACGGGGTGCTGCGAGTGCATTTTTGAAATTATTAAAATATATTATATTAAATAACGAGGTCTCGCGTGCCACTTTCTGACAGCTGGCGGGCCACAAGTGCCCCGTGGGTCGTGGTTTTTGAACCACTGGACTAAACTAATTACTTATAAACTACAGATTGCCAGTGACAGGTGACTACACATAATAGAAGTGTAATATAGTCACCAAAGTAGAGCAAATAGAAAGAATCAAACAAGTACCAGAGAATCTTGAGGGACAGAAAAAAACAACAACCTTGAGGATGATATATTATGTTATATTTTGTTATGTTATGTCGAACGACGTCACTGCACATTGGACATTCTCATGCGGGACTCAGTTCCTTATGCAGCAGCCATCTCAAAGTGTTTCTGCTCACTGTTCCATTGAGGAGTTGGTTATGTTATCTCCACTCTTTCCCACGAAGACTGCATGGACGTGATTTGACCAGGCTTTACTCCCAAGTTCGTGCAGTCGGGCTAGAGTCGGTGTCTCGCCAGTATCCGCCAAATGAGTCAGTACCTGCACTGATGATCTCAGCCCTGCCCATGCTTCGTCCCGTATGTGTTGGTGAATTATTTGCCAGCTGGTCTACGCGTTTGTTGTCCTTTACTCCGACATGCCCGGGTGTGTACATCCTTGTGAGTGATGTCCGGGTGTGTACATCCAGGTGAGTGATGTCCGGGTGTGTACATCAAGGTGATGTCCGGGTGTGTACATCCAGGTGAGTGGTGTGTACATCTAGGTGAGTGATGTCCGGGTGTGTACATCCAGGTGATGTCCGGGTGTGTACATCCTGGTGAGTGATGTCAAGGTGTGTACATCCAGGTGATGTCCGGGATTTGTACATCCAGGTGAGTGATGTCCGGGTGTGTACATCAAGGTGAGTGATGTCCGGGTGTGTACATCCAGGTGATGTCCGGGTGTGCACATCCAGGTGAGTGATGTCCGGGTGTGTACATCCAGGTGAGTGGTGTCGGGGTGTGTACATCCTGGTGAGTGATGTCGGGGTGTGTACATCCTGGTGAGTGATGTGCTGGTGTGTACATCCTGGTGAGTGATGTCGGGGTGTGAACATTCTGGTGAGTGATGTCCGGGTGTGTACATCCTGGTGAGTGATGTCGGGGGTGTGTACGTCCATGTGATGTCCGGATGTGTACATCCAGGTGAGTGATGTCGGGGTGTGTACATCCAGGTGATGTCAGTGTGTGCACATCCTGGTGAGTGATGTCCGGATGTGTACATCCAGGTGAGTGATGTCCGGGTGTGCACATGCAGGTGAGTGATGTCGGGGTGTCTACAGCCTGGTTAGTGTTGTGCGGGTCTCTACATCCTGGTGAGTGATGTCGGGGTGCGTACATCCTGGTGAGTGATGTGAGGCGCGACTTCTGAATGCTGTCTATCCATTTTGTTTGGCACTGAATCAGTTAAGATCACCACGATGAGGAATTAAACACACGACTACCGAGTTGGTCGGCAAGCGTGTTAATTACTGTGCCACCGTGGCTCCAACGTCTGTTATTAGATCGCATAAATAACATATTCACACCAACAACTGCATGTCCTTACACAGAAAAACAACGTCCTTAAAATAAACCAAGCATCACAACCGTATTTATGGTCGTCAATTCGTGGATGTTTATAATTCAAAGTTCAAGGTAACCAAGGCCATGACATTACAAGGCGGAATGAGAGTCAGCATGGCGGAATGGATTAGAGATCTCGTTCTTAAACTTCCGGCGTGCTGATGTCGAAGTAGCGGGTTCAACCCCTACACTGGTTATTTTGATTAAAATGGTGACTAATTGTCCGTGACTGGGGGATGTAAATGGCAAGTACCTATGAAGTCGGAGTGGGTTCGTCTGAAGGCGAGGGATACCGGTAATAGGGAAAGCTAATCCACAACTACAAATCAGTACAGTGCTACTAGAATTAGTAGCACTTCTATGGACTACTCTTACGTTCAAAGCGAGCGAAAGCACACACACATACACACAAACACACACAAACATACATACACACACACACAAACACACAAATACACACACTATCGGGATGACAGTTCCTTTCCTCCCCTGCTACATACCATACAGCTCAGACTGTTGTCTGGTGCCCATTGTATGAAACTGTGGACTTACAGCCGTACTGGTCGGAACATAACTTTACTCCTGCTGGGGTTTAAACTCTTCCCGCTGCTTTGACCTACTGGTCACTACTGTGTAGCAAGGAAGCCTGGACAATGAATAAGCAATTAGAAAGTCGAATAGAGGCTCTGGAGATGTGGATATACAGAAGAATATGTCATATATCATGGACAAAAAAAAACAAAAAAAAAAAACAATCAAATACAGAGAATGAAAAGAGAGATGATGAAAGATGTAAAGATGTGAAATATTTCGGCCACGTTAAAAGACAGCACTATTATAAAAACCATACTGGAGGGTACGTTTGAAGGTAAGCGAGCAAGAAGTAGACAGCTATACAAGTGGGAAGATAACATCAAGAGATGGACGAACAGCGGTCTGACAGAATGTACAGTCAGGGTGAGAGACAGACAGTGTTGGAGATCCATTGCAGTAAATTTTTATTGTGGACACGACACTTGATTGACTGATTAATTGCAGCTTTGACAGGCAAGCGTGCTAACCAGAATGGTATCTTGACCCCGTTTATGATGACTACACATCTAGTGTACCCGTGCAATATGTTGGTCATTTTATAACAGCAGTTATTACAACAACCTTGCAGTACCTCTCCACTGCGAAACGTGGTAGCGCAGTTGTTAGGATGCCTGCCTGCCAGCCAAATGATCAAGCGTTCATACGATGGGGCTTCAAATGAAAGCCTTCAAAGTGTGATGGCAATTACAACAACCCTGCCATTGTCTTGTAACCTGTCAACATTGTTGTTAAGGATGTAAAGAGTAACATCACATTGCAGATGAACACGGTGACGTCATAATGACAGTTCAAAGATGGCCGCCCCATTTTTACCATGCATCAAAAAGGAGCAGCGTTCTGTTATCCGTATTTTTTATCAATGAAGGAGTGAAAACTATAAAACATTCCTTGGCGAATGAAGGTCCAGCATGGTCATGCATGCTTGTCAGTCCAGCAAGTGTATGAGTGGAGTAGGAAGTTTCAAAATTGTTCGGTCTGATGAAGACGTACAGCAGGTAGTGCATGAGTGGTTACACAAACGACCAAGATATTTTTTTTCTACAGGAGTCCAAGCACTGTATCGGCGCTGGAGGACTTACATTGAACGCGGTGGTGACTACATCCAAAAATGATACACTTGTTCTTTTCTTTTTCAGAATATATTCATACAAACCGCCCCCCCCCCCCCCCCCCAAAAAAAAATGAATTAGCATTCAGGTGGATATTTTAAATTAACCTGGACTGCCGGACGACCCAACCTAAAATGGGTACCCGGAAATGTCTCTTCATGAGAGATGTTGAATGAAAGAATGTATGAGAGGAAATACAAAAGAAGGGCAGAATGTAAGACGGGCCTGCGTGCCCAATTCTAAACCCTTTGGAAATGAAGATTTTCGTTCGTTCGTTCGTTCGTTCGTCTTCGTCTTCTCCTTTCACCTCCTATCCCCCATTTGGGGATAGGCTTTCAGCCACACACACCAAGCCCTCTTTCCTATCTGTAGATATCCCATGTAGCTTTGTCCATGACCTTCCCATACTGTTAATTTCTATTTCAACTTCTCTTCTCCGTGAGTTCTTAGACCTTCCTCTAATTCTTTTACATCGTGGGTTCCAGACCAGGAGCTATATTGGGAAATAAAGGCGGCTAGTGTGTTATTACTTTCTCTGTAACCCCATATATCCACGTGAGGAACACAGATGCGCGTGATTCGGCAGTGGATCGCGTCGCGTTGGTTACTTAGGTGTAGGTGAGCCGGTCGTTCAGAAAGCAATGGCAATGTACTGAGCGTAATCTTGCCAAGAACATCAACAACAGCTGAAAAATGCTGGTGTTGACTGCAACGTCCTGTAATGGATATGCAACTTTAAAATAGTCTCGGTCTCCATGGCTAAGGGTTTATTGACGCGATTCGTAAGCCCACTTACCTGCGTTCGAAACACAGCTGCGACCGATTTGGCAGACCGCGTTGAGTTGGGTTTTAACGTGTTGATCCGGTAGCCGGTCGTTCAGAAAACAATAGCTGCCAGGGTCTGTGTCTGGGTCTATCTGAATGAGCTACTATCAATACTTGTGTAGCAACACTGCTCGTGTCCAACAGGGGATGCTTCTTTCTTCTCTTCTTCTCCAGTCAGAACCCTGGTCATTTCGCAGCACATGAGTATATCTTGGTTACTCGATCATACGTCATAAACCTCACCCACTCGAACTGCAGTTAACTTAAACAAGAGTGAACACAAAGACTGTTATAAGTTTCCTACGTATAATATACACAATCACATAATCGAAGATGCCATCACTTATTCGACAGTCACATCACATTACACTACATTACAGATTAAATGCGTGGCTCAATATAGAGCCATAACGCTGTCTACTTTTCACCATGTCCACACAGGACGATGGATCCACGCCGACTAACTTGTCCCGAGCTCACTTCCTGTCACCTGGGCAGTGAGCTCCAGCGTTTTTTCACGTTGTGTGGAAAGCCCCTGCTTTCCCCGTTCCCGTGTTCAATTCTGAACACAGTCGCAACCTGTACTCTGTGACCCAGGCTATAACTGAACCATGCCATGACGTCGTCAGGCTCATGGCATTCCCCCCTTCCACGGGCAAAAATTGAGAATCAATTTTTGAAATATCCAATTTTCAGTTATGTAAGCAATATTAATGTAGTTCTAATTCTAATTTAACTATCTGTCTTCTTTCCATAAACCTTGTTAAGTTCTTGTCACTCTGAAATATACAACTAGTTAATTATTCTCATCAACATATAAAGTACATCCAAATGCATACCTCTACTTTGTCCTACAACCTTTTATCAAATTACTATATAACAATATCAATGTAACTGTTCTTTGTAACATTGAATCAGAATTTCTACATCTAAATTCTAATCTGTCTATCTATGAACCCTCAGTTTGTAATATGACTCCGAGACTTAATATTTCCATTCTATTAATGCTATGATGGTATCATAATCAATTCCGCGTTTTGTTGGCAGGTAGCGTCTATAGTGGTCATACAAGACTAACCATCACTCAGCTTCATCTGCTCATCCTCACCACTCATTTGCTAAGCCACTCGTCCCAGGTCTAGAAGATCAGCTGTTATCGCGTTACATACAAGGCCACCTGTACAACGCAAGCCAGCGTTCCCATGGTAGATAGACTGATACCCGACTGCAAGGATTATCCAAGGAAGATACTAAGTTCCAAGTACCGCCAGCACATCTTTGCTGTTTTCGCGTTACCATACTTGACCACCCGCATCCCCAGTCAGTCAACCACTGCAGCCACAGCCTTCCACCACCGCCCATGCCTATACAAAGTTCCAAGTACCGCCAGCCTAAACATCCTCTTTGACTCTGTCGTTGTAGACCCAGCGTATAGCAATGAACATAGTTGCAGCTAATAAGCCTGAGAGCATCTTATATTACTGGCCGTTTCGTTCCATTTGACCAACTCATTACGCTTCAACTGCCACAGCTTCTATTGTGTCTTCATCCTCTATATCGTACTCTCATCAATTTCATTAATGATTCCAATACCAAGTATCCTATAAATCTAAACAATTTCTTCTTATATTAATCAAAATCAATCAACAAATATCAATAAATGCAACATAATAATAAATATGAACACAAATATATGTTTCCATCAATCAATTAATAACACAAATAATATCTATACTCAACCAATAAGTAATTATATTCTCATTACTAAAATTATATAGCATTTACATAAATAGTTCACAATATTCATTAATACGTATAAATAATAAATATGTAATAGTAATAATAATTATCTAACACCCAACATCAATCATATAATTATATAACATATAATATAATGCTATATTTGCAATAATAACAATCATTGCTTATAATTTAAGTTCTCTATTCCATAAGATAATTACTAATCAATCTCTATATAATTACATAATCATACTCATATTGCAATATAGCTTCCTTTCCAAAAACATCTCTTCAATTTCAATTCTAACTCAACCTGTATGGCTATGTGGCACCATGACCACGTGTTAGTAATACCTGCAATCAATCATCAAGTTATTTACATAGGTTAGTTCTGTACAGTCAGTTAATTCATAGTGCCTCCATACATGAGTGAGTCTCCATCTGCCACTAAACCACACATATTAACAACCTGCAATGCGAGACCGCCATCACACAGCGAGCACACACTCAGCTCACCCGGTGTTAGCAACCCCACATTAAATGATGCCAATACCCATATGGTTTTACCTACCCACTACTGTTGTCAATCACAAAATCTTTCAAAATTAAAATATAACCTAACAAATATCGAAATGATCTGTGCCGCCGGTCCCCGTCACGGATTATCATTTAACACATTCATTCCATTCACATCAACCACCATAACCCGTATCAGAGATCAGCCGCCCACATGACGTAACTTATCATACTATCAATATTGACAAAGTCATCTCCGGTTTCCATCCCAACTGATGTTTTCTCCCAGCGATCTCTGCCAATGCCGTGCTAGAGTCGACAAGTCTGATGTTACCAAAGAGAACACTGCACTGCCAAACACCGCTCGGATATCCACCCATTTGACATGAATTCCCATTCACTAAAGATAGTATTAACCAAAATCCACTAATGAAAATTAAACCAACTACGATGCACCAAACTTCCGCTAACTCGACATCTGAAACCGACGCTCTCTCAACAGTTGTCAACCCAGTGCTGCACCAGTGGTACCCGATGTTAAAATCAAATACAACACCACTCCAAGTCTGCCGAGACCCCAGCAGTCCAAAAGGAAGTCCCTTTGTTAGTTTGGTGTCAGTTGTTAAATCCATACTTAATATGTCTTTTAGCTCCGTAAATAATTAAATAATTTTCCACATTAACCAATAATTCTGTAAACCAACATCAATCATTGCCATATATAACAACAATCAGTTACTTGGAATTGTTAATGTTCTGAACACAAAATGAATCTATGCAACCAACAAGTGCATAGCCTTAATATTTATGAACGCTATATGATATCACCTTTGAGTGCTGAATCCTATTGTACCGAATTCTGTAGCCGAGCATGCTGCGTAAACTTCATACGACTTATCACATGATTCCTCGTCCACTAACAGCCATTCGATAACCAAGTTATAGTCTCCAACAGTCAAACCAACATCTTAACCTCCACTTTTACTTCTGGATGCAATGTTGACTGCTGTCTTACAGCTATGTCCAAATCATTATATTAACACCATGAAGATGATGTCTCTCTTGTTAACTACATTAGTGTCTTTGCTATCGTCATTACCTCTCTTGCTTTAACTTTTAAGCACCACCTCTTATATTAGTTAGTAACTCAATATGACAATCTTCCCACTAGTTTGATCATATTCTCTGCAAATCTATCAACAAACTGTCTTCATGTTGACTTATTGCTTTCCTTCTTATTATGCAGAGATTCGTATACGGTGCTACTAATCCTTACCTCATAAATTGTACCCTACTCTTGGTATCATATGGTATGACAGATTCATAAAATCACAGACCTTCGGTCAGCCCACACTGTACCTCTTTACTTGATATCTTGTTTCTCTATACCCTTGACTGTATCTGAAAGTATACTTGCTTAGAACAGAAAACTAGCAATATTACACTATAGCATGTAAGAATGATGATGTTAACTCAAATCAATTAATCTATACATGCCACCAACTCAACTTGAAACAAGAAAGAAAAAGAAAAAAAAATAACTAGCAATATCACACTCCCCAATAGCATGCCAGACATGATGATGTTAATCTAAATAATTTCTGCATGCCGCAAACTCAACTTCAACCAAATTTATACAGTGGAAAATATGAACTAAATCCTTAGAAATTATGCTCCACCATAGCCCAAAACAATGTCGCGTATCATAACCCAGAGACGCGACACCGGTCAGGTGTTGATGTAACACAACCTCACAAGCTGTTATCATTTGTAAGCTATTTTTATTTCTAGATCACTCTTTTCCGCAACAACACCGTTGTGTATCATTAACCCATACACACAACAACAGTTAGTTGAACCTACAATCACATATGCCCAACACCCTGTATAGCAGGTCCTCCGCCACATAACAATTACCCATGCCATATGCCGGAAGGCTGCCCCACACGATGCCAAACACATTCTTGAGAAATGCTCTTGTCGGCACAGAAAGATTACCCACGAACCATGCCGGCAATGCATGTCTCCAGTTGTAAACAAACTCACTCATGCGAAATTCACTTCGCCAGGTGTTTATTCCCTATCTGTTAATTTTCCACTGGACAAACAATTGCCCATTCTATTTTAAATAACAATAAATTACCTGCAGAATAATAATAATAATAATATCATCCTCAAACCTGCATGCAAGAAATGATGATGATCTAAATTAACCAAACTTCTGCATGCAATAAATCATTAAGAACCAAACAAAATAATTACTAAAATTATAACAAAATTCAGAAATCATGCATAACAGTAACCTATAACCAAAATTAATTATAACAACATAACCGTAAAATATTCTACCGTATAGTTCACTACTTATTACTATAATCTTATCATATAATTTCCCTTAATATATTGGTTTCAACACATAAGTACTAGTACTAGTTCTATTATACTAACTGTGAACTAGTAAGTTGTTTAATAATTATAATTATAGTTATTTCCTAACGTAGGCTGCACTCCCATTATTCCATAATGCTACTACTTTACTACCAAGTAATTTTATATGCATTCGTTGGGTTACTGTCACATAAAACAAATTCACAATTACATATCTAACACAAACTAAACAATAACAACATATCACAAATATAACTACACATGCTTAATAATAATATAGACTAATGTTAAATACTAATTGCACAGCGCTAATGGCTTCTATATTGCCTGTTCTTAGCTTAACTGTCCTGCTGTTTGTTTACAATTCTCCTAACTTACACTGTCTAATCACACAGTTACAATATTTAACCTAATTTCAGTTGATCCAATAGCGCCTAGGGTCAATGTTTTTACGGCAGCTATGAACAACACACACACCAGGCCCCACAAATATAACACGGCGTTCTGTCAAATACCGGCGCTTTACAAGTTCACTCAGTTCCGGTGTTTATTATAAAATGTTCACGTTTTATAATAGTTTATTTCCGCCTGGCTGATCACATCCTGACGTCTCAAATTGTTAACGTGTGTCGGTTCTTGAATTTACACACTGTAGCCAGCTACGACTGTCGCTTCTCTGTTGACCATCTGTTCATCAACACAGTAGACCTGTCGACCGTCTGACCTCGCTTGTTGACACAGCAAGCCTGTCACAACTCTGTAGGCCTGATTCGTATTTTCTCTTGCTGTGACCTGGTTTTAACAGTTCGTACGGGGAATTCCCGTCACATATGTCTATTGCCTCATTAGCATAATCAATACTTGCTGTTGATTTGTCTTTATTCACACTTATAATAATTTCACAGTTCAACTTGTGCACACTCATTGTTACTAGTGACACATTTATAGGAAATAAATTTCTCTTGGTCTTTAAAGTCTTGCACCAATATTAAGTCAATCTCTTCAATCACACAGTACTAACTGTTTATATATTTCACATAGTCACATTTTCAATCCTTGATAAGACAATTAATTATTACACTTGTTGACTACATCTTTTTGCCGAATCTGTTCAATTGTTCACATGCCTTTTGTAATGCGTACAGTTCAACGACTGTTTTGTCATTTTAAATTCATTATGATAGCAGGAGTTGGTGATTATGTTTCTCGTTTCATCATGTGTGATATCAACTTTTCCGTTAGCCAATTCTCTACTTGTAGAATGATCCTTTGTGGCTTAAACTTTACGTTGGCACGTGTTACGTATGTCAAATCATCTGTGGCCTCAGGTTTCATCCGGACGAGCCCCCAAGTGCCAGGGTCTGTGTCTGGGTCTATCTGAATGAGCTACTATCAATACTTGTGTAGCAACACTGCTCGTGTCCAACAGGGGATGCTTCTTTCTTCTCTTCTTCTCCAGTCAGAACCCTGGTCATTTCGCAGCACATGAGTATATCTTGGTTACTCGATCATACGTCATAAACCTCACCCACTCGAACTGCAGTTAACTTAAACAAGAGTGAACACAAAGACTGTTATAAGTTTCCTACGTATAATATACACAATCACATAATCGAAGATGCCATCACTTATTCGACAGTCACATCACATTACACTACATTACAGATTAAATGCGTGGCTCAATATAGAGCCATAACGCTGTCTACTTTTCACCATGTCCACACAGGACGATGGATCCACGCCGACTAACTTGTCCCGAGCTCACTTCCTGTCACCTGGGCAGTGAGCTCCAGCGTTTTTCACGTTGTGTGGAAAGCCCCTGCTTTCCCCGTTCCCGTGTTCAATTCTGAACACAGTCGCAACCTGTACTCTGTGACCCAGGCTATAACTGAACCATGCCATGACGTCGTCAGGCTCATGGCAATAGCAAACTACTGAACGTAAACTTGCCAAGAGATCAACAACAGCAGTAAAACGCTGGTGTTGACAGTGATGTCTTGTAAACATGATATGCAAAAAAAAAAACAAACAAACAAACAACAAGTGTGTTCTTGACCGCATCACTCATGAATTGCCAATTGATTTATAAAAATATGGGGTTATCACCATTTGCCCAATACGCCTGACCAATCAGGGTGACTAAAGCTTCCACTCTTATCATTTTAATAGTATAAAACAGTTTCCTGCGATCAGCTTCTTTACAAAAATATGTGTACAACTTCATAGTGATGCTTTGAAGCGTACTAAATTTCACATTCAATCCCACTGGACAATATTCACACATTTCAATGTTAGCGATAAGTGGTAAAATTAAATTAAAAAAAAAAATCAGGTTTCATGAAAGAACCCACATTGACGACACCTCTGAACACTTAACGATATCAAAATGGTTAGGAACGTAACATCACGGTGCAGACAAACATGGTGACGTCATAAGGACAGTTTAAAAATGGCCAGTCAACTTTTGACATGCATCAAAAAGGAGCAGAGTTCTGTTATGGGTGAAACCTATAGAAACACATCGGTGAACGAAGGTCCAGTATGGCAATGTTAGTTAGTTAGTTTAGTTTAGTTAACTGGTTGGTTGGTTGGTTGGCTGGCTGGCTGGCTGGCTGGCTGGCTGGCTGGTTGGTTGGTTGGTTGGTTGGTTGGTTGGTTGGTTAGTTAGTCGAGGTTCCAACTTCACGGCAACGGGGCTGTCCCCGTTATGCTGTTCCTGTGTCAGTGAATTTCACACAAAATGCTCCTCACTGTCAAATGTGAACAGTGAAACAGACATGAGTCTCGGCAATCCAACAGCCGCACAGATACACTGTGCACAATTCCGCCGTCAGAATGCCAACACAAAAGTCATCCACTAAAATTACAGTTCATCGTCGATGGAATCGGCAGCCACCAGAAAGACTTCATTGACCCGGGTTTTCTCACATAGCTCGGTATTTTACCGCAGGGCGACTCGCCGAAAGCGCCGCACAAAGCACGAACTCCATAGCTCCAACGTCGACTCCCAGGAGTCTCCTGAAAAATGCATTCGTGAACCGAAAAGGCAAATCAGTCAATTCAGCATCAGCCGGTAGCCATTGTTCCGAACATGTAGTTCACTGTACAAACAAAAGCTGTCAGACGTAAAAGCATTCCACATGAATGTCACAGCTCACAGAGTCGCGCCACGCACTCACTCAGTAGCAGGACGACGGAACTATACACTGCCAGTCCAATATGAGTAAAATGTGAATGCAAACCGCAGACACAAGGATAAATACTCCAGAGGCCGTAGCGGTTCAATGCCTAACCGCCATGCTGGGGACCGGAAGTGACATCATGGCAATGGATGCCTGTCGGTCCGGCAAGTGTATGAGTGGAGTGAGTGGTCTCGATGTATGGTGTCCGCCTCGAGTGCTGGAGGTCCCGTGTTCAGGCCCCGGTGAGGACCGGGATTTATTTAAAAAATCCCCGTGGACTTCCAGTAATAAAATTTCCCCTGGTCTCTGGGTAGTGAGATCGGACGCCCGCAGGAAAACTGGCAAAGGTTTCTTCTTCTTCTTCTTTGCGTTCATCCGGAGTGTTTTTTCAGATATGATTGCGGTGTGCGTTAGGCAACCTTGGGTCGAAACCCTTAGGTCAACACATCCGGCTTTTGCGTTCATTTTTGGCCAGGTTAGCATTCCTGGGAGACTCTCACTTTTGTGGTACCGTCCACAACCCAGCTGGCCAATTTGGAACGGTCGAAGACAACGGTCGTCCCTCAAAGGAAGGCAGGGACAGTCCATAGCATTTTCCGCCATCCTGGGTGGCTTCCATAATTGCAGAGCCGACACATAACGCTCTGGTGCTGGGCTCACCGAGGGAATCGTCACGTCCTGCTCATGGCTGCTTTAATTCCTCACTTCAACATATTGGGCATTTCGTTCTCCCCGGGTCGTTCCCGCACAAACTAGACATGTCTGCAGACGGTATCCACTCAGCGAGTTTTCGGACATGTGCTTGTCCTTGTGCCCGGCAGAGCTGTTCCAGGCACGGCGGACATTCGGAAAACTACCTTGTCAGAGCTGTTCCGAACAAGAGCGGCATTCGGAAACTAGGTAGTCAGAGCTGTTCCTAGCACGAAAGACATTCGGACGAGACATTTCACTCGGACGTAAATGCGTAGTGCCAATTTTTAGTTTGCCACCCGTAGGACGGCACTTCCGACTTCAGCGGGCATTTTTTAATGAGGTTAGCCTTCCTCGGGTTTCGAGACACGTTAGACTTATTGTTGTGATGTCGCCCACATCTCAGCTGGTCAAGATAGAACAATCAACGCCATCACTGTAAACCCTCAAGGGAAGGCAGGGGCAGACCATGGGCGTTCCCTGCTATCCAAGGAGGCTTCCATAATTGCAGAGCCGGCACATATTGCTCTGAGACTGGGCTCACCCAAGGAGTTGCCACGTCCTGCTCACGGCTGCTTTAGTTCCTCACTTCCATGTGTTGGGCATCTCGCTTGCCACTGGTCGCTCAAGCACACACCAGGAATGGTCAGACTGCGGACGACATCCACTCGGTAAGCTATCGCTTCGGACTTCGGACTACGCAATGGATTCGCTAGACGTGCGTTCCATTTCGTGTTGAGACGTTTTTCCACTTTTGTCTACACTCTCTACGAGTGATAGACAGTGTTCGTAACCATTTCATTCAACTGGGGCACTTTTCTGCCTTTTTGTACTCGCTCATGAGGTAGGCTACATGTGCTGCCGGCTCAGCACCTTACCTCCGTGCAGCAGTGAACGAGAAACGGCCAGGCCCTCTCATCCGGGAATCCATCATAACCCCCAGCTGAGAGCCTTCGAACAAGTATCAGAACTGGGCATGTAGCGTGCTCAGTAATCTCACCACTATTTTTCGTTAGGTGGGTATCGGCCCGGCTCTCACATCCGAGGGTTTGTGGCTAAGAGGAGTTCGGCCTAAACCCTCGGCAGAGAGCCTTAGAGTATTGTCCGGACCAAGAACTTCTGCCTTCGTGCGCCTGATTTAATCTTTTGACTGCTATCCTCAGTCTACCTGCAGAGCAGCAGGTTGTGTCTCTCTTAGTCTGGCCCCTATCCCATAAGCTGTCCGATATGTAGTTTTCATCCATCGGCTAGCACATGGGGTCGATGGGACACGCAAGCTCCCCCACCACGGCAAGGTGGAGACACATCGGGAGAGTGGCAAAGGTTTGAGAATCTTGTCTGTGGAACACGATGAGAGTGACATTCTGGCAAGGTCTTGCTTGGTGATGATGATGACGACGATTATGTGTAACTCTGTTGCCAGGGAGTCTCCGTGGCGAAGTGGTCAAGCCGTTTGACTGGGGCTTTGAAGGTTGTGGGTTCGAATCCGGGCCGCGTCCTTCGGTTCACGAGTGAAATTTTTTGTAGACTACTGTGGGAGTCGCTAGAGCTACGGAGTTCGTGCCTTGTGCGACGCTTTCCGCGCTGCGGAAAGATACCGAGCCATATAGGATAAAACCCGGTGCAATGAAGTCGACCCTGTCGACTGTTAAGCGACTTTAAGCGGTTACAGTGTTATTATTTTTTGCGTCCCATTCAGGCACACTACTGAACGTACTATTTGCCTAGAACAGTGGTTCTCAACCTTCTTTGGCCCATGCACCCTTTCACCATATGTCAGAATGTCATTCCCCCCTTTCCAGCGAACGAAAGACGAATTTCCCCCTTTCCAAAATTGTCAGCCTCAAAAGGTGCATTCAAAATAACATGCATATAATACTGAAAATCCTTGTTTTCTTCCATAATTGTACATAACCTTTACATGCATAGATTAATTTTATAGTGTGGTTTTAGACATTTAATGGCAAATGAATATGCTGATGGATATTAACACTTAAATAAAAGCATTTTCTTTTTTATATTCACAATATTTTATTGACACACCAAATTAATCATATTACAATAAACAAACAGTTAAAACGTCAAAGAATTGTCACTTAATACACGACACCAGAATGCCAGAAAATTGTGCTTCATCAAACAAAACGCTCAATAGAAAACCAGGATATTGTCCCTGAAGCCATTTTGAGTCTGCCAATCTGTGGTCTTAATCCCCTCTCACCGGAAACACTAAAATCCCCCCCCCCCCTTTTGGGGGGAATTGGGGGGGGGGGGGAGAATCTCCACTGCGAAGCACATTTATAAAACGGCACAATTTCGCAGTTAATCTTCATTTAATTAAACTAGCCGGTTCTGTGGCTTAGGTGGCCTTCCACAATTCCCCGACATACGACGTCAAAGGTTCGAAATCAGCCGTAGACGATTTGAAAGCAGACCGCCTTGCGTTGATTTCGATGGTATGAGCGTCTGTAGTTCAGCAAACAACGGCAATCTACTACACGTAAAAATTGTCTGTTTTTCTCTGTGAACTCAAACGTTGCCCAAACTGGATTGACCTTTGCGTGTGGGTCAGCTTTTCTTATTATCAGTATCCCCCGCCATTGTGTGAACCCACTACCACTTCTGAGGTACTTGTAATTTACTTCCTCAACCAATGACGAGCGAATCTTCTCTCTTTGTCTCCCCATGCTTCTCCTACATGTCAATTGTCTTCACGTTGTGACGATGCCATTGAATTTTAATTAGTCTGGGTCGGTGCCACAGTTGTCCTGGTTGAAAAAGCAGTAAACCTGCTGCTGCTGCTGGGGATTGAAACCAAACCGTTTTAGTAGACAAGCGCACTATCAACAAATTTGTTTTATCAAATACCTTATCTTTTACAGATGTTTGGTTCTGTAGAGTCGTAAACTTCAGTTTCAATGCAACTTTTCTTTATTTTGAAATACTTTAATTTTTCGAAATCCTACCATCAGAAACTAGATAACCGCAGAAGTCGGATGTGTCGGCCTAACGGCGCAAGAACGCAGCTCTGCTGTAAACAGGCACTAACGCAAGCACGTCCGAAAAAAAAGACACTCCGGATGAACGCACAAGAAGTAGAAGAAGAAACTAGATAAAATATTGGACTGTAGCGAAAATTATGGAATGCTGCACATCTGCTTGCAACGTATTGTACAAATATTAACAAGATTGCGACAATGTCCCTGTAGTTGAAATTGAACGGACATCAGGACAATATAACAGAGAGTGACGACAGCAAACTAAAACGAGCGCTAAAACATATCTGATATACCTTCTTGTGTTCTTACTGCACTTCGGCTCGAGTGGTACATGGCTATATCATAATCATGCAACAAAAATAAATAAATAAATAAATAAATACAGAGGTTCCAAGGAAGCTGACAGGGGAAAAAATGTGGACATCAGAGGACAAGCTAAACAACACCAACCTTAAAAAGATGTCGTGTACAGAATGGTTTGTTAGTACGAATAAGTTTGTTATTTTTTTCGCTACGAGGCGAAGGAGTTACAGAAGCAATTCGTAATCCCGCATACCCGTGTTAGAAACACAGCTGCAGACGATTTGGCAGCAAACCGTCTTGCGTTGGTATTTTTATGAAGTGGTATGGATGCCGGTCATTCGGAGAGCGATGGAGGACTGCTGAGCGTGGACTTGGCAAGAGATCACAACAGCAGAACATGCTGGTGTTGACTGCAACGCCCTGTAAAGGATTTTTTTTTCACATATCCTTTACAGGACACCGCTGTCAACATCAGCATCTTTTAGCTGATTGTTGAATTTCTTAGCAGGATTGCGCTCGGTGGTTTGCCATTGCTTTCTGAGCGACCGGCTCAAATACCCCGTAAGTTACCGACGCGGAGAGAACCGTTACCAATTATCGCGCACGTCACGTCACGTTACAGAGTGTGCGGGATTACGAAGAAAGTCGTGTAACACCTAGACCAGGGATGCCGGCCCTGTAAAGGATATGCAACTAATTTTATTTTATTTACTTCAAGAGAAATAATTGCATATTTACTTCTTTAGCATTCAAGGGGAACAATTGTAGATTTCACTATATTTGTACTGACAGCTATTTTGCAAGAGAAGTATATGTTTATTCCTGTAACACTTTTATTCATATTATAGAAAGTATAAATTGAATGTTAACATCATAAAAGATATATACAGTTTTGAATACTGTTTAAAATTTTAGGCACCAAGTTATGGTATAATAAATAATGTTTAGTAAATTATTTATTTCTTTATCTGTTAGGCCACGTCTGTCTAAGAGAGGTTACCCATTGTCTGGTTTCTCTTCACAACGTATAAATCTTTCGCCTTAAGATTTGTCTACGGTCTGATTTCGTGTTCCACAATAGTGCAGTGTCAAACAAAGAAACATACATAATCACACCCACCTCATTAGAGACATTAATCAACTACACCACGGAAAAGACTGTCCATCCTCCATCTTGTCCTTGGATCAAGAGAAGGCCTTCGAAAGAATTTCCCACACTTACCTGCATAAGACACTAGAACACTGTAACATAGGAGAATACTACAGGCAGTGGATACAGATCGTGTACAAAAATCCTGAGAGCAGAGTGTTGGTGAACCATTCACTGACAGCTAGCTTCAGGCTCACAAGATCTGTAAGACAGGGATGTCCCTTATCACCACTCATGTACGTGCTAACCCTAGAACCTTTACTAGAGAAGATACAAGAAACTAGTATTAAAGGAACCTTCCTGCATGGGATAGGAGAGCAGAAGCTCATCGCTTATGCAGATGACACTGCCTTCTTTCCCACTAGCAACATCATCAATAAGGAATATACTCCACACCTTTACCCATTTTGGAAAAGGCAGTGGAGCCAAAGTAATGTACAGAAGTCACAGATAATGGGTCTGGGAAAGTGGAAACAGAAATCTGATTTCCCTCCAGATCCTGAAACACACAGACACCATGAAGCTGTATGGGATCACATTTCCATGTGATCCCACAGAAACACACAGACAGACATGGCACGCACTGACCGAACAGATCACAGACATGTTACACAGATATAGGTACAAGACATCCACAATATTTGGTAGAAGCACAATAGTCAACACATACATAATACCTAAAATAATATACTTAGCGACAGTACTGGACCCTCCCAAACAGACCATCACAGACATAAACAAACAAATCAGACGCTTCATCTTCACCAACACAATATACAGCATCAAGCACAAAACTCTCATACAAGACAAACAGCAAGGAGGTATTGGACTACAAGACGTCCACACAAAAATACTGTCACTTAGAATTAGTTACATAGGCAAAATCATCAGACATCCAGAACAACACAGATTAGCTTTATATTATATAGCACACAACATTAAACACCTCACACCTCTTAACAATGCAACTGCACACTACCAGGGAACACTGCCAACATTCTACCAGACATGCATACAGACAATACAAGGACATGAATAGTTAATACAGCAAACAACACACAAAATATTCAAACATTTAGTTAGAGAGCAAGCACCACCACTCAAACTTAGGATTAAAAGAGGACACAAATACTTCATGTCTGACTTCACATGCACCTTTTCAAACCTACACAACAAACACATAACACCAAAAGCCAGAGAGATCACATATAGACTGATATACAATATGACACCGACAACACAGGTAGAAGCACACAGATCTAAACAAACATCATAATGCCAATTATGTAGAAACAACACACAAGAGGCAGAGGAACACATCTACTATACTTGTCCAACAATTACAGCCATACGAGCAACACTCAAACACCTCATACAAACGCACACAGGCAAACAAACAGACATATATAAAGCAATTTTTCTCAATACTATACCAAAGACAGAAAAACACATACATACAAAACTACTGACAGCTCTTTCTTACTACAGACATCTCATATGGACATGTAGAAACTCAGCCAGATACAAACACCGAACATACAACACACACTTAATATCATTTATGTACACTCACAAATTAACAAAACTGTTTCCTGAGTGAGTCATGTGTATTTTTCATTATTGAATTGCAAAGTTGGTATACATGAGTGCGAAAAAGAATCTGAGAAATGTGAATGAATGCGGATTGAATGAATATACAATCACATATGGTTTACCAAACCAACGATATTGTAAAATGTGTGAAAACACAAATGCTTGTTTTATTCTTACCCAAAAAAAAGCAAAGGGAAAAGATGCATGAACCCTTACAAAAAAGAAATTTAAAAAAAAAATATAAATAAAAAAAAAAATTTAAAAAAAATATATGCAAGGAGAAAAGAAAACCAACTCCTTTACTCCTACTGTTTACTAAAAATGCCAGGTTGCAATTTTATGTACTTTGCTATGCTATATTAATACCATTGCCGTGATAATCATGTTTAGTAAGTGGAATCACATGTTTAATATAATTTTGTCTTTATTATTACTATTATTATCTTTCCCAATATTATTCGTAGTATTTATTTTTACCATTACTATCGTTATCATCGTTATAAAAAATTTAACCTCATCTCGCATGTAACCACCCCCCCCCCCCCCCCCCCCCTTTGCCTTTGCTGTCTTTGCTGATGCCCTCACCAGTTGGTTCAAATAGTCACCCTGCCTCTACCATTATTACCAGAGAATAGCCAATGGGGAGTGCGGCAGCAAGGGAAACAAAAATGGGAAGTTTTCTTTCCCTTTGTTGCCCCCCCCCCCTTTCACATGTTAATATGTTCAATGAATAAAATATGCATATGTCACATACACGCCCACATGCAACACTCGGTATATACACGCACACAAATACTGAACCCACAGGACGCATGTAACAACACTAACAACGCAAATGTACTGCTTTTACGATGCTCACTTATTGAGATTGGTGAGTAATTCTGTATTACTATATGATTATTATGGTTTGATTGCTATTAATTTTAAATTTAAGATCACTATTGCTATTAGTATCCTCCCTCATCTCCGCCTTCTCCCCGCTTATTACTGTTGCTGTTGATGCTGATGCCGCCCTCACTGGTTGGTTCCAAAATGTTTACTGCCTTTATCAACATTACCGAAGAGGTGGTTATGGTGTTGGCGGTTTTTGGAGCCGGCTGCTGGTGAGGGTGGAGACAGGGGAAACAAACATGGTAAAATAACATACAATTTGGTTACCCCACTTTCATATGTAATTATGCCAAATGAATTATTGTTGTAATATTACACATATGTCATCTACACGCCCACATGCAAGGCTCTGTAGATACACGCACACAAATATTGAACACACAGGACGCATGTAACAATACGAACAACACAAATGCAATTGCACTTTATTATCATGCCTCTTGCGGCGATAGTTACCCTTGTGCATTACCTTTCTATTATTAAGGGTTATTGCTATCAATTTTATTGTCGTAAATTTGTATGGATGTTTACTATTACTATTATGCTCCCTCATTTCCCCTCATCCCGCTTGTTTACTGTTGGTTGTTTTGACGCTGCTACCGCCCTCGCCGGTTTGGTCCTATCAATTGGCTGCCACTGCCATCATTACCGAAAAGGTGGCGATGGTATTGGTGGCTTTGGAGCCGGCTGGAGATGGTGGTGACAGGGGAAACAACAACGGTAATAAATAAATTGTGGGTTCCTCCCCTTGACATGTTGTTACTCCCCATTTCAAATGTAAAAATGTTAAAACAAATGTTGTAAAAATTTGCGCATATGTCACCTACACTTCCACATGCAACGCTCTGTAACAACACGAACAATACAAATGCAAATGTTTCTTAACACTCAATAAAGGTTTAAAAAAAAAAAAAATATGTTCTTATCAGCTTAATATCTGATACGTGACCGATTCGGTCACTACGATATTAAACTGATTTTTGGAACTAGGTGACATGCCCGGGGCTTGCCTCGCTGTCATCATAGGTCGTCTCAGACTTGCAGTACCTCTGAGAATGGCCTAAAAGCAGTGCAAATGTACGAGTGGCAACCCAGCGCACCTCTCACATGCGTATGCATGTGTGTTTTTGAGTGCGCGCGCACCGATATTGGAATTCAGAGCGCGCTGAATGCAACAGCGCGCTGGACGGCGTGCTATAAATTTTTTGACCTAGTTTTTTTTTCGAAAGTCACGTTGCAACTTCTAGAAAAAAGTAGGTTGAGACCAACTTACTTTTTTAACAAAAAAAAAAAAAAATTAAGATTTTTTATCGTCATCGTTGTCCGTCGTCACATTGTCTATAATAAACTATTTTTGTCAGGTCTGTAAACGGCCTAAAAAAAATTTAAAAAAAAAAAAAAAATTAAGATTTTTTTAAGTAAAGGCTGCAGGATGAAATTGTTATTGTATGTACCTGCCATAATTTAACAAAATTTCTAAGAAAATCATTTTAGCAAATGGAATCACATGTTTGGAAAATATGATCATTATTATAACAAATTTTATCATTGTGATTATTAGCATTGCTGTTATCACCCTTAGTAGTTCTTATTCCTAGAAATTATTATTATACGATGTATTTCATGTAAACACCATTCCTAAGAAAATCATTTTAACACATGAAATCACATGTTTAACTAGTACTATTATCATTGCTGTTATTATCATTGCCTTTAATTTTATCACCCTTAGCAGTTTTATTCCTTGTCATTATAATATTATTCATGTATTTGGATGTTATTTGCATTATTATCATTGTAATCATTATTAATATCACATCCCCCTTTCCCACCCTTTGATACGGTGATTGTTATTACTGCTGCCGCGCTCACCGTTTTGTTTCAGTTCCGCACCGCCATGTTTATCATCACCGAGGGTGATGGTACTTGGTAGGAGTTTTTAGAGCTGACAGGAGAGCGGGGCGGCAGGGGAAAATAATAACAGCCCGCTACCATCACGGGTTTGATTTAAAATATTTCCTTACAACAATGTCAATGGAGAAATGTTTAAATGTATAAAATATTTGTAATTTTTGCGCATATGTCACCTACACGCCCACATGCAACGCTCTGTAAAAACACGCACACAAACACTGAACACACAGTACGCATGTAACAACACAAACAATACAAATGCAACAACTACCCCTCCTGCATTGTAAACTAGGATACTCCTTGACAACCCCCCCCCCCCCCCTTCCCCCCACCTTTTCGATACTGTTGGTTTTGATGCTGCTGCTGCCTTCACCGGTCGGTTCTAACAAGTTTTACTGCCATTTTCCTCATTACCAAGTGGTGATGATGGTATTGGTGGGGTTGGAACTGACAGGTGAAAGGGGGGCAGAGGGAAAATAATGGTATACTACCGTCTTGGTGTTTGTTTGTACTCGTTTTTCGTTACCCTTCATTTCAAATGTAAAAATGTTGAAACAAATGTTGTAACAATTTGCGCATATGTCACCTACACTTCCATATGCAACGCTCTGTAACAACACGAACAATACAAACGCAAAGTTTTCTTTAACACTCAATAAAAGTTTTAAAAAAAAATAAAAAAAAATTAGGGTTTGTTACCCTTGCTGCTACCCCAACTGGTTGGTTCAAACACTTGTCCTGCCTGTACCATCATTAAGTTTGGCATGAGGGCTTTGGTGGGGTGAGGCCAGTTGAGGAGATTATAGCGAGGGGGGGGGGGGAAACATGTAAAGATTCCCACTTTTCCTTGTATTCAGTATTTACCTTATTATCCTTAGTATCATTAATGTTATAAGTTTTTAGTGATATCATCATTATTACTTTACAACTTCATCTCCCCTAGTGCCCCCTTTTGCTTATGGGTTTGCCTTTGCTACCACCCCCACTGGTCAGTTCAAACATTTGTCCTGCCTGTACCATCATTAAGGGTGGTCAGAGGGGCATTGGTGTGAAAGCGATTGGTGGGAGTGTGGCAAAGTAAACAAAAATGTAAAGATTTCCCTTTCTCTTTGTCACCCCTTTTGAACCATGTGAAGGAGGGTTGAAGGAATAAATACAAAATCACATATGGTTACCAGATCAATGATACTGAAATAAATTTGTGCAAATACAAATGATTGAGGAAATGAGGGGGGGGGGGGAAGAACCCAACTCCCTGTACTACAACTATTATTAAAAACTATAGTTGGCTTGTGTATGTACACTGCTATGCAATGTTTAACACCTTTCCAAAGAAAATCATCCTAGCAAATGGAAACCACAATTTGCAAAAATTTTATCATTTTCATAACCATTATTACCATTGCTAGTTTTTATATTGGCTGTTATTACCCTCAATATGTCTCTTCTTGTCATTATTATTATTGTCATCACTAGTAATAAACAAAATCCCTTTCCCATGTGCCCCCCATCCCCTTGCTCATGGTTTGTTGCTCCCTTTGCTGATACCCACACCGGTTTGGTTCAAATATCTATCCTGCCTTTACCATCATTGCCCAGAGAGGAGTGGTAGGGCATGGGTGGAGTGGAACCAAATTGGTGAGGGGGTGGCAAGGGAAACACAAATGTAAAGATTGGAAAAATTTGTGCAATTACTGATGCTTGTTTACTTTTTACAAAAAGTCTTTTTAAAAAAAAAGGAATGGAAAAAAATGAATGAACCCTTACAAATAAGACCCAAAAAAAAAAAAATAAATAAGCAAGGAGAAAAAGATAACCAACTCCTTTTACTTACTGCTACTATTATTGAACATTGCATGTTGCAAGAAAATGTAGGGAAAAAAAAATAAGTAAGGAAAAAAAAAAAAAAAAAAAAAAAAAGAAAACCAACTCCTTTTTACACCTACTATATTACTAAAGAGTGCAGGATGAAATTGTTATTGTATGTACCTGCCAAAATTTAACACCATTTCTAAGAAAATCATTTTAGCAAATGGAATCACATGTTTGGAAAATGTGATCATTATCATAACAAATTCTATTATTGTGATTATTAGCATTGCTGTTATCACCCTTAGTAGTTTTTTTTATTCCTTGTCATTATTACTATAAGATGTATTTCATGTAAACACCATTCCTAAGGTAATCAATTTAGCACATAAAATCACATGTTAAAACTATTATTTATTATCATTGAGTCTATCACTAGTCTCGGCACTGTTATTCCTGGTCACTACGATAATTATTTATGTATTTGGTTGTTAATTTGCATTATTATCATGTAATCACTATTAATATATATGGCTTTGTAAACGCGTATACTATCACATCCCTCTTTCCCACCCTTTTGATACTGTGATTGTTGTCTCTGCTGCCACCCTCACCGTTTTGTTTCAGTTCTACACCGCCATGTTTATCATCACCGAGGGTGATGCAGGGTTGCCACTTTTTTTTGACCAAAAGTATCTAGAAATGGCTCAAACAACATCCATAAATATCTAGATTTCGTTGGAAAGTATCTAGGAAAAATATCCAGATGGAGAAAGTAAGAAATTACATATGTATTGATGTGACTGCCGGTCTCCCTGGCGAAGAGTTTACGGCTGTCGCCGTAATCCCGTATATTCTCGTGAGTAACGCAGCTGCACCCGAACCGGCAGCGGTTCTAGCCGCCCTGGTAATTTAAGGGGTATGTGAACCGGTCGCTCAGAAAGCAATCGCAAACTACTGAGCATAATCTTGCCTAGTACATCAACAGCAGCTGAAAAATTATGATGTTGACTGCAACGTCCTGTAACGGATATGCAACATTAAAAAAAAAAATTGATGTGACTTACCTATAGAATCATGTCCTCATCTTCACTGATGATGCACTCTCACAAGATGCACTTAGTTTGGATGATGAAGTTGAAGCTTCAGATTCAAAATGACTCTGGTATGCTTTAGCTGTTCCAATTTCTTTTAATACACGATCAGGGAGCTGATAAGTTGAACAGCATTTTCCTGCTCTCATCAGGCCAAATCTTATTGTCAAGATAGCATTTAAGAGGTCAAGTTTCATCCTGTTTCTTAGTTTACATTTTGTATAATTCACAGTACTGAAAACTCTTTCCGCATCAGCATTTGAATGGGGTAGTATCATGGCAGACATCGCATATTCAAAGAGCTCACAGAATGGACTGTTACCTGAGGCATCTTTAAATTGTCTTACTTCACTCCAAAAAGCTTCAGTTTCTGTTTTGTTTGTCCAGTCAACCAAATTTATTTTGGTTAACTAATATTCTGCTTCCGCCACACTATTATCAGTAGCCCTTAAAAATTTAATAACTTGACAATATTTAGGTATGTCCTTTACTGGCTGAGATATGTTGTTAATAGAAAAGAATGAAATATTTTTCAATACATCTAAATTTTCAAGAAGTCTCTGCTTCAGTTGATTGAATAATGAGACAAGAAAATCTTGACAGCGCTTTCTTAAGTTGTTCTCTTCATTTTCTGTTAACAGTCCTTTTGTTTTTAAACCATCAATTTTTGATTCGATTTGGTATCCTAGGTATGGCTTAGGCCAAATAGCTCTCTATAGTGCAAGTGAACAAGTCAGCTTTACAAGTTGGCAATATAAGTCTTTTACCAATTGAGTGAAATAGCAAAATGAGGTCGTCAAGTAATTTAACTTTATCAACATTTTGAGATTCAAATAGTTTATTAACTTTTTGCACTTCACTTAAAATGGGTTGTAAAAAGAGAAGGAATGCCAAATTTTTTTCATCACTGTACATTCCATATAGTATTTCAGCTGTGTAGCATTTTTCACTTTGTCTTGTTATTTCGAAGTGCGTCTTCAACTCCAACCATTGGTTCACGGTTACTTCAACAGCTGGTTGAATTGATAACCATCTAGTTTTGCAATATGACAGAATTTTTAGTGGTGGGGAACTATCATTTAATACTTTATATAAATTGTTATTGCTGTTGTCTGACAGATGATTTGGAGAACCAGTTATGTATTTCAGCAATAAGGAATTGCAAATTCTTTAGTAAACATTCTGATGAGGCATGTGATAATGCTAGCTGCAAGGAATGACAAGCACATTTTATGAGAATTGAAGATGGGATATCTTCCTTAAATTTTATATAAACGCTATGGTTGATATCAACCATTATCGAGGCATTATCTGTACCAATTGCAGCCAAATTCACGTAAAAATAATCACAAAGTCGGCATTACAGCAGTAAGTCGCAGCACAGTGTGTTCACAGTTCAAATAATGTTATTATAATTTATGCACCCTTTTACTCATTACCAGGGGGTTGCCAGATTGTTGAGAGTTGACCCAAGTCAGTTCAAAGTTTATTTAGTTAAAGTCAGTTCAAAGTTATATTTAGTTAAAGTTCTTTAAATAATGGCAGTTACCATAATTTACGCGCGTCCAGACTAAACATCTAGAAAGTATTCAAAATATCCGACTCCAAATGAAAAGTATCTAGAATTACATCCAGCATCCAAACGTCAGAAAACGGTATCCAGATGCCGACAAAAACCTCTAGATCTGGATATAAAATATCTAGAATGGCAACTATGGGTGATGGTACTTGGTAGGAGTTTTTGGAGCTGACAGGAGAGCGGGGTGGCAGGGGAAATAATAACAGCCCGCTACCATCACGCTTTTGATTTAAAATATTTCCCTACAACAATGTCAATGGAGAAATGTTTAAATGTATAAAACATTTGTAATTTTTGCGCATATGTCACCTACACGCCCACATGCAACGCTCTGTAAAAACACGCACACAAACACTGAACACACAGTACGCATGTAGCAACACAAACAATACAAATGCAACAACTACCCCTCCTGCATTGTAAACTAGGATACTCCTTGACAACCCCCCCCCCCCCCTCCCCCCCCACCTTTTCGATACTGTTGGTTTTGATGCTGCTGCTGCCTTCACCGGTCGGTTCTAACAAGTTTTACTGCCATTTTCCTCATTACCAAGTGGTGATGATGGTATTGGTGGGGTTGGAGCTGACAGGTGAAAGGGGGGCAGAGGGAAAATAATGGTATACTACCGTCTTGGTGTTTGTTTGTACTCGTTTTTCGTTACCCTTCATTTCAAATGTAAAAATGTTGAAACAAATGTTGTAAAAATTTGCGCATATGTCACCTACACTTCCACATGCAACGCTCTGTAACAACACGAACAATACAAATGCAAAGTTTTCTTTCACACTCAATAAAAGTTTTAAAAAAAAAATTAAGATTTTTTTATCATCCAGTAGTGCGCTTGGGCTGGTCGGAGGCCGGGATGATCATTCTCGGTCCCTTGGCTAAGATCAGATGCATTTGCTGCCCGCAACAGTAGTGCACCTGGTCTGGTCGGGGGCCGGGTGATCCAAAAGAAAAAAAAAACCTCACATAAGCATCACATTAAATGTGGGCCTGGTGGACCACTGTGGGCAATAGCTCACAGTGGGACTAAGGGTCCACGCCAACAACAGTGGAGGCGGGGAACCAGCTAGTCTGGGATGACTGCCAAACCCAAATTTAAAAAAAAAAAAAAAAAAAAATTTAGATTTTTTTAATGGTAGATGCCGCTAATCCGGGCCGCGTCCTTCATTTCAGATATAGTCTGATACTGATCCAAAATCCCCTCTTTGGTCGAGACTGTTTCCGGTGTCAACACCACGTGTAGATGTGGATTAGAGATTTTCTCTTTCACGGATTATTAAAAAAAAATATCAGTGACTTAATTTTGTGGAAGTGAATTCGATAGTTTATCACCACGTGTAGATCTGGATTAAAATGTCCTCTGTCACGGATTATTCAAATATATCAGTGATTTCAATTTTGTGGAAGTGTTTTCGATTGTTTTCACCACGTGTATCTGTATCTGTGCTTGGGTATTGAAGATTTCCTCTGTCACGGATTATCAAAGATGGAAAACCAAATTGTTAAACGTGTCAAAGTCAACACAAGTGAAGGTTTCGAAGGAGGAGCTTTCCATCAAGCGAACACACTTGTGTTTTCTATATCAGGACCTCATGTATTCCGGTTCAACTACTCGCTGATGGCGAGCAGTCTTGAGGGGGCCTTGCGGGATCGGTAGGGAAGGGATAAAATCCATCTACCGTTTTCGAGGACCCTAAAAGATGGTACGCTACGCTGACACCGGAAGCAAAGGCGGCTCATTATGAACGGCTTCACGGGATGAAGCATGAACTGCAGGATCCTAAAGTAACTATTGTAATTGAAAACATAGAGAAGGAAAAGACCAAGGCTATGATTCACTGGATGCCTACAACCGCAAAGATTGAGACAGTGAAGCAAATAGCCGCGGACATTTCGGGAGATATACATGCGGAAGTGCATAAACTTAAAAACAGCACGGATAAGTGGTTACTTCTATGCAACCCGAAAGAACCTCTGCCACATTACGTGGACATGGAGTTGGACGGGGTAAAAGACAAGCTACACCGTCTCTTCATCACAGTTCCGGGGCGCCGTACGGTGTGTACAGTCTGTGGGGAAGACTCCCACTGGAGTAATAAATGTCCGGCCAAAGTGATGGAGCGATGGAGGACTGCTGAGCGTGGGCTTGCCAAGAGATCACAACAGCAGAACATGCTGGTGTTGACTGCAACGCCCTGTAAAGGATTTTTTTTTCACATATCCTTTACAGGACACCGCTGTCAACATCAGCATCTTTTAGCTGATTGTTGAATTTCTTAGCAGGATTGCGCTCGGTGGTTTGCCATTGCTTTCTGAGCGACCGGCTCAAATACCCCGTAAGTTACCGACGCGGAGAGAACCGTTACCAATTATCGCGCACGTCACGTCACGTTACAGAGTGTGCGGGATTACGAAGAAAGTCGTGTAACACCTAGACCAGGATGCCGGCCTTCTCAAGGATATTCAACTAATTTTATTTTATTTACTTCAAGAGAAATAATTGCATATTTACTTCTTTAGCATTCAAGGGGAACAATAGTAGATTTCACTATACTTGTACTGACAGCTATTTTGCAAGAGAAGTATATGTTTATTCCTGTAACACTTTTATTCATATTCTAGATAGTATAAATTGAATGTTAACATCATAAAAGATATATACAGTTTTGAATATTATTTTAAATTTTAGGCACCAAGTTGTTGTATAATAAATAATGTTTAGTAAATTATTTATTTCTTTATCTGTTAGGCCACGTCTGTCTAAAGAGCAGTTACCCATTGTCTGGTATCTCTTCACAACGTATAAATCTTTCGCCTTAAGATTTGTTTAACTGTTGTTTTTTTTACACCTTTATTGAGTGTTAAGAAACATTTGCATTTATATTGTTAGTATTTTAACAGGCGTGCTGTGTGTATGGTATTCGTGAAGGTCTGTTTAAACATGCGTTTGTGCGTGTCAAATTGGTGTACAAATGCGCTTCAACATCAAATTACAAAGTATACGTACCTAATATGCCTAAAGTATTAGCAATAAATAAGACAAGAAAGTATGGCTGACCAGGATTATGGATTTTCGCATACTCTGCCAATCATCTCATTTTTACATGATTGATGGTAAAAAGGTGGTGAAGATGGTGGTGATTTTGATAATGGGGACAACAACGACTATAATGCTGTGATTATTTCTTCCCTTATTCGTTCTAAACCCATTCCTGCATATATTCCTATATATATATATATACACTGACATATGTATATCCGTGAACATACCAATAAGAACAGATTTTTTCCCCCTTCAATTTTTACAACCTTATTACAACATTTTTACATTGAATGGGAGGTGGGGGGGGGGGGGGGGGGGGGGGGGAGGGGGTGTAAAAAAAAAATAATTAAGATTTGTTTAAGTATAAACTAGTTTACTAGTTGACATTGACTTAAGATTTGTTGCTCACCATTTTCCCGTTGTTCACTTTCTCCGTTGTCGTTATTCACTCACCAACAAAACTTAACACTTCATGCCAAACACTCATACACCCAGACCAAACAGTGCAGTGTCAAAGGACAGAAATATACACAACCACAAACATCTCATTAGAGACATAATCAACTACACACACGGGAAAGACTGTCCATCCTCCATCTTATCCTTGGATCAAGAAAGGCCTTCGACAGAATTTCCCACACATACCTGCATAGGACACTATAATTTGTAACATAGGAGAATACTACAGGCAGTGGATACAGATCTTGTATAAAAATCCTGAGAGCAGAGTGTTGGGTGAACCATTCACTGACAGCTAGCTTCAGGCTCACGAGATCTGTAATACAGGGATGTCCCTTATCACCACTCCTGTATGTGCTCACCCTAGAACCTTTATTAGAGAAGATAAGGCAAGACACTAGTATTAAAGGAACCTTCCTGCATGGGATAGGAGAGCAGAAGCTCATCGCCTATGCGATGACACTGCCTTCTTTCCCACCAGCAACACATCAATAAAGAATATACTCCACACCTTTACCCATTTTGGAAAAGGCAGTGGAGCCAAAATTAATGTACAGAAATCACATATATTGGGTCTGGGAAAGTGGAAACAAAAGGCTGATTTCCCTCCAGATGTGAAACACATAGACACTATGAAGCTGTATGGGATCACATTTCCATGTGATCCCACAGAAACACACAGACAGACATGGCAAGCACTGACAGAACAGATCACAGACATGTTACACAGGTAGAGGTACAAGACATCCACAATATTTGGTAGAAGCACAATAGTCACCCTTTACATATTCCCCAAAATAATATATTTAGCGACAGTACTGGACCCTCCCAAACAGACCGTCACAAACATAAACATACAAATCAGACGCTTCATCTTCACCAACACAATACACAGCATCAGCACAAAACTCTCATACAAGACAAGGGACAATGGGGGAATTGCACTACAGGACATCCAGACAAAATACTGTCACTTAGAATCAGTCACATAGGTAAAATCATCAGACACCAGAACAGACCAGACTAGCACTATACTACATATGCGACAAAATCAAACATCTAAGACCTCTTAACAATGCAACTGCACACCACCAGGGTAGACTACCAACATTCTATCAGACATGCATACAGGCAATACAAGGAAGAAAGTTAATACAGCAAAACAAAACAACAATATACAAACATTTAGTTAGAGAAACAAGCACCATCACTAAACTTAATTAAAAGAGGACACAAATACTTCATGACTGACTTCACATCACCTTTTTAAACCTACACAACAAACACATAACTCCAAAAGCTAGAGAAATCACATTTAGACTGCTATACAATATACCCCCACAAACAAGTAGAAGCATACATATCCAAAAAATGTCAATTATGTAGAAACAACACACAAGAGACAGAGGAACACATTTATTTACATGTCCAACAATTACTGCCACACGCGCAAACTCAAAACCTCATACAAACGCACACAGGCAAACAAACCCCATATATAAAGCAATTTTTCTCAACACTATACCAAAGACAGCTAAGGACATACATACAAAACTACTGGTAGCACTTTCTTACTACAGACAACTTATATGGGCCTGCAGAAACTTTGCCAGATACAAACACCACACATAAACACACACTTAATTTTCCTTTATGTACACACACAAAATATCACAACTATTTCCAGA